>WUAM01000431.1:107273197-107292675 GCA_024336885.1 Actenoides hombroni | reverse complement strand
GAGAGGTGCTCCAGCCCTCTGATCATCCTCATGGCCCTTCTCTGGACACATTCCAGCACATCCATATCCTTCTTGTAGTAGGGGCTCCAGAACTGGACAGTGCTCCAGGTGGGGTCTCATGAGGCTGGAGCAGAGGGGGAGAATCACCTCCCTCGACCTGCTGGCCACGCTTCTCTTGATGCAGCCCAGGCCATGATTGGCCCTCTGGGATGCAAGAGCAACTGATGGCTCATGGTGAGCTTCTCATCCACCAGCACCCCCAGGTCCTTTTCTTCACAGCTGCTTTCAAGCCAGGACCACCTCATTTGATGGCAGTCAGCTATAGATGATTCAGTTGGGTAAAACTTTAGTATGAGATCATTGGCTGATGGTTTTTTGATCACACGCATCATGCTGATCATCAACTTGAGAGTGGAAGGGAAATGCTCTACCTTCAAAGGCTGTGTGGGTTTTCACTACTAGGGTGTAATTTGTTTGGATCATTTGAGCATCTTCTCATTAGTTCCCCTTAATTTCTTCAGTATTGCTAGCACCTTAATGTCTCACCACTTGAGAGGGAGCTTGGTTCCTCCTCTGCCACCCTCAAGGGCTAAAATAGAAGTATTGGATTCAAAGATTTTTAGTTAGACTACCTGTATGAGACTTAATGGATTGCACTATGCAGAATGGCAGAAGAGGTGACGTAATAGTCCCTTCTGGCCAAACTCAGCTATTGGGAGTTAAGTTCCAAATGAGACCAGAAGGACCACACTATCTAGGAGCTTAAGATCTGCAGTGTGTCCAAGACGTTTCAAGTTTGAACCTTCTTTTTCTCAGCTCTTCTCTTATCAAGACATTAGAAGTCCCTTCCCAAGGCTGTAGTGTGTATTTGCAGAGGTTTGTGCTAAACTAGTGATAAAAGTATCCATTACAAATTTCAGAGTAGAGAAGTCAGCTCATTTTTTTACAATATACTTACTGGCATCACAGTTGACTAAATTTGCTAGATACTATTTTGAACATTCTTAAATCAGCATTTATTTTATTGTTGTCTCGTTCTTCTGTTAGCAACATATTGCTAACATTCTTGATAAATTACCTAGAGTGGTTTCAAATTAATCCTCAAAAGTGACAGAATTATTGCATCTAGTGCTAGCTCACAGAAGGTGAGATAGATTTACATAATAACCTCATACAGGTAACTATAACTGCATTAAAATCAATGGAATATAATTGGTCTCTTCCTGCTTTTCTTTTCTCCCCCCCTTAGAAAAATACTGATAGAGACTTCTAAGAAGCTGTACCATCCTGAAAGGGACATAAGTAACAAAATTAACATGCCTGCTGTGGCATCTGTACCTAAGGAGCTGTATCTCTGTACTTCGTTGAAAGATCTCAACAAGAAGACAGAAATAAAACCTGAAAAGACAAGTACAAAGAGGTATATGCATTTTAATTGATTTTGGATTTCTACTAGAAGTATTAGTGCTCCTCTTCTGAGCAGGTTCCAGGACAACAATATTGTGGATCTAAATTTCCTCAATTATTTCTCTTACATGTAAAATCTTTGTTAGTCTTACATATACATCTCTTAACTGTCACGTGGGTTATGCTTAACTGAAGGTAACTTGACATACTTGCCAAAATATGATTTGGACAGAGCATGATGCCCCCAAAAAATTTACATACTTTAAGAGGCTCCATAAATGCAAATTCTTAAAAACGATACAAAGTTTAGCAAATGTCTGAATAGAAAATATTTCACCTCTAGCATTTTTAGACAATCAATGATTTCATTTTGTGTTATGATGAATTAACTTTTCCTCAAAAAAAAAAAAATAATTATTTTTGGAGGGAAAAGTACTTTTTTCCATGTCTCAGTATGCTAGTTCATTATGGAAGACTTTAAATAAGGGTAGTAAACAAATCAGCAAAGAGAAACATTATTTGGAGGAGCATGACTGTAATTCATATTTAGTGACAACTATATTAAGATGGTAAAAATCAAATGCTTAATATATGGGCAGAGGCTGTGAACACTTAAAATGACATCTTATAATGTAAAGGTGTTTGGGGACAAGTCAATCACGTGCTTTACTTCTCTTCTGTGATTTCAGTTATGTGCAGAGTGCCCTTAAGATTTTCAAGGCAGCAGAGGAAAGCAGATTGGACCGAGATGAAGAAAAAGCTTACATCCTATATATGAAATATGTGACTGTTTATAATTTTATTAAAAAGAGACCTGATTTTAAGCAGCAACAGGTATAAAAGATTTCTGACTGACCTCTTCTGCATTGGTAGAAGTATTAGAAGTACAAAGAATTACACTAATGCACATTCAAAAGATTACACTTCTATTAAGTAAACTGTCTCGCTTCTATTTTTTCCTTTCTGTTTTTGACAAGTCTATTGGTAATTGCTTTTACAGTTTGCTTTTAGTGCACATAAAGAATATAAATTGTCAGATCTGTGAATTTTTTTACAGGGAAAGGTAGTGCTGTCATCTTTCCTATTCAAAATTCTTTGGATGCAGTTGCCTTGCCTAGCCTTTATTTGTGAGTGTTAAGGAACAATTTCACCTACAAATTCATGTTTCAGGGGAACAGACTGTGATTCAAAACAGTTCCTTTTGTTGGCATTAATATCATTGTAATACCAATTCTCTGTACATTAGCAGCTCTTGATATGCACTGAAGTAGGCATTAATAAGCTGTGTTATTAATATGTGGGGACATGCTTGTAATTCTAGGAATATTTTCATTCAATTCTTGGACCTACAAATTTAAAAAAAGCTATTGAAGAAGCTGAAAGACTTTCAGACAGCCTTAAACTCAGGTATGTGAATACAGTTAATAGATAAGATATTGTTCATTATACCTGAAACCTGTGCACGTGCAATTGTAGGTTTTCACACCATTTAGTAGTATGGGATTGCACTTCAGTAGACCTTAGCTACCCAAAACCCTCGAGAGCTTCAATCATCTATCCATACAAGTCTATTATAAGCATTAATTTTGTTATCACATACTCCAATAACTTGCCACTGTATACATTGTCTCAATTCTTAGTAACTATGATTTTTTGATATTGTCTCCTGCTTTTGTTTAATGACCAATAAAAAGAAACCACAAGATACAAACTATATATACACTAGAGATGATCAAAAGTTATTTCCTCCTTACCTTTTTTCATCGTAAGGTCATCTGAACCCAAATACACTAATGAATGTTCCTAATATTTACCTATGTTAAAGTCATTTTAGTGTGGATTTAGTTTACACTAACAGAACATGTTTTTTCTACCTCTGCCACATGCAGACGTCTATATGGAAATACATAGTTTGCCAGTATGTAACTGAGCTGATGCTAATGGGCTTTTGAGTAGCCCATTTATAACTGTCACTGTGCCATAAGCCACAAAATTGTGTTGCTATGTTGTAAGGCAGAATCCATTAATATTTAGTGCAGTTTTGCTTCCAGCCTTACCTGCTTCTCACATCCTTAGCAACTATCTTTCACCCTTTTAACTCTTTCCCTTCAGCTAGGTACATTTCCCTTCCCATACCCCCCCCACAAATACTCTGTGGAAGCATGTTCCACACCCTTTAGAGTGCTTAATCCATAAAGTTAGTTTAGGTGAACAAGGAAATGAGAGTGTAGTTACAAGTATATGAAAAGAGACTTTCCAAAGGTGTCTCCTGATACTGTGCATGAAACAATCTTTAGGTTTTCCTCATTTGTAGTTATGAGTCTTACAGTTCAACAGATCTATGAGTTCACTGTAAGAGTAGATGCTGACAGAATTATAGGAAAATGCAATTATTTAGAGATTTATTGTTTAGTAACTTGTGGCTTTTTATGAAAGGAACAGTTTTGAAGCTGACACAGTAACTTCCAACTACTCTGGGCAAAATGTGTGTATATTTAAAAGGAGTACAAATGAAACATGACTCCTTTGTAACTACAGAAGTGGTTTCAGGGAAATTATTTGTGTTATTTCTTCTCCAGGCAGTAGGCCAGCAAATAGTTTGAAGGTTAATTGTTAACTAAAAGGAATACCTATGTGGATGACCTACTATGTGCCTGATAGGTGTGAATGGGGAAATTGATAAGTAAATATTCCCTAGTGACCGAATTAAACTAAAATCTGAAATGTGCTTTAGTGCCATTAGCTCCAAAGGAGAACAGAATGCTCTGTTCTAACTTACCATGCCTTTGCCAAATCAAGACGCCTCTTTTAAAAAAAAAATAAAATGACAGAGTTGCAGCCTCCTTCCTATTAGTGGCCAATTAGCAGAGTAGACTTGGCGGCAGAATTTGATTTAATGATCTAGTTTATTAACACGGTACTTTTGATACTAAATACAGCTGTATTGTCATTTTAATACTGATTAGGTAACATCTCACTAAAATGAGCAATTACCAATACAGTTCACTGTTCATGTTTCACTGCTTGGTTCAGTCAAAACTGCTAGTTCAAAACATTCTTTTTTTGTTTTATGGATCACTAGTAACCCTTAAGCTTCCCAGTTATATTAAATAGATTGCCATTTAACAGTGATGTGACTATGCAAACCTGCAGGTGGTGGTCTAAAAGCTGTAGTTTAGAGGTCACTGGTTTACAATATCACTATTCTTCTTAAAATGGCAATAGGATAGGAGGTTAATTTTGAAGTGTAAGGCTTTATGAAAATTACAGCTTTATGCAAGACTCAAGTCCACCAAAACCACTTTGGGTATATGAGATCCTTGCATTGACTTCACTGTAGCCCCAGTGTTTGAAACAGAGAGCAAGGACACAGGTGAGGACATAACAGTATTATAAAGTCAACTTACATTCTCAAGGTGACTGCTACCATATAAGTAGTTCTGATCCAGCTGCTCAGAAACAGGAAATTTAGATAACTGAGCTAATTTATGCCTAACTGTTAGCGTTAGCTCTGTTGCAAAACCAAATAAAGTACCTGGGATAATGGTTATAATATACTGGAGTTTATCTGTAAGTCACCAATACTTATTTTCCTCTACAAAATGAAAACCTATTACATTCATTGACACTGTAGCTAAGCATGACCCCAAGCTTAGACAAAAAACAACTTAGCCTTGAGAGCAGTGGCTATGAAACAGAACCCAAAGCACGATTAGAGAGAAGAAAACCAGCCCAAGAGTGGGAGAAATATTATGCAGTCATGGAGGAAAATAACATTTGTTGGAAATACAAAAATTGACAGTACTTAAACTTTAAATACTCCCCGCCCCAACACACTCCTAAAGTCTTGATGATTCTGATGTTAATTATCCAAGGCCAGCCAATAATGCAATACTGAAAAAAAGGCTTCCCCCTCCCCAACAGATATGAGGAAGCTGAAGTTCGGAAAAAACTTGAAGAGAGGGACAGACAAGAGCTGCAGAAAAAGCAGGAACCAAAAGATGATGGAAAGAGTTCAGCCAAAATTTCCTCAGAAAGTGCTGTGGATTCCAAAGGAAAAAGCCAAAGGGTAACTAAAGATGTTAACAAACTAATGATTTTGTTTTAATCAAGCATTTAATCTCTACTAGTAGCTACTTCCAGTTCAGATTATTTTTTTTTTGAAGTTAGCTTATACTCCCCATAACCCTTCTTTGGCATTTCTTTGGAATATGTTGAGTCCTACCAACTTCTTGCATAAGATAGACTAGGTCTTTTTGTAAAGTCAAATTCTTTTTTAGAATAGAATTAGCTAGCACAAGAAACCCAAGGTAATGTTAATAAGCTGGTATTACAGATAACATGTCTCCCCTTTAGAAGGGAGCTGACTTTTCAACACTAGTGTGGAAAAACTAATGTCTTCACAGGTATTTCAAATTTCATCTAGCAGATGATGCTGGCATAGGTTGTATTGCCTTTTTAACTACTTTCTGTGTAGGTGGAGTAGCAGCCTTGGTATCTTTCTAGTACACTTGTCAGTGTGTCTTTAGAAGAAGATTCCTTTTTCAAGGTTTCTTCCTGTGGCTACCAGTTTCCTTCAAGCTCTGTGAGAGTCATTGTTGGCTAACTTGTTTTCTGATTATTAGATATTAAACTAACTTTTTTCCTCCCTTACCACACAGATTAATGGTGAGAGGAAGCATTCATTGGAAAGAAAGGATCAATCTGACAGTCTGAGTGGTAAGAGATGCAGTGTTAACACAGACGTGGAAAAGGTCTCCGTATGTCTATGCACCTATCACCTAAGCAGCTGCAGTTCTTTTAAGGAGTTATATCACAGGGTATTTTGATGAAATTCTAGTATCCTGCATTTTAGTAACAGAAATGTAGTAATTAAGTATTGCAGCCTTCATCACTTGCTTTGAACTTAAAAAGCTGTACTTAGTTTTTCAACAGTTTAATATTTAAAGCTGAGCTAGCTCTAAAGTGGTCGTATTAGAAAGAAAAATGTCTCTTCAGCTGATAAGAAAAAAAATTAGACAAGGCTGAAATGTGTCAGCTTCCTCAGTTAAACATGATTGGTTTTTTCCTTTCCCCTCCCAATGTTTTCGGTTTTGTTCCTGTAGTAAATATGTGAAAACATTCTCTAGAGTTCCTGACTGAAGAGGAACATCTGCAGCATGTAGCTTACAAATGCTTGCCTTTATAACTTCATTTAAATGTAGACCACAAAAAAAATATAAATTAGTTTATCACTGAAGTATTCAGCGTTGTCTGCTTCAGCAGATCAGGTGTTAAATCATTGCAGTAGCAAGAGGTCCAGTGTTTATTCTGTAGTGTCTCACCTCCATGACTTTGTGGGACTTTCCTGTTTCACCTGTTTGCAGTCTTGCTTGCACCACTCAGATACGATTATAGCTGCCTCCATTTATAATGTAGCTTTTTACATCTAATAGCTTCTCTATTTCAAGGAACAATCACAGCTGAGAAACTGTTTGCGATGATGTCGGACAAAAATATTGAATTGATTATAATGGATGCTCGAAGATTGAAGGATTATCAGGAATCCTGTATTCCCAGGTCTATCAGCGTCCCAGAAGAAGCTATCAGTCCTGGGTATGAAGCAGTGCTAAGTGATAGTGAAATATTTCATTTTATAGTTTTATAACTTGACTGGGAAAAAAATGCTTTTGAAGCTTGTACACTTAGATTTGGAGTCAATGATACCAGTGGGTAAGATGTATCTGGACAGCTCTGGTCTTATTTGTACTGCCTTCAAGTTAGAGTGTATTTATTTTATCCAAGCACATAAACATATATGGATTATAGAGCGCCGGACAAAATTACTTGTACATTGTCTTAAATGCATGATAATACATTTCAGAGTTACTGCTAGTTGGATTGAAGCTAGACTCCCAGAGGATTCCAGAGATCCATGGAAGAGGAGAGGACACTTTGATTATGTTGTCCTGCTAGACTGGTTTAGCTCTGCTGAAGACCTAAAGCTGGGAACAACACTTCAGAGCCTGAAAGATGCGCTGTTTAAGGTTGGCAAGTTTCACATTTCATATTAGTTTGTCTCAAGTATGAGGGTCTTAAAGCACCTATAATTACAGAGTATATGGAAGACTTAATGGCACTTTAGGTGAAAATCTTGATTCAGTTTTCAAAGGCTGCTTATTTTGATATCAGCAGTGTAGTCTGAAGTTTCACATTCTCATGTTTGTGCTCTAGTAGAGAAGGGTAGGATAATTTATTGAAGAAGTAAACAGCAGAATGATTCAACTCCCCTCCTCAACAACTGGCTCATAAACTTAAGAGTTCTTGGCTGACAGAGTTATTGAGGAAAGTACTTAGTAAAGTTTTCTAGAAACATCACCACACTCTTTCCTGTGTTAGCAATGGTAATTCCTTATGGGAACTGGCTGGCCACCTGCATAGGCAGGCCAAAGGAGGCTAGCTTCTTTGCAATCCTATCATCCAGGCATTTCCTAGAATGGAGGAGTGTGGTTAACCTCTCTGCATTGTTAAGTATAACTTGTAGAGAAATATGGATTTAAATTTGAGCTTCATCAGTGCAGGGACATTATAGACTCAAGATTAAGCAGATGCCCAACATTTTAAGAATTCTGGCTATGGCTGTGTCCCTACTCTTTATCTAAGTGGCTCTTGTGAAAGACTGCACATCTTTCTATTACTTAAACATGCAAGACTGGGGTTCAGAGGCAGTTCTCCTTGCTTATTGCTTTGCAGAATATTCTTTGAGCCTCTGTGCCTTGTTCATGTTCTAATACTGAGTACCCCAGGAGGCAGGCAGTCTGGAGCCTGAACTCAAGGGCTTTTCAGAAAGATAACGTTAGGCTTTCTAAAGCCAGTGCCCCTAATCACTCAAAATTACCAGATAAGAAGCTGAAGCCCATATAATAATAAAAATATTTTTCTGCATGGAGGATCCTTACCTGAAGTAGTAGTAAGTGTTTCCTTCTGTATTGGAAATACTCAAGCCCTGTTATAGGTGGAGCCAGAAGCCCAGTTGTGTTGGGCATGCTCCAAAACCAGAGAGGATTCCAGTTCCCCAAGAGGGTTTTGCAGCTTGTTTAGCTCTTATTTAAAAAAAAAAAAAAATCTCAAAAATAACTTGTCTCAATGTTACAGCTAGACACAGAAATTTTAACAATACTGCTAAGATGTAAAAGTTGCTTTTCTATTTTTAAAATAATTTAATTTCAAACCTTTTTTCTTATAGTGGGAAAGCAAAACTATACTGCAGAATGAACCTTTAATTCTAGAAGGAGGTTATGAAAACTGGCTCCTTTGTTTTCCCCAGTACACAACAAATGCTAAAGTAACTCCACCCCAGCATAGCAAGAGTGAAGCAGTGACTGTTTCTTGTAAGTATAAGGGATGACTCCCCCCCACCTCATCCTTAAATATTTATAATTACTGGGTATATCTTTAACTCATTCAAACATGATTGGGATAGGCTTGTTCTGGCTAAATCTTAAGTTTTAGGGTAGAACATGGGGGCTATTTTGCTTTTGTTTTAAGAACTCTCTCATGCTTCTCTACTCTCCCCCCCTCCTAAAGTGGATTTTACATACCCATCTCTGGAAGAGCCAGCTCCTATTCCACCTGTTGTTGCTGTAAAGCCATCTCCAACAGAAGCAATTGAAAGTGAAGAAACAGGAGATAACTTGGAAGAGAGACTAAAATCACTTAATAGACCAAATGTACAGGATACTGCTGTTCCAAAACCTGACAGTTCATTTGTAGTTAATCCCGTATCAATTACAAGAAGTATCCCTGAGGTAAGATGTGTTTCTTCTTTTCAGAATTAGTCTATGGCTAATCTCTTAGAGACCCACCACAGTGCAGAAGCTTAAATCCACAAGAAAACATATGCAATATTTGTGTAAGCTTTGTACACCAGTACATTGATACAGAGAATATTGATGGTCTGTGAAGCCATGGTGACTAATCTACAGAACTTTATGAAACTGAATATACTGAATCACAGGTCTTTTCATTAATTTTTTTATACAAGCATCTGAAAAATTGAAAGTCAGCATCTGATCATCAATTCAGAAAATCTATAAGCAAACTTTTCTACTCAAAACATGTATGATGAAATACAAAAGGGCAGTTAGGCCATGACTTACCTACCTTGGCTGTTCCAAAAGTCTGCTTTCCAGTGACTGTCTTCTTTCAAATAATAAAACATTTAGGTGGCTTGCACTATTGGCCCAGTACTGAAAGAATAAGGATGTGTTTCTTCCTTTCATAGGGATAAAACTTTCTAAAGACACCTTGTATAGAGTCCTTGCACTAAAATATTCTCCTAAGGAGACAAGGCTAATCTCTTCACTTTCACCCTTCTAGATACTACCTTTAATATAGAGATCAGCTAAGAGACTCTAAACTGTAAAAATCGAAAGACCCTATTTCTGTTCTTCTTGAACCAGGCAAGGCTTTATTTCTTCAGAAATAAACACTTCCACTTCAGCATCAAAACCAACTTGCTCTCCTCAATCTGAGCATAAGCCATTCTTAAATACCTCTTTCCATCAAGCAGATCTGCCTTAATCACCTGTTCTGTCACATGACTGAGATAGAGCCAAGCCCAAATGAGGCTGCCTGATTGCCCTAAAATACTGACCTTTGAAAGCCTGAAAATAAAGGGTTGCAGTAATCAGTACTTAATGTTGTCCTTATGGTTCTGCAGGGCTGCTTGGTTCTTATCTCACACCTGGAAGTTAAGCAAATACCTAATTTTACTACCAAGCAATTTGAACTACCAGATTTAACAACATTGAAAGTTCACAATCTCTCTGGCAGAAGTCAGCTTGATATCATCTTTATTCTCTTATAAATCTCACTTAGAAAAAGCTTAGCTAACAGAGTGGTAGTAGCTATAGAGAATTGTTGTTCTATGCTTTCTATTACAGGTTGATCGTACTAAAAAGCCTTTGCTAAAAATCCCTGATGATAACAGACCAAAATCCCAAAGTACAGTCAGTGATAGCCAGCCTGTTGAGAACGGACGGATGGTTCCAGACCGGTCCACAAAACCATTACGTGATGCAAAGAACGTTCTGACAGAAGAAGAAAAAAGTCGTGTACATGCAGAAACTGCTGCTCTGTTAGAGAAAAACAGACAGGAAAAAGAACTTCGGGAGAGGCAACAAGAAGAACAGAAAGAGAGGCTCAAGCGAGAAAAAGAAGAACAAGAACAAAAAGCAAAAGAAGAACAGAAAGAAAAGGAACACAAAGAAAAGCTCCAGCAATCCAAAGAGGACAGAGAACAGGAGAGAGAAGAACAAATAAAAAGAGAACAGGAGGAAAAGGAACAGGAAAGAGCACGCAAAGAAGCAGTAGAAGCAAAAAAGCAAAATAAAAATGAAGTAGAAAGCACTGGTGCAAAAAGGATTGAGATGGACAAAATACCTGTGGAAGAAAGAGGAAAGGGAACTCAAACACCAGAGACGCAGAGACGGGCGCTAGGCGATGCATCCCAGACCTCTGTGACTGTTTCAGGCAAGGTTAGTGAGGAAGAGGAAATCATCAGCAAACGTGCAATCATTACTGAGGATGATTTGCGAGTGCATACTCTATCAGGCTAGAAATTTTAAAGATATCATTACATTTTTATTCAGGACATTTTTACATGAATGTAGAGGACAAAGTTCAAACCTAGACATAAATAGTTAGATTTTTTTTTAAATTTTTTTTTTTTCAAGACAGTCTCAGTTCTTGCTTGTAGGTGGGCAGCATGGAATCCTCATAGAACAATCAAACTAACCACTGGCATGGAGCTAGAAAGGCTGGTTCTTAGGCTGCGAGCCTCTGTTTCAGAAACAGAGGCATGGTGGCATTCTGTCTCTTGTACCACCTCAGTACTGTATATTATACTGTTGTAACACATGCTAGGGACAGAATTGTATCATCATAGAGTGCATGGGGTTGGAAGGGACCTTTAAAGGACATCTAGTCCAGCCCTTCTGCAGTGAGCAGGGACATCTTTTAACTAGATCAGGCTGTTCAGAGCCTCATCAAGCCTGACCCTGAGTGTCTCCAGGGATGGGGCCTTCATGTAGGCCTCATAATACTACTATCATAACAAACTCTTTAGTGCCACCAGCTGCCTAAATGTTGATACAAAAGGATTTTGTTGCCAGGCATAGGAAGCAAAGTAATACCCTAACTTAGTATTTTTGCCGACAGCAGCCCAGGTCTAACCCTTGAGGGTGTAGGGGGTGCCACAATTCCTTCTTTTCTCAGATTCTTGGAAAAAATTTGCAATATTTCTCAGACTATAAAAATCATCTGATGATGAAACAGGAGCCATTTGTGAAGCTGAGTTAGTAACAGAACAGATGGCTTTAAAAGCATTTCTCGAGAACATGCATTAGGATATTTTTCTCTCCCTTTTGCAATTGCAATAGTTATTTGACCAAACATTGATGCCTGTGTAATGAAAATGCAGAGGGAAACCAAAATAAATCTTCCTGAACAACGTTAGCACAGTCACTCTTCAGCTTTTGACTGACAGAGCCACTTCACATAATCCCAAAATTACTGCCTATAGATTAAGAATGAAAATGATGTGGAGATACCTGCTCTAACCCCTTCTTTGTGGCATGTGCATTTAACAACCAAAAAAAGAGAAAATATAACTCTGCTTTTTCCCTATTTTGCTTTATTAGCATTCTTTACTGACATTCCAGATGAAAATTGAAAGCCTTCTCTCAATATCTTTTACAGCAAACTGGGGTTAGAGGACAACCAGACAGTGGAGCTCAAAAGCCAGGACCCCTTAGAGAGGATTCTGAACAAGATACTGAAAGACTTAAAGTAAATACAATGTGTTGTACGTAGCCAAAGCAAGTCAAGCACAGATGCTTTATTATTATTATATTACGTTAAATTCCACCTTGTTTCAATTTTTTAAGTCATCATCTTAAGAAAAGACCATGCCAAGTCTACAGCTTTTTTTGTTTCTCATTTGTCATATTCATCTGAAAAAAAAACAACCCACTTGAAGCTTTCACTAAAGGCTTTGTATGTCTCTGATGGCATTAACAAGCAGTCCACACTTGTTCATCATTTCATGCGCGCTCCTTCACATACCGCTTCGAAAGGGAGACAAGATCATCCCTACATGTTTAACAGAAGCACGTATTCCTAATAAAGTAGCTGCTTTAGGCAAGAAATTGAGTATTCAGACTTTTATAAGACTGGATTGTCTTTTTTTTTTTTCCTGCAGCATGTCAAGAAATGGGTTTTGTTTAAATGGAGTGATAGAAAATAGTCGTACTATCTTACCGTGACAATAAATTGTATTTCCAGCCATGAGCGAGGATTTCTGATTGAACAGTTTTGCACGGAATTATGTAACTCTCTAGGGCAGTCACAGGCAGTAAGTGACTGTATGTACCTTACCTTTCTGTTTCTCAGTCTCAGCGGGATCCGTTACTGAGAACACGAAGTGAGGAAATGGGAAGGATAATACCAGGACTGCCTGCAGGCTGGGCAAAGGTAACTTTCTATTCTGATGTTACAATCGAGTTGCCTTGTGCAGTTTCCTAATGCATTTCAGTTGTGTCTTATTTCCAAGACAGATTTTGTTTGTTTGTTTGGTTTTTTAAATTTTCTTTAAAATTCTTTTTTCCCCTCCAACTTCCACATGGTTGTTTTTTGAATTTTAACAGTATTTGTAATGAAACCAGGGGAGCTCATCTGTTGTTTCTGATGCTAAACAGTTGATGGTTTAATATGCAATTTTGGTGAAAGTGGAGCCTTCCAGTAAATGTAATCCATTAAGTATTGAGACCAGTCACAACTGTTAACATCTCAATGTTTGAAGAACTTACGCACTGTTCTTACAGTAGTTGAAAAATAGGTAAGTAAGTTACTGATGGATTTTTACTTGGTTTTGAAACAATTTATTTTTTTCCCTCAAGTTTCTGGATCCAATCACTGGAACCTTTCGTTACTATCACTCGCCAACAAATACTGTTCATATGTATCCACCAGAAATGGCTCCTTCATCCACTCCTCCATCAACCCCTCCAACTCATAAACCCAAGCCACAGGTGACTGTTGAACGAGAAAGAGAACACTCCAAACTGAAGCGCTCCTACTCTTCCCCAGATATAACCCAAGCCATTCAGGAGGAAGAGAAGAAAAGAATTCCTTTAACTCCTGCAGTCAATCGTGACAACAAGTACGTTCACTGAGTTGTACCGCAGCTCACGCGGTACGAGAGCGTCTAGGGCTTCCTTTGTGCTTAACCAACTGAAATCCAGTAGTATTTTCTGGGTAGGTTTGAAAGGATGCAAGAGTGATAGACTTCAATTTCATTGCTAAAAGTTCAATGTATACGCAGTTCTCTTTGGAGAATTAAAGTAGTTGTAATGTATTGGCACGCATTTCAGAGGTCCCGGTGCAATTGGACTATTGGCTTTTCAGGTTGTGGGACTTTTGTTAACGTATTAAATGCCAGTCTTCAGAGAGCTTCTGAAATGCAGGGGTTTCAGTTTTTTAACTGGGTTAAATCAAAAACTAATTCTTCATCTGTGAATCTAAAAAAACCCAAGAACAACTGATGAACCTGTAACTCGGCCTCATTATAATGAGGCCAGTGTATATGGATTTCTCACTATTGCATTGACTGCTTCTCAATACCTTAAATGGTGGCATTTGGTGACACCTTGCACCAGGATATTTCATTCCCTGCAAGGGAGGGTGGTTTATGTGCACAGCCTTGTCAAGACTGAGACTCCTAAAAAATAATTTCTTCTTTCTAGGCCCATCTGTTACACTAAAGCAGAAATCTCAAGACTCTCTGCATCACAGATTAGGAATCTGAATCCTGTGTTTGGGGGATCGGGACCAGCTCTTACAGGACTTCGTAATCTAGGGAACACTTGCTATATGAATTCCATATTACAGTGTCTGTGCAATGCACCTCACCTGGCTGATTATTTTAACAGAAACTTGTACCAAGATGATATTAACAGGTAACAATCTCTTATGCTCATCATTTAGTTTATAATTGAAGGAAAAAATACACCTTTACAGTTGTTAATATAAAAAAAAAAATAAAAATCACAGGGTGGGGTTAAGGAGGGTGTTCATGTTTAAGCAGGAGAAAAATACTAACTTGTAAGAGTCGTGACATTTTCAAAATTCCTGTGTGACAAAATAGGTTTTACTGGACAGTTTTAATTAAATTGTACTTACCACGTTCATAAATGTAAGTGTACTGGAGTCTCCTGAAACCAAACAGAATATTTAAATGGCAGTTTACAAAACTGTACCTTCCATCAGCCCAGTCTTGAATATGGAACCAATTACAGTGCCAAAGTAGACAAAAAATTTAACTCAGTCTAACAGCCAGTTTTTCTTGGTCTAAAGAAATTACTTTGAAATGGGGATAACATCTTGAATTAACAATTATCTTTTTTTAAAGTTGTTTGAAGGGCTTACTATATTTATTTTTTTCCCTGTCTGTTTAATTTCATAGGTCAAATTTCCTGGGACATAAAGGTGAAGTGGCTGAAGAGTTTGGTGTCATAATGAAAGCTTTATGGACAGGACAGTATAAATATATCAGTCCAAAAGACTTTAAAATTACAATTGGGAAGATTAATGACCAATTTGCAGGATACAGCCAGCAGGACTCCCAAGAATTGCTTCTCTTTCTAATGGATGGCCTGCATGAAGACCTAAATAAAGTAAGCAGTATACTTGTGACTAATTATACATCTGTCAGATGATCAAGAGAAATAAATTTTTTAAAGACCCTCTTACTTCATAAGAAGATTGTGTTACTGGAACCTTTTATAGAAGGAAATGCAAGTATTCAGAATTAAAGTAAGAATTTAGTTTGAAATAGTATAAGGTGCTGAAGGGTTAATGGAAGAAGCCTCACTAAGTAGGAAATGGATGGCTACACTGCCATGTTTAAATATCCATGCAAATACTAAATAGTGTGCTTGCCTAGAGCTGAGACTTCCTATATTTTTATATATGTTATTAATACTGCTGTGGTATGTAAACTTCTGTTATCCAGGCTGACAACAGGAAAAGATACAAGGAAGAGAACAACGATCACCTTGATGACTTGAGAGCGGCAGAACTAGCCTGGCACAAACACAAACAGCTGAATGAATCCATTATTGTGGCCCTTTTTCAAGGCCAGTTCAAATCTACAGTGCAGTGTCTTACATGTCACAAGAAGTCCAGGACCTTTGAGGCTTTCATGTATTTGTCGTTGCCCCTTGCATCCACTAGTAAATGTACGCTGCAGGTACGTGGGGCTAGAGAGGAACGGCTCGTGGGGTAAGAGAATTTCTCTGTGCCTTCACTAGGATGTTGCTTCTGCTCAGCCTCTTGTTGAAGGGGTGGGCCAGTATTCCATCTTAATTTATGCTAACCTAAAACATCAACAGGTCTGAGCCTTCATTATTCTTTTAAGTTTAAAAAATTAGGTAATTTCTTAAAAGTTTTAAAATACAAGCAGGATGGAAATAGTGAAGCCACGGTATCAGAAGGCCCAGATATAGCATGTGCTTTTGTAGGTCACAGTATAATTATTTCGTGTTTTTAAACAAAACATTGTAAGAATATTTTGAAAGACTTGGAGCTAATCAATATATGCAGTAAAATTTACTTCGCTCACTTGCCCTCATTTTTGTGAAACATAGCACACAGGTAATTGATGCAAGTTGACAGCCAAAAAGGAAGCAAAGATTTTCACTACATTTTTGTAAAGGCCTGCCCTTTACAATCTGTGTTTGTATTTTGTTTTAGGAATGCCTTAGATTGTTCTCCAAAGAGGAGAAGCTCACTGATAACAACAGGTTTTACTGTAGCCATTGCAAAACTCGAAGGGATTCTTTGAAAAAAATAGAAATTTGGAAATTACCACCTGTTCTTCTTGTGCACTTGAAACGGTAAGAGAAATGACAATTAGTGAAAATTAATTAGGAAGAAGTGACCAGGCCTTGATGGAGATTAGTTGTTCTAATGCAGTAACTAACCCTTTTTAATTAGAGAAAGTTCCAGATACATTTCTAGTTGTAGAGTTGCAAGAGTTTGATTTTCATCCAGTGCCTCCCTTATTATGCTGTAGTTCACCAAGCCCTTTTAGAAGTAATCGCCTTTCATTTGTGCTAAGGAACATGTGTGCAAAACTTAACAGAATTGGGGGCCAAGTGTCGAGATCACATCCTAGTTAAAAACAGGGAAAACAAACCTGCTTAATATTCTTGTGAACAACCTGTAACTTTTAATGGTGCTTTTTAATTCTCCAGATTTTCCTATGATGGAAGATGGAAGCAAAAGCTTCAAACTTCTGTCGATTTCCCATTGGAAACCCTTGACCTTTCACAGTATGTTATTGGTCCAAAGAATAACTTGAAGAGATACAATCTGTTTTCAGTATCAGTAAGTAACCGCCTCACGCTTCAGAGTTCAGCTGCTCTTTCTGCCAAGGCTTGGTTTAAGCCTGGGTGATTTAGCTAAGTTTCCAGGCTGCCTACCCGATTGCAGATTAAGCTGTATTCTAAAAAAGAATGGTTGGTATTTACTAAAAATCTCACATTCTAGTTTATTTCCCTCATCAGGGCAGAAATGGCAGCTTTCAAGGTCATGAACTCTCTTCTTCTTCTGTTTACAGAATCATTATGGCGGGTTGGATGGAGGGCACTACACAGCCTACTGCAAAAACGCTTCCAAACAGCGCTGGTTTAAGTTCGATGACCATGAAGTGTCCGAGATCTCGGCATCATCTGTGAAGTCCTCTGCTGCTTATATCCTCTTCTACACTTCTTACGAACAGCGAGCAGTGGACGTGGCCACGTAAAGCAGTGGGGGGCTCAGAAAACTGGTTTTCCTTTTGTAAGAGCAAAGTAGATATGGGAATGCATAAAAATATGCAAAACTATGACAACCGTAGTCACAGATACGGGGATGGTTGCAGCAGCTTTTCTGCCAGCAAGCTCTGTCTGGTCAGTACTAGTGCTTAAAAATCAGAAGACTGATTAATAATGCTTGTGGTAATACTGCCATCTGTGAAACCATTTAAAAAGCATACTTGCATTACCATTTATTTAAAAAAAAACCAACTATATTTTTAGTCTGCTCCAAAATGAAATTCTAGTTTAGTCATCTGAAATCTATTATGAAGTAGTTTAACATCTCTTAAAAGCCCAAGGCATATCTTGATTTTTATTTTTTTCTTTCACTGTTATGGCCTTTTCACATTTCTAACCTTAAGCTTGATTCTACTGTGAATACTCTAGAACGATGTAAACAGTTAGGAATGTAAGTGTACATATTGATTGCATACTTGCACATCAGAACTATGTATATAATAAAATGTTGTCCTTTTTGTGGGAATCTCTAAAACTCAGAGGATTGCATTTATTTGCCAGCTCTAAGTAATTGCAACACTACTTAATAAAAAAGCAGAGCTGTATTTTTTTTTTTCTGTTAGCTTTTGTCAATATTTGTGCACTTCAGAGTTATTCTAAACAAACAAGATTTTCCTTTTTAATTTTTTAATATAAATTTTCATGTACACATGCATTAAAAACGTTAATGAAGAAATGATTTAAAAATATATCCTCTTAAATGTATGTTTGGGTTTGGTGTTTTCATTCTCAACTAACTGTGCAATGGTCAGGATTCTACATAATGACAGTCTGAATCATATTCACACAGTTTTTCTTTTAAAGATCCTTGAAAATACTACTTTCTGCAGAACTGATTAGTTTAGAAACTATTTTCATCGTGACGTGTGCATTTCCCTGTTCTGGATTTGGGTTAGTTTTCCCTCTCTGATTAGGCTGGCATTCAAAAATCTCAAATCCTACATTCTGAGGTATTATCTGTCTATGTTTGTGTGTCCTGCTGATGGAATTAAGACCAGGATTGATTGCTTTCCAGAAGCTTACATGCTGCAAACAAATTTGCAGTGCAAGAGAGACAAAAATGACAGTACTAGAATAATACCTGTTTGTTTCTCCTACATTAATGGTCACTTCATCCCGCTGTCTTCTGAACCATCCCCTCAGTGGTCTGGTCATATGTTTTCACCTTAGCATCCTGCTGTCAGTTTCTGAAAGGCAGCTTAAAACACTGTAATATACTTAACCAACTGAGAAAGGGGAGTTGTCAGGTGAGGGCATCGTGTGCTCAGCATTTGTGTTCTTTTGAGAGATGTCTGAGGTTTGTGCATGCGTGGAGCATGGAGCACATTCCTCAACAGGCTCGAAAGCCGCGTTACTTCCTGAAAGACAACAACAGATGATTGGGCATGCAAATACTCTAGTTTATTGATAAAACAGGACTGCCAGCCAACTCTAAATGCTGGCCTACTTGCCGTTCATTTTCCACAGCTAGCAAATTTTTACTGGGTGCTGAGAAGCCCTTGCCGGGTGTAGAACAGGAGGTAAGCTGTGTTTGTCTGCACTGAGGACTGTGGGAGCTCGGTGATCCGTGCATCATCAAAGCTGTACCAGTTTTCAGTCACTGAGTGCTTGCAGAACGCCGTGTAGTGGCCACCATCCAGGAAACCACAGTGGTTCTGTAACAAATGACACACTGTTAAGTCTCACTCTTTCTCCTTACAGGCAAAGCTAGGAATTGGCAGTATTTTTTTTTTTTTTTCTATTTCACTTAGAAAAGAGGGGAGAGAAGATTCTAACCCCCCTTGGCCTACAGCGAGGAATGTTAATTCAAGAAGTGCTTTAAAACAGAACAAATAGATGTTGATTATGCTTTGCTGTTATGCTTCTCTGGTTTACAATACTAAATTTGCAACCCAGCTATTAGCCCTGCTATCAGTCGTTCTAAGCACACACCCCCCCCCCTTGCTGTGAGCGAGGGAAGGAGAGACCATTTAGCCCTTACTTAGGATCCCTACAGCAGCAGCTTGTGCATTTATGCTGAGGAGGCTCCAACCAGGTGTTACGTGCCAGGAGTGTGTGCTTTTTAGAATTGGGATGTGGGGAGAAGGAGAGAGAAGTGTTCTTTGGTTATATACAGTTACTGGATTATGTCCATGTCAGGTAATAAAAGTGTTT
>WUAM01000431.1:107192309-107241029 GCA_024336885.1 Actenoides hombroni | reverse complement strand
ATCCCATTTTTTTCCCTTACCAAAGTCACCTTGTACAGGAAAGTGATATTATTTACCCCCTTTTTCCATCCTTTTAACACAAATTAATTCACCCAAACACAGCCCCCTCCCCCCCCCCCCCATTTTTTTTTATTTTTTGGCCCCAGGTTTGTACCTTTCTGATCTCTCTGGGTGTCTCTCAGCCATTTAGCTACAGCTAAAGTGACAACTCACCAGATTACATTCTGACTGCTAACACTGAAGGCACACCAAAGGCACAAAAGCGTACAGTGACACAGATTAATGGGATCTGTAGGTCTCCTCCAGTATTTGAGAAGGTTTTTTTCTCATGCTGGAGTTGCCAAATTTTTGTGCAAATACTTTGCCCAATACCTCTCAGATAATACACCAAATAAGATTACAAACATGCAACTTTTCAGCGCTCTGGTGTTAACGTAGGGCCTGAGCATTATATAAAGTCAGACATTTACTTTGCAACACAGATGCAGGGAAAGCTGCGTGAGGCTTCCCCATTTTTCTGGGACTGGCAAATTACCACCAACATTAAGAAAAGATTGCAGAGAGCAGCTTTCTGATGGCAGTGGAGAGGGCCTGATGACCTAACGTGCCAAGCTCAGAGCTCAAAACCAGTAACTCAAGTTCCGCTTTGCAGTATGGCTTGTCACATCCAAATTAGGCAAATGAGAGTGTGGGTTTTCCAGTTTTAAAATCTGCATTAAATCTATTTTATATTAATAGGAAGGAATATTCAAGTTAATAAGCCAATCGAGCACACACAGTAGTTCCAAATGTGATTTTTCCTTTGACGTGCCCTGTAAATGTACAAAAAAACTATAACCTTCCCCAACCCATCATCTATACTGTAAGCACAGCCTGTATTTGGGAATACGATGCGTTAGTTACTGCTCAGAAAAATGTGTCTGAGAACTTAACAAAGACCAAAGTCTTGCACAAAACTGCTAGGGGTGTGCCTCCACGTCTCCATTTCCATCTGTAAAACCAGTAGTTGCCAGGAACAGCATGGGGACATGTACACCATAATGCTGACCCTCTGCAAGATTTTATCAGCGCCTGCCTTTAAAAAAAAAATAACTAAAATGACTTTACGTCAGGTTTGTTCCTTCTGAACTTTCTCCTCCCATAAAAAGAAGCTCCCTTTTCAAAGCTTCCCTGTGAAAATGGCTTCATTTGTAATCCTGGCGCTCACAAACGCTGGGTTTGAGTTTTCGTTCTTAGCGGCTGAGCTGGCGCGTGGTGGACAGGCAGCGAGGCAGCCTTTGTGGAGAGGAGCTCCATGTGCAAGAAGCAGAGGTGCAGCATCCCCTTCCCTGTCAGTGCTGCCCCAGCTAGCGGGGCGAAGCGGTGGCAGCAAGGTGCAGGGCCTGGGCCTGGCCTGGCTGGGCCTGGCCTGGCCTGGCCGGGCAGCAGCAGCAGCAGCAGCCACAGCAGGCTAAACAAATTGTTTTGCAAGAAGAGGGCAGCAGGTCAAACCTCCTGCTTACTGAATTTTAGAAATCTGAGACAGGCTTGCTGGTACCCTTAACAGAGCTCTGTTTCTTGATTATTTTTTTTTTTAAATCCAGGGGTAGGTACCTCATAATCAAAAGGTAGAATTTTCAGTAAGCCTACACAGGACTGGTTTTAATTGTCCAACTTGGCGTTCTTATTATCTCATATAGAACTGTAACTTTGTCCTGCAGAGGCTTGCTGTTCCATTTCTTAGAGAAGAAGGTACCCAATGGCACACATTTGCTCTTTTTTTTCCTTGCTACTATAATGTATATTCACTTTTAAAGTTTATTTTTGCAATCAGCTACCAGAGAAATACTCACTCACTAGAGAAACACCTGTTTGCTATTTTTCTGCAGTTACTTGCCTGAAGTCCATGGGAATAGACCAACTTCCCAGCATGGTCTCTGTTAACTTTCGAAAGAAACATTATTTAAAAGGATGTTTCATGTAGCTTTGGTAGGGACACATCACAACAAAGTCTGAAAAGAAAGTAACTGAGTTATTGTTGAGCTTTTAAATGTACAGATACCTGTTGTATTCCCTTGTATTCCCAAGCACATACAATACAAAGTAGCTATAGTTACAGTACATAGTTCTGGTAGCCTTCTCCAAAACGGGGGGAGAGGCAGCACAAGTGCATTTCAGCCTCTGATAAAACTGTAAAAAAAAACTCCTTTAATTTTTTGTTGTTGCTTTTCAAATCTAAGCCAGGCTGTTGCACTAACATTAAGTCAACCCCAGAAAGTCAGTGGGACCCATAACAGAGATAAGGATGTGCAGAAGAGAAGCTATTGTTTTAAATTACTGCTGCTGGTGGGTATGATGTGACTGCTGCATTTGATTTAAGAGAGTCCAGAAGATCAAGCCACCTCATAAACACTGGTCTCCATACTGGAACAGAGGCACATATTACTGTCCAAGACAAAGTAATGTGCAAAGTCACTTCAAAAGATGCTGGTATTGCCCCAAATAGAAAAGAGGAGGAAAGAAAGGAGGTGAGCATGTGCACCAAGCAAGGAGGGAACAGAAAACCAGACAGCAGAATACCTGTGAGCACACTCCTAAGAAAAAGCTGAAAGGGAACTCTTTGATTGAAACAGTTTCTTGGTTAAAAGGTCTTTGAGCTGCAAGCAACAAAGCTATTCTCAGCTATTTGATGCCCTCTGTGTTCAGGGAAACAGGATCTTGCACATTCTTTATAAATAAGAGGGATTCCAGAGATACCTGAGCCTCCATCATCAGCTTCTCTCAAGAACACAAAACTTTGAACTTTGATCACTCACTTCTGACTATCTTCTGAAAGATAAATAATTCACACAATAAAATGTGCTATATAGGCTACTTGAATATAAAGCTGCATTAACAGTGTTTTGAAAGGATTACAAATCCAAAGACAATTTTTAAACATATTTAAATCCAAGAGTTTAGGAGAAGTCAATTATTCCAAGTGAAAATCCAAGGCACATTGTGGTGATAAAATTTGAGGGTTTCTATGAAGGAACAAAAAAAGAAAAAAAATAATTGCAGATTATTCAAGCTGGAAAACAAACAGGAAAATGCCTTAATAACCAGAGCAGAAAAGTTGGAACGCTCCTTTATAGATTACCTAGTCCCCCCCACCCCCACCCAGCTCAGAACAGACTGGCAGGCCTGTGTCTACCTGTATTTGGAGTTATCTCCACCGATGGAGACTCCACAACCTCCCTGAGCCACCTGCTCCAGGGACTGACCACCATGTAAATGTAAAAAACAAAGAGACAACCACTTCTTAACTAATAATGGTATCCTCTTCCTTAGAGGAAAACACCTCTCTTCTGCTTGCAGTTTTGAAGCCTCCAAGATTTGTCATTTTACTAAAGTATCAGATGTTTCAGGCTTAACCACACAATGACTGTGGAACAGGCAGTGAAAAGCAAGTGTGCTGATTGCAGCCTTCTCTGCTCTTAATTTCTCTACTTTTTAAATTAAGTAAATTCAAAGAACAATTTAGAAATTTTCCTCCCAGTTCAGTACTCAATTATGGTGACTCAATGCTACTGGAAACCTCCAGTGTATAAGTTGAAGAGTTAAAAACATGTTCAATACCAACACACGAGCCCAGGATTCTAGGCATACCAAGCATCATGTATCAAGTGTATTCACTTTCAATGATTTTTAATTTTTTTTTTTCCCCTTGACAAAATTTCCAGCCCAGTCTGGGTTTCAAGACCAAAGCTTTGCTTTTTCCTGCCCTTCATGTCTAAGACTAAGTACACTCAGCTAAAAATGCTTCTACAGCACTCTTCCCTAGCCTGAATGCAAGTAAGCTTGTGACCACAAGGTAACCACCACATAGGTATTTATAAACAGTCAGAAGCTTGGTACATCAGGCAGGATGGATAAAAACTACAACTACATATTTATGGGGGTGTATAATGAATTTTTAATTTATTGGGTATTATGAAGTGTTAACTGTTTTACCATGAACGTTTACAGTAAGAAGACGACGAGCCAGAACAAAGCAATTATTCAACTGTATTTTTTTTTCCCCAAGTAACATTTATTAATAACATTCTTAAAGTGATAACTTAAGAGTCATAAGGAAGGAAGGGGCTTGTTGTCAGTAAACATACAATGAAAAGGTAGTAAGATTTTTATATTAAAGTATGACTGAAAAGGCTTTTAACATAGTGTTTAGCCCAACAAAATTTATTATTAAAGACATTCAAAATTGCTAGGTGTTGCAATCAGTTCTACTGAACTTACAAAAACCTCATTTCAGTAGTCAATACTAACCTATTATTCATATAAAATTCTCCATTCTTATTTTTTTGTAAACAAAGCACCTAAGCATTTGAAAGGAAAAAAAAAATAATGTTAGTTTACATCCCATTAAACTGCAGCACATGTGTGTGAAACCTCAGGCATGATCAGGCATGGAGCATCATTAGGCACGGAACTAGGCAGTTTCCACAGCCAGCTGCCGAACACACTTACATTGCCAAAGGTCTTCTTTATTTGTACCCATTCCATTATCATTTATAGCTGAAATAATAAATCCCCCATACAGAAGATTTCAAAGAGAAAAAGGAGTCATATTACATAAATCTGTGAAGCTTCTGAGGGCTTTCAGTAGTGCACGACTTTGAATGAGTTATGACTTCTTTACCTCTTTCTGGAATTTTCAGACATTTCTTCATACCCATTACACTTTGGCAGACTCTGGGCTTATCAAACAGCATGACAACACATAAGAAGACAGGTTTTCAGTTTTATTGGAACACTGAGGTATGCTGTAATTTATTAAAGTGCCAGTCAAATAAAAATTGAAGATGATGCACAAGATCATTGTATTCTGAGGCTGTCTGTCCAAGCTTAGGTCAAGAAAGTCAAGAGGGGCAACTACTAACTTAAGAAAACTGTTTGTAACTTCTGTTTTCTTAGGGAAGCTGCAAACAAGGTGTTTATCTTACCCGTATCAACTGGCACCACAGTCAATCTGGGTGAATGGCAACAACTGACACTCAGGCTGTAAGCTTGTCTGCTCCTGACTCTTAGGAACAGAAGTTTAAACTTGATTTAAATCACATAAAGCAGCAAATTTGCAGTAAGCCTTTGTTAACTGCCAGTATTGATTTGCAATTGCCTTAATTAGCATACTTCCAAAGTAAATCTAGCTAAACTAGATTTAATCTGGCTAAGTTTTCCTGAGCCGACATGCCTCAAACTAACTATAAAGGTCTAGAGGTGACCTTCAGAGGAACACTGTGACACTTAACGTGAGGCACTGCAGGAAAGCCTGCATTGCCGTTGCCCAGCATGTGCTTATTCAGTTGTTTTCTCCAGCATTCTTGAACTTTTATTGACTATAGGAATGACATTCATTTAAAGAATAGGAAAAATGTTTTAACGACTACCTGACATTAGCACTAAGTGAACTCAGTGGTTTCCTGTTGTTGCCTTCTCCAATTTTCTTTGGTGTAAAATATTAGCATTACAGCTATACAATTTTTTCTATGCCTAATCCCCCTCAATTTGCAGTTTCCTGAAAAAAGAAAAAGTGTCAAACAAACTCAAGCTCTTCTAAATGCAAACAAACTAATGATTTAAACTATTTCTCTTTTTCCAAGTCTTTAAAAGCTAAAACAAATTAAGATTAAGCAAGTTAAACACATGCACTGGCCTCAAGTAACACAGGCACTACTAGCACTATTCAAATCTGTTGCTTTGAATATCAATTGCAAAGAAATTTTCAAACAGTTTGTGTGTTTTGTTTTTTTAAAAATGAAAAAAAAAACCCCAACAAACTATGTTGTAGATGCAAAAGCTAAAGAAATCTGTCCTGTCCCCACCCCTTCGAACTGATCACATGAGTAGGAAAAGAACCAGACCAGAATTATTTCACCCCACCAAATAGCACTTCTTGAGCAAAAGCTCTCCTGCCTTTCACACCATCTTGTTTGTCAGTTATTCCAGGAGCTGCACCTAAGTTTCCAGGACCACAGCGCAAGTACCTCTCCCCTTTTATTTTTTTGGAACTGGCTGGCAATGTATATAATCCAAAGACTTGCATCAAAACTCAGCAGTTTTCACAGTTAAGGCATGAGCCAGTGATACTATGGTGAGGGGGAAGCTCACCACCCCAAGCCAAATTTGCCTCGTTACCTATTTTATGGCTTACAGTGTACACAGACTAACATACACACTGTTTCATCAGTGACTTGTAGTAATGGAACTATAGTTAATTCTTAGTTGCTATAGTTACATTACTATCTATCTTCACATTAAAAATCTGGAAAGAAACCCTATGAAGGGTACTGTACCTTTTTTTTCCATGAGGCTTCACTAGTCAATCAAAACTAAGAAAACATTTCATGCATCAAACTGATATGGGCCAGCAACTGTTACAAAAATATACTGTATAGAAACACATTTGGAAAATTGCATAGAAAATATCCTTTTATTTAAACTGAAATAAGGCACAGTTTTACCAGATATGGCTTGGCTGTAAAAATGCAAGTCTATTTTGATTACTTTTATGTTATTAACAATATTTTCCATAAAAATATAGGTGTGGGAGTAAAATACCCTTTTACACAGAGTAGGAAATACTCTATTATAAAACTTCACCAAATTTACTGCAATCAATTTGTAGAAAACTTGAATACTACTTTAAATCAGGATCCTACATGTTATTGTCCTCCAGGCTGTTCATTGGCTGATGCTGTGCTTTCTTCATTTCCTGTATAATCCAGGTGTTCCATCATCTACATGTGAAAAAGAAAAAAAAAAAAGGGAAAAAAAAAAAAAGGTGTCTCTTTATAAAGAAATACTGCTTTTCCCCCATTGGTCCAAAGTATTTGTTAGCTAAGAGAAATATAATTAAATGTGTTAGAGTGCATTTTAGCAGCATACAGATAGGAAGTCCTCTATAGATGAGAAAAGTATTCAAGACAAATAATCAAGGTTGTCTTAGGTAATGCTTTTCACTACTAAAACATTCTCCAGCCAAGGATCCAAGTCCTCTACAAGAAATTAAACTCACGAGTCAAAAACCTCTTAATTATTAAATATAGAGAACAAAAAAAATCTGATTGGGTTAAGCAAATTTTTCAAAGATATGGTTTGCAGAACTGATAATTGACCCTAGGATCCTACCTAACATTTACAGGTAGCAAGCAGTAGCTTGAATAGAAAATACTGGCTTTCTCTTGTCATGACTAAAGGCATATTACAGTTAGGAAATACTAACTGTATTGACAACATTTCTTTGTAATTTTTCCTTTTATTTTAAATAGGAATTGTAAAGTCCTGACACAGAAGAGAATTTAAACAAGATTATTACATAGACGGATTGTACTGTCCTATTAATGTAACTGATTAGGTCACTCAAGTAACACAAAATTGTACTTCTCCTGACCAAAAATCAGCCTGTTTCCCTGTCCACTGTTATACTGCTAGAGGGCAATGAAGACTCTGGTTTCCTCCC
Organism: Actenoides hombroni; assembly: GCA_024336885.1. NCBI lineage: Eukaryota > Metazoa > Chordata > Aves > Coraciiformes > Alcedinidae > Actenoides > Actenoides hombroni. The sequence goes on along the minus strand of WUAM01000431.1, from coordinate 107,233,549 downwards.
TGGGACAAGACATCAAATAAGTTACAGAGGTAATACACACATTTGTTAGCATGACAAACTGAGACCCATCATCAGTTTGAGGGCTTCAGAATTAAGCGTAATTAACAAGAAGCTAAGGACTGGGCAGTTTTGATGGCTGACAACCACAGACAGAAAATACAGAAGTAGCAGAACTAATGCTGAAAACCAGAATGTGCCAAGGAGCTCATACGCCCAGCACGGCAGGATTATTAGGACAAGTGCATAAAACTTTCAGTACTCAAAAGGTAGAAAACCCTACGTACATTCTTCCCAAGGGGCATATCCTGCCTAGTAGGAAAAAGGTTCTAAACTGGGCAGATTTCCCCATGACAAGGGCATGGGGAAATTGCTTTCTTGTCTTACTAGCACCGGCTGGACGATGCTTGGCAAGGCAAAGCCAGGCTCTGACACAGCATGGTATAATTCTATAGAGAGAGCAGAGTTCTATTTACTTCTCTCTCCTTCTCTAGCCATGACTTGCCTCTGTAGCATACCTGCTTTTGTGCCAGCAGAACTGTTTCATTGCAAGGTCTACAAACATAACTTACAAAAGGCAGGTTTGCTTGAACAAGCTGTTTCCCAGTCCAGCCACACCAACATGCTGTGCAGTAAACTGAGGTGACAGTTTCAAGAAAGAAGCAAGTCACTGGGACTTGGGTAAGGCTCAGGAGATCCTAGTGGCTGCAGTATCAATCTGACTAAAACCAGAAAAGGTCTCTCACATCCCTCCCTTCGTGTGTCAGAATGAAAACAGTAAGAGTGAAGGCAGGCACTAGTCTTGCCAGGACACCTAAGAGCAGAGTTACAGCAACAGCACAGCCTCGCTCCAGCAGTGAACACCAAGCTTCTGTGCTAATGCCAATCTTGCATTCACTTCAGGATGTCCAGAACTTTCCCCCTGCACTTTGGCCAAAAACCCACATCAAAAGTCGTTCAAAGCAAAACGCTCCCTAAAATTACAGAACTCAAACCATCATTTTGAACGAGGATTGCAGTATCTGTTTTCATGAAAAAACAACCGTAACAATCCCCCCAGTGACCACATTGCATCAAGTAATGCCATGTATCTTCATCCTAGGGAGGATCATCTCACAGCTGGCACAGAGAAGGTTATTTTGGTAAGCAGTTTTGTAGAACCTTTCCCTATTAAACTGACAAGATTCTTCCAGAAGGAAGAGTTTAAGATAATTTGCAACAATTCAGTGTATCCCAAATTCAGAGGTTCTTCTCTTAATCCTACAAGGTAATGTAGAGAAAAATGTGCTTATGTGAGAGATAACACCTGTCTTTCAATTTGAAGTCTCCACTTTATTTATCATATTTTTGAGTTAACTTTAAAACCAAAATGGCTAGTAGAGCACAAAGGGTGTTTGAGGTTTTTTTGATTTACATAAATGTTATGAGGGGGGAAAAAACCCATCAAAAAACAAAACCAAACCAACATAAACAAATAAAAACAACAACAACAACAAAAATCTAACAAACAAACAAAAAAAAGAACTCAAAAAACCAACAAGCCCACCCCCATTTCTAATGTCTCCACCATGAAGAAGGAGAACAGGCCACAGCTTGAAGGCAGAGACAAGAGATGCCTTTCTAAAAGTGTAAGATTGCATCAAGCTGCTTTTTCCACAAGTTTATCTCAGCTGTAGGGTCTCTCAGGACAACCCCATCCTCAAAGCCTCAGCAGAAGCTGCAAGAACCTTTATGACAACCAGCAAGCAAGATGAAGGCATCATGCTAAAACGCTGGACCAAGTTGTTGTTTCAAGCCTTGAAAGAGCCAAAGCAATCAGACCGTACATTGTGGGGAGCTGCTGAGCAGTTCAGAAAGTGAAAGTGTAAAGAGATTCAGAAGCTTTTGGCCCACATCTGAGTTCCTCAGAGATTTTAAGGGGGGTGTCAAAATAGGATAAACACAGATGCACTTTAGTTGCAAAGCTTTCTCCTAACATGGTGAACTATTAAAACAAAAAAACCAACAACCCAAACCCAACCAAATTCCCCCCCAAAAAATCACATCCACAGGGCTAAACTAGAAATGGGAATACAAAGTCCTGCTTGTAGAAGAGTACCCAGCACCTACACACACACTTGCTTCTAAGATTCAATCTGATGATGTTGCATTCACGTTTTTGTTAACAATTTATAGCTATGATTGATTTGCAATTATCTAAAAATATGACTGAACATTACAGTACTAACCAGCAGGTGCATGCTGTGCAACATGCCAGTGACAAATCTGTGGATTTAGTATTTCAAAGAGAGACAGGAAAGCTTGCTAAACACTTCAAACTGACAAAACTTGCAGGATTATTCTATCTAGACTTCAAAGTTGAATTAGTCCACTGGACTTTTCCCAATGTTACTAAAATGAATTCATAAATTGTACTGATATAAAAAACAAATAGTATTTTAAAATGAAATAAGTGGGAAATAAGTATCCAATTAGTTTATCATGGAGGCATACATGAGGAGTACAAGCCAGCCAGCAGCAACACTGCCCATTCTGTGGCAGGAAAGTAGGTACATTGCTCTCCCAAGAAATCTCTGTGCTTCAGTGAATAGTTAAAATGGTTTTTTTTCTGTGCAGCAACTCATTCATTATAGTTCAAGACTACTCCATAAAAAGCCACACATAGCATAACTAGAATTTAAGACTGCATCATTACACAGAAACATAAATGCTCTCAGCTAAGAATTACAGGATCTCAGAGCTATCCTTGGGAGTCAAGTATTTCCTGTACATAAAAAGCAGAAACTGAAAAACTGGTTCTAACAATGCTATCCAAGAACTTGAGTCCACACAGCAGGACAGAAAACTTAAGTTATAAAAATACAATTTGGCCATCCAATTTTAATTTTAACCCCTCCCACTTCCTATACTCTTTCTTTATTAAGGCTTTTTAATGAGATTTAAATTGTTAAAGCACTCTTTATTAGAACAAAAAGCTAATAAGAAAAGTACTTTTAAGTTCAGAATTTGAGACACAGGCAGAGCTCACCATCTCAAGCTGTCTTCAGTGTTGGCAGACAAGCAATGCTGTATAAACAGATGTATGTCTCTAGCCTGGTGACTAGAATTCAAGATTATATTTAAATGCTTAAATTCCGAAAAGCTGAAATTTGAAAGCTTGCTTGGCTCTCTCCACGCTGTGCTTGAGCCAGTGGACAGTTAAGGGAAGTACCATCAGTCTGAGGAGTCCTGAACTATACAGGTTAAACCTTCTCGCTGCTGTCTAGAAGCTGCGCAGCAGCAAGACTGGTCCAAATCCTTGCTCCCTATCATGCTGTAAGCCCTGCAGACACTACAGGATAAACTACACTGCTGAGTAATAAGATGACAGAGAGACTGCAGACGTGATTACTACAGGCAAATTATAATGCTGAACATCATAACAGAGGACAACAAAACAGTTGTTTAGCACTAAACAGTATTTCATGTCAATGCAGTGGCACAGCAAAATTAGGTGAAGGATTTCCATATAGGTAACAGTAGAGGAACTAACACCAACTTTAAATATTTGAAGACACCCCTAGGGATTTGGGAAATTAAAGTGGAAAGGCATGCAAAGCCTGCCTTTAGGCTTAGGAATCATGGCTCCTTTAGTACTTTAAGTTTTCCTGTAACCTTTTTAAAAAAAAGGAAAAAAACCCAAACAAACCCAAACCAAAAAGCCACACCAAAACCAGCTAAGCATAAAACCAGATCTCTATTTTCTCTTCACTTCTACCCATTTTGATTGAATTACTCAGAAAAATGAAGAAGAGATAAAAAAAAGAGTGAAAAGAAGCAGCAGAGAGGAAATAAAAGAAAAAAGAAACCATGAGCTGATTAATAGAGTTGCATTAAAAGAAGGCCATAATCACACCTTGTAGCAAAGGCGTCCTGGAGCAGTCCGATACCTAAATAAAATTCATTCCATTATTAAAGTCATATACAACAAAAATCAGAAAAAACTAAAACTCAAAAAAGCTAACTAACAGACCATGAACAAACAGCAGCATTCAGGAAGTTTAGTCACCTGGTACACTGTACATAGTCTTGTACCCCTATTGTCAGGATGATTTGATCTAACAAGCCTGTTAAGTTTCTGTGTTCCCATAAGGACAAAGCAAACCCCTACAGAACTCTGAATCACAACTCCAAATTACTACCCTTGCAGAAAACAAAAACAAACAAAACAAACAAACAATCCCCCAAACAAACAAACAAAGAAAAAAAGGCTTCTGTCACCTTTCTATATCTTTCCTCCTCAAAACAAGCCCTGAAAGCTGGAGATTTCAACCCTGGGGTTGTGCTGGGTTGGGGTTTTTTTGGCATGTTTGCTCACACGTTCAATAGGGACTGTTCAAAGTACATCTTTGGGAGGAGGACAACACAGGAGAAAGATCAACACTACAGCATTCTGAGAGTGCAACTTGAGTAACACTCTCTGGAAAAAATAAAAAAAAAAGAGTAAGTGCTTCAGAAAGTTAACAGAAAAATAAGAGTTAGTAAGGTTATGCAGAGGTGTTCAATCACACACAAGTCTAACTCAGGGGTGGTGGAGTGGGGGTGGAAATCAACATTTTAAATTGTGCCAGAAATGAAGTCATCTGACCTCAGAGCAAGCTGAAGTTCAGAGTAGTTTTAATCCTTCAAGGAACCATTTGAAAGGACATGAAATAACTACTATGGCAACATAATTCTTCCAAGTATGAGTTTTGCTATGAGAAGCACAAAAGAAATTTGTCGCTAAAGAAAGCTGCCAGTTTTGCTTAGGCCAATCTCACTCAGAATTCCAGCGAGGAAAATAAATTGCACACCTCCCCCCTCCCCCAAGAGACCCAGAGATACTGGGCTTTATATACACGACACGTTATTTTAGAATAGCAGTCACCAATTTATATACAAATATACCAATTTCTAAGCCAAATTCACTCTGACCTACGGAAAAGCATTTCTACTCATTGGCCCTATGAAAGAAGAGTTGTTTTTGTAGGCAGAAAGACAGGGTATCTAGTTAAAGCTGAAGGTCTCCTAAGTAATTTCAGACCTAGCCAAGCTCCAGCTGAAGCAGGTGTAGAACATTAGTTAGATCAACAAAAGGTAGTGTTTAGATGCTAATCCTACAGGAGCTGCGTGCCTGCAGTTTTACATGTACAAGAATTCCCACCACCTCGACTTCCACTCACCCACTCAAACCTTGTAATTGAGAAGCTGAAAAAGCAAGAGCTGCTCCTTCCCACCATTAACTTCACACCACCCACCTCCCTCTGCAACAGACTATCCATTCTCTGAGCTGAGTTAAACACAGCCTAGACACAGGTGATAGTTTCTGAATTCCAACAACACTTCAGGTCTCAAAGAACACTCAGAGTGATGTTGAGACTGGTCTGTGTTACGATAAATGCCAGCTCACAAGTGCTACTGGCACACTCAGTTACTACAGCAAGTCAAATCAGGGGGAATGGGCACATGCCAACAGGTAGAGGCAGACAGCTGGTAGGATTTTAGGACAGCAGTTCCTGGGCAGTGTTAGAGAGAACCAAAGGGGAAATGCAGAATACCCAAGGCAGTGTGCACACAGTGTGTGCTGTGACAGAAACCAGTTACACACCCACCCAGATCCTCTGTTGCTGAATGGTCTATATAATCCTGACAGTGCAGGACACCAGTGATGCATGGAAAGTTTCTAAAATTCTAGTTGATCATCAACTTTTTTGAACTGTTTCTTAATACAGGAGTAGTGCAGATTGGAATCTGCATGCTTAATTCAGTGACTCATGTCACTCATGACCACATCAAGATGGTAGTTGAGGAATGTTAAAACATGGAAAAACATTTAAAAGAAAATAAAATAGAGCAAGTAACTTTTCCCCATGAGTACCAAAGCAGATCCCACTTAAGCTTTCTTCCATCATGTCAACTACTAGACTAAGATTTTCTAAGAGTAAAGACTGTTTTTCCATATCAGTTTCAGAAGATAACATGAAGACTAGCAAAAAAATGGATTGTGGGTGATATATTATTACCAAGTACTTAGAAAAGCTTATACTCAAAAGTAGAAACAACAAAAATACTCAATACCACCAGCTTACCTGGTAATTGTTTCCCTTCCAAAACTTCTTCATCTCTTTGCGCCTCCAAGCAACAAGTGAGCTAGTAATGAGTGTACATGGTACAAGGTAGAGAAGGGCAGGTTGTCCCATCTTCATTAATGCCAAAACAACGAAAGTCAGCACCATACCAATGGCATAAGCTATAAAAAGATATTTATATGTATGTAAGCAAGAACAGGTGAATTGTTAAATTAATTCACTCATTCAGTAAGCTAGAACTTTTTTTTTTTTTTTTTAAGTAATATCTTCCATGTTAATATAATTGAAGGGGGACAGTAGGTTGCTCTGTATTTGCAAGCTTTCTCAAAGCAGTTGACTACCCTGAAGAATACTCACCTTAAATACGGGGAGACACATTAAAAGATAGAGAGAGATATAAAGAGATCCTTGACAACACTGAACCAGAAGAAAACTATCTAGCTCTGCCATTTAAAAAAAAAGCTAGCATGAAGATTGGTTAACATTCCTGAAATACCATGATTTACCTATTGTACAGGAAATGTAGTATACAGAAGAAGAACGTGTTTGAACATCAAATCTTCGACAATAGGCAACCAGAAGTCCTTGAAGAAGAAGAAAAAAAAAAAAAAAGATTAATGAAATATTTGCCCATGAATTTTCCTCTCCCTGATCCTCCAAATCAAAGCAGTATAAAAAGAATTTATAGTAAGACTTCCCATTACTGTATGGAATTCTTCCCATTCATTTCTGGAAAGCCAAGAACCAATTTAAGAAATCCTACAGTAAGTCTTGAAAATCAAAACCCTAATGGAAATAAAAGGCAAGTGAGCTTGGTATTGAATGGTTTTGGGGATTTTTTAAGCACGCTAATTAATCTGTGTTATTTTCAGTTTTCTAGTACAAAAAGAGTAACAACCTAGTTTTAATACTTTTCTTCAATAGGATTTTGATGTTCACTCTTAATCAGTGATGTTGCCTGCACGCTGTTGATGAGACAGTGCTTTTTGCCTGACTCAAGTAATTTGCTCAAGATTCCATCTATGGCAAAATTCAGCTCTTCTGAGAAAGATGGAAAAACCTGGTAACATATTTTTTGTTACCTCACCTCTAATTACATAGTCTAGGATAGGAGAATACTATGAAGTCACAGAATACTTGCTTTCTGTGAGATTTTGGTGAGGTTTAATTAATACTGAGAAGTGGATTTATCTATGGGACTTGTAATTACACAATACAGTGTAACAAAAAAGCAAAAGCTCGTGGCTATTGAAATGTTTTGTAACGTGCTAAGCTTTCTTATATGTAGCTTTTGTTGTATTCTGCACTGACAGACCGATGCAAAATGCTGCATGTGATTCAGTAGTTACTTCGTAGAATAAACTCTAATAGAAGTCAATTGAGAATCAAACCCAAAAATATTTAATCAGAAGTTAAATTGCCCAAAACATTTGCTCACCTGGGACAATAATGTCTCCAAAACCCAACAATGAAAATGGCATGTCACACAGTGTTGATGCAGAGTATTCAAGTCTAGGCACTCTAATAACCACAGGTAACTGTAAAACAGTATTTCAGAAGCCCACATCAATCTAATCTAAAGCATCTTTGTGGTTTGGAATTTCTGTTGTTGTTGTTTGCTTAAATTAATAAACAGTTTTAATATAATTAATTTATTGTTAATGCAGAACTTCAAAATAGGTAGAACCTGAAGTAAAAACCAGAAACCAACATAGAGAATAGATAAAGCTTAAGGCAACAGGTAAGCTGGAATTTCAGATTTACAAATAATATGCACACACACACACACACACAAAAAAGTATTTAAAACAACATTTAACCACATAATGGGAATAACAAGTCTGGATTATTAACCTAACTACAGATTATTGATCAATGATATCCAGGCCCTGAAGAGAAATTTGGACAGTCAGGTTTTCCCCAAAAGAATAGTCTTTTTTCAGAGGGAATAATTTAAAAATCCAGTATCTGAAATACAATCCTTACTTTCTCATGGGGAGCTGAGCGTTCAGTAGGGACTTCCACCAAGTTTCCATCATTCTAGGATCAAACCCAAGTCAACAGGTATTTAATAATTAAAAGAAAATAGCAGAAGCTGGCTATATTTTGTGAGAAAGTTATGCCAAAAAGCACACTATGGATTAGCTACGCAGTGTCAGTATTTTCATATCGCACGTATTGAAACAACTGTTCATACCTTTTCACTATTTCCAAAAGGACCAGCTGCAACTTCAACCATTATACTTGCCCCATTCTGCAATTAAAGTTATTTTTCATAAGTTAGTGGCTTATTACACCAAGACATTCATATTATGTTTACAAAATTTGCTTGTACCTCATCTTGCAATTCAGGACAGGAAAAATCCTGGCTATCAAAAAGAATGCTCTAGTATCATACAGTAATACACAGTATTCTTTTGCATTAAAAACATGTAGTCCAGCCTAAAACAGCCATTGGAAAAAAAAAACCCAAACAACCAAAACCCAAACAACAAATCTGCTAGATGTAGCTGGAAGTTTAGATAAAAAACATGTCAGCTTTTTCTGCCATGAGCTTTCTGCTTCAAAATAAAAGAAGGTACACTTGCATAGAGTTCATACTAAACTACAAATGAGCACCACAGGAAGCATGCTCCAGTATACAGGTGTTAAAAGCAAAAGGAGGAAGAAAACAGAAGGATGGTAATTTCTCATCATTATGCTGCCATACAATTGGGGACAGCTTACTTCTGGCCATGTGATTGCTGAAAACTTATAAAATTTATGGCACCTACACAAGCATTCTGCTCTATGGCCCACACAAAGTGAGAATTTAGGCCATGGCTCTCTTAAATGGGGAGAAAGAAAAGGAAGTCAGCATTTCTGCATCGAGAATACTGAAAACACTCATCTGTTTGATGAAGATACTGCCCCAATAACCAGAAATCATTTGGGGCTTTATTTTAAAGATAAATTCGTAGACATACCTTCGTGATAAATGGTGTTATGAAGACAAAAAACACATCGTACAGAAGGAGAAGGCCCAGAAGTATTACACAGGACTGGCAAAAAAAAAAAAAAAAAAGAAGAAAATATTACTGTATATTTTCAAGGACTGCATAGCTGGAGTCTGGTACCATCACTGTGCCCCCTTTTTTTAATTAAAAAAATAAAAAAAATTGGGAAGAGCCATCCCTCCCCCATGTTTTTATTCTGTTACTATTAACATTTAGAACAGGATTAATCTCTTTCAATAATTATTCAAAATAATGAAGACTTTTTAAGTAATTATTTCTTGAGTACTGAAAACCAACTTCCTGGCACTAAGCTTGCAGATTCATGGCATTAGAATACTTTCTTAAGGTAAGCAATTTACAGTACCTTAAAGTTGGGCATTTTCAGTGTTTTAATAAAGTTTAGGCAGAAAGCAACTCCCAAAATATCTTGCAAAATCCAAGCCCACCTAAAAATAAGAACATACTGTTTACACATAGTTCAAACTACTGCTGGAATCCAAGCACAATAATGATTTGAGATTTTGCTGGAAATAGCAAGATCACAAAGTGGATTGGAAAGCAAGAAAACAGATTTTAGGAAGTATTGCTATCAAAATCACAAAAGTAGTAGTTTGAAGATGGTCAGTTTACCCTGTCTTTTGATCATTAACAGGTAACTAGTGTTGATCAGTGTACTACAGAGCAAGTGAGTTGCACAGAGGCCATAGCAGGGATGTGGTGTTCACTTGTACGATGGCTCACTTGACTGGAAGTCCTACTTAACATTTGACTCAAGATGCTGCTTAGGATTGTACTATAATATTGTTGTATTTGTGGTTCTGTGCTCCCACTGGACCACAGGAAGCACAGGTCCTATGGGCCCTATGCTATTTTAGCCCCTCTTTTGCCTTGTGGCAATCATTAGCAATCAAGCTAGTTTTTCCTCATCTTCATAACTTTTTCTGTAACTTCAAATCTCCACACAGTTAATTTGTATAGCTTTGTTCTCCATTATTCCCATGCTTGTTAAGCTTCATAAATAATTTCATGATTTTTTCTTTTTTAAATCATCAGTCAAGTTTAGAAGGATGCTGTGCTCCAGGATTAGTTATGTGATGGGAAGTTCCTTAGTGACAATTATTCATATTACTCTTTTAAGTCAGGATGCATCACTTACCTATCCTCATTGCGAAACACTGCCCAGACAACAGCTGCTGCTATGCAGAACACAGCAAGAAAAATAAGCCTCACTTCAATGCTTTTGTTGCAACATGTAATCCTGAAAGAAAATAATTAAATGGAAAAAAGAAAGCCTGCAACAGCCAAAACACCTGCCTCTGCTATCATGGGTCCTCAAACTGATAAGGTGTTCTCAGCCTGCATGCTGCTTCTTCGCCCGTTCGTTCTGTCCGCGCTCGGGTGGCATCATTCTTGCCACTGCAGCACCACTCCTTCTCTGGGCTGCAGTACAAACATGCCCCCAGAGAGTAAGCCAAGTTGGGCTTTGATGGCCAGTCCTCACTTTAGCAAACACATCCAGGGAATGCAGCAAGCGGATGAATTTATTTAATTCATTTCTGCCACATAATAATGACACCAACAGAACGATGTCAGCGAGGGACAGTCGTGTCACAATTCCAGAAAGGGAGGGTTGTGGGGAAACCCCCCAATCTTACGACATATAATAGAAGATTAAAAATGAAATAACTATGTACTGCAAAATTGTGAGCCAGTATCTGTTCCCACTGCCTACTCAGTTTTCTTGAACTGGTATTAACTGGCAGAAGTAATGCCTGTCCCGCAGCATACATGAAACCTGCTCTCTTTTCTACCTTTGATGGGCTACTGGATCACCTGCACTAGTATCCTCTATTAAGTAACACACAAACATCATCTTAGGCTTCCTAGCTTATAATTATTGTTCTTTTGGGGAAAAGAACTATTTGTTGCATTAAGCGCTAGGGCTTTTTACAGTGAAAACACAGGGGAGGAAAAAAGGACACTCCCAGCCTCACTAATACCCATAGGATATTTAACACACAACCTGAGCTTGGACTGTAAACACTAATTTCCAATACAGACAACACAAGCAACGTGTTGCCCTCCCAAGAAAAAGTTAAAGCTTGGTGTGTCACAGGTACAGTACCGATTAACACGAGGAAAAAAACCCACAACACAAACCGACCCTCTGCTTCCTATAGCACAGTACTTGCTCAACACAGGATCAAATGGGCAGGATCCCCCTTACAAAGTAAGCACACCCTACAGGCCATCAGAGCTTTGTAAAACTGAGCACAGGCAGCCTTCCAAGTTTGACTGCAGCAATGCTTTCAAATAAAAGGTAACGTAGCAAGTCTCCCACAGCACTATTTGAACCGCTGATTACACCACGGACACCTTTAATATCTATTAAAGGAGATTGCAATTTTCTTTTTCAAGAATCCCACGCACTAAACCATAGAGGAAACAAATCTGTCAGGCTGTTCTCATTATTTTCATGCTACCTTGAGTAGCAACCAGAAAATACCTACAGAAGCCTTACATCTCTACTAATTGAAAGACGTACAATACCTGCACTGCCCGAACGGTATTTCTCCGACCAACGCCGCAAGACAGTTGTACAGACTCATTGCAGAGGCCAAGCAGAAGACAGATATTATGACATACACTGGATAAAAAGAATGGAAGAGGGAAATCAGTGACAAAATACAATAGAAAAACTAGCAATTGGGAATCCCACACAAGGAGGTACATTTGATGTAACTGGTAACAGCTACAGCTTTGCTCGATACAGCCACTGGAGACGAGTCAGCTGGTACAGAAAGTGATGAATTCCCAGTGTCTCTGCCATGACAGTTCTAACAGTTCTCAGCAAGTGAAGACCTGAGTTTAGAAAATTTTTATTTTAAAATTTATTTGTTTGTTTGTTTTTGGAGGCTTTGGGGTTTTTTTTACGTTTCGTTGGTTTGTTGTTGTTTTTTGGTTTTTTTTAGTTTTTTTACCTTTTCCTCCCTTTTCTTTAAGAAGAAATTTGTCATCTGTTACTGCTTTCACACACTTCTGTTTTGTTATGGCTAAAACCAAAGTGCTGTTTCACAACTACCCGTTTTCTCAATTCCTGGTAATACTCCTCACTTCAAATTTTTCCTTTAATCATATTTTCTGCTTATACATAGAAATTTCAGCATCCCCGAGATCTGACTGATGAGTCAGATGGCATTTTAAGATACTAAACACCCCATCCCTTCCATGTAGTTAGAAACACCAGGGTAGAAAAAAACCCTCTATATTCCATGATCTAACATAGTACATATGTTGTGTATTCTAACTTATGGTAAGCACCCTGAAATGTGGACAAACAATAAAGCCAGTTGTTTGCTAGTTGGGGTTTGTTGTTTGTTGTTTTTTTTTGTAGTGAAGGTCTGGCTAGAAAGCAATTCTGATAGCTATAAAATTACTGGGAAAAAAAGCAGGCAAGAAAGGTGGATTTTATAGTTGTAACCAAGATCATACACCACTATGTTAAGCCCCCAAGAGGCAAAATAATAAGTTTAACACAACAGGTTCCTCTGAAGTTAGTAAGAAATCAGCTGTTTAGGGAGCCTCAAATTTTGAGGCAATGATGCAGAATTAATAACACTTGAATACTTAGGATAAAAAAGATACAGAAAACTCCCCATCACAGACCCCCTGCAACTGGCTTTGTGCTGAAAACACTCTCTTGCTGGTGCTTCAGTTACAGAATTTATCTCAACTGCAAGTACTGATATTAGGACTTACATCTGCACACTATATTAGTGACATATCAAAGTGAGGGGGTTTTGGCTGCTTGTTTTTAATTAAATACAGATTTTTTTCCCCTTTGGACAACATGTCATACTGTGGTAAAAGCTTCTTTACCTCAAAAAAACTTTCGTAAACGTCTGCTCCAAAATGCACAGAATATAAGGCTTCTTAGCCAAAAGTTATTACATATTTTCTTTGAACCATTCACTTTTATTCCTTCCTCTAACTGACTTGTTACTCCTCTCTCTTTCTCCCTTAAGGGGCCTCTTTCTTCACTTCTTCCTAAATCTCACCTGAAACATGTCAGAATAAACAGGCGATGTTTTTAACTTAAACCTTTTGATCACATTAAAAGGTTCACCAGTTTTTTAGTGGGATGAGTTCAGTAAAGATAGCACTGCCCACAGTTAAGATAACAAAAGCTGAACAAAATCAGAAGTCAGGATGGTGAGGTTTCTTTTTCAGAAGCAGGAGGTTAACTGGTAACAGTTTTAGGAGAGTGAATTTAGGAAGCTTTCACCATAGAAAGACACCTAAGAAGACCACACAGAAAAATAAGACAAATGAGATTATCCATTGTTTCTTACCTAGCCACTTGTAGAAGAAATAAAGTAAGACCAGCATGACACAACAGATGACAACAAACAAGATAACAGTTACAGGGGTGAAAGTAACATTTTCTTCCTTCTTCCGTCTTGTTTCTCTCTCCCCAGGACTTGCTACTGCTTTCAAATTCTCACTGTTTTAAGAAAATGACAAACACATTTACCTCAGATTATGAAAACATTTTACTATGACCACAAGTGTTGGTTATAAAGCATTCAGACTGACAGCATTTCAGTCTAATCCTTCTTATCATCATCAGACTTAAAAATACAGAAAAAATGTATGCTTATTGTTGTCTTCATTTTTTAATGGAGATATGCACTTCTAACCTAGCACAGATCACAAGGAAAAGATTCTTAACTGCCCTCCTTTCCAATTGTGTGGTAATCCCCACTTTTGAGGAGTACCCCCAACCAAAACCCTGATCCATGTGAGGAAAAGCAGCACAATTATCAAAAACCTTAAAACTCTTTTTCAGGATGCATGCTCTCAACTCTATCTGCACATCACCTCTGACTACAGAATTTCTTGGGCTAAAAGTACTCAATTTGATAAAGAGGTCTATAATAAATCAAAATCATGGGGTTTACACACTTAAAACCTCAACTATTGGCATTAAGTCTCTACAAAACCCATTCACATTACCAGAATGAAACTAGCTAAGTACTACTCTTCTATCCTTACACCTCATAATTACACAGTAAGAGAAAAAGAGGGGGTGTAATTTGGGATTTTCACTGGGAGTAAGATTTCTGTGCTTACCTACTCCATATTTATAACTCACCCTGCATAATGGTGAGGACAAAATAAGGAAACTTAAATTGTTGTGTTTGTTCTTTGAGCAGGTAGCCCTACTGCTCTTTAGTACAGACGCTAGTGCAACTTGCCCATCAGATATCATGTTCCTGATGAATCCCAGGACCTACCTACAAAGTGCTGAATTCAGCACTGAAACAGCTACCTTCAAAAGAGAAAAACCCACAGGAGTAAGGCACTTTGTGAGATGAATCACCTTCTCAGAGGACATGCTTTGAATAAGCAGCTTTTAAAAAGAAAAGCTCACCCTAGATTTATGAAAGTGCACTTTAAGAAGTTTAATGTAATTACATCTAGGTATTTTTCAATATGGGAGACAGCACCACATTTTGTTATTTTAGCATCCAGCACAGCCACACCTTATAGCACTGCAGGGTAGAAAAGAAGCATAATTAGATCCAACCTTTAAGAAAAGAACGCCCCTTGTTCTACTACTTTATTCTCTTGAAAAATCACTAGATTTGCATAACTAGTGGGAAAGAGGAAGCTGTTGTTATCACATACAATCCACTCCCTGCTGTTCTGGGGAGCAAAGCACCAGAACACCAGTGAGAAGGGGAAGCCCTGGGTAGGAATGCACACCAGCCCGCTCAGTGTACGCAGACAGCCAAGAAATACTGCAGAAGAATACCATGCTCTGAAAGGGTAGCTATCCCAAGTTTATACTAAAACCAGTTCTGTCCATCAAGTGTGCTACACTTCACACAAAAAAGCTGCATGTTCCTCAAGCGTGGTGCAGAAACCCCTACTACCCCTCATTTCCCTGCCTTTGCCACATTCTATACTTCCACTTTCCTGCTTCAGACCCTGCACAATGTCTGCTGCTGTATCCTTGCCCCTGCCTAGTCCTACAGCTGCAGTTGCCTCTGGCTTTGTTGCTCTACCAGATAACACACAAAGCTGGAGGAGATCGCTGTCTTGAGCCACCCAGACACAACCAAACCACATTCCCCACTGCTCCCAGTGACAGGAGAGCGGTGCAGAGACATCCCAGAGAGTGCTGCCCAGCCAGCTGGGATGCAGCAGCTGTACAGACACTACATGCAATTATGTATGTACCTCTTGGATCACTGGACTTTAAAGGTGTCACTAAAACAGCTACTTTCTGTCACGGACACTGGGATATTATAACACTAGTGTATTTGGTAATTTGTCAGAGTTACCCATCCCTCCTCCCCAGAGCTGCATTATCCCTCAGGGACTTTTACCATCTGCTACTCAAGTGTTCTAAAAGACCTATAGTGATTTCTCAGAGACTGCAGGGCTCAAGCATTCCATGGGAAAGCAGCTAACTGCACCTAGATCGTCCAGCTTTTTTAACTACTACCCTAAAAGCAGGTTATTTCTCACTGCTCAGTGACAGTTTTCACAAAAAGTCCACAATTTAAGCAGCCCCATCTCACCAACTTACAGTTCTGATACTCCGCTCCAGTAGCCTCCTAGTGCCACTGTAAACACAGCAATTAGGAAGATAACGACCATGCTGCAATCAAACTCTGGCAAAGGTGGTGAATACAGAGTCACATTGATTTCATTTCCAAGCACCTGAAAAAATAACATACGAGTTGGTGCATAAGGACAACAAAGAAATGACATTGCTTATTTTCCAACAAGATGCACACCATGATTTCCTGCTCCTAACCTGCACAATGCTAAGAGCAAGTTTTCAACTTACTACACAAGACCTCCCATAATTTGCCTTTGTCACTGTAAAGAAGCAATGCTTTCCATGCTGCCTTTCAGGATGATCAGGTTTGAAAACATCCCTATTACTACTGCTCTGGAAACATATAGATACCACAAGGCAAAATGGTGGTACGTTGAATTTTTTTCAACACTTCTAAGAGATTGTGCCTCTAGCTCAAATGCTTTTCATCCCCCAAACGTACCGAGACGTATCAAAGACATCTGCTCTGCAGGAAATCAGATCCAAGTCAATCAACTTGAAATACAAACTCACAGGTCCACTGAGGCATCTGCAGAGGACTACCTCTAGCCCTTGAAACCACAAAACTCACAGTTCAGATACAGGCACGGTGTTTCAGACAGGACACAGTGAAAACTCATGTTGGCAGAAAGTTCTTTACCAACAGCTTCATACAAACATGGTTTGAGATGGATTAAAAAAGAAAGCAATTTCATGCTACTTAAATTTAAGACCAAAGTGAAAAATACAATCAGCTCAAGGACACTGAAGACAACAGTAGGCAATGCAGAGACATAACTGATACAGAATTGTACAAAAATCTTGAAAGCAATCCAAGATGCTTCCATTTGACAGAAAGGTGAGATTTAAGAACCAAAAAGTGTGATAATTTGACAGGAAATAGAAGGTGGTTGGGAAGAAAGGCTTGCTGTTACAGTCAAAGGAAGTTGAGGCATCTAAAGCAAACCTACAGTGAAAACAGACTTCAGAGAAAGAGCAGAAAAACAGATTTGCTAACAGCCTGCATGTAGGATAAAAGCAGGAGAGGAGATGAACATGCCAGGCAGGTTTGGCTACAGGAAGATCACACTGGCAGTGGAGAGACTGAATGGGAAGCCGAGTAGCATAGTGGAATACACTGGCCATATGTGAAGAAAGCTGATTCATTTCAGCATCTGAATTATCTAATTAAGATATTAACCTTACTGCAGGCTAAGGAAGTCAGAATCATACCTTTGCCTGAAGTTAAGGAAGTTCAGAAAACAAGAAAGAAAATTAAATTCTAGTGAAACACTGCACTTGTATGAAGTGGAAAATAACATCCAATAAAGGCAAAAAAACACTCAAATAAATTGAATAAATTACAGCATCATGTATGTAAAAAGCCAAAACAAAACCCCAAACAAATGAAACCACAGACACAAAAAAGGCACCAAAAAACTCAAGAAACCTGAAGGCTTGTACATTTTTAGTATTCAATTCCAACATGTCTTTATAAGATTTATGAAAGCTGAAGGAAAAACTGGATTAAGTAAAATTCACATTAGAATCTAGAGTAATTGCTTCCTTTTGTTCATATTGTTCTGCTCATCACTAAAAACTTCCAAAGTCTCAACTTCTACCACAGGAAGCACTAGAATCGAACACATGGCATCAGGTAATAACCCTGCTAGAGCTGTCCACTTCCTAGAAGGTTTGTAACACTCTGGTATTGCTATGAAGACTCCTAATGTACCTGACTTGAATGATGAAAATCAGCAGAAATGAAGTCTTCTAAGAAAAGATGGAAAGAATGCTTACAGAAACTAGCTACCCTCAGACTGGTGCTGTCTCTCCTAAATAAAAGGAGAAAGCTGGAAGCCTTGAAGAGTTAAAACAGAAATGCAACTGTGGTAGGAAGAGCACAATGGCTGCCAGCTTCTAAGCAGCACGTATCATTCAAAACAGCAGCTGCCAATGACATGACAGAAGGCAAAAACTACATCAGAACTTGTAGCCTAGGCCGTGTTCCTCACTGCTCTTATGAAAACAGTCTCATTATAAGATAAACCCAAAGTCTTTGGTCCAACAGCAGTACGAGACACGATCCAGCTCTCCAATCTACTAGCAAAGTAACTCTGGTGAATTACTATAGCTATACAGAAGTGATTCTACGAGACAGCACCACAACCAGCACCACGCAATAAAGTGGTGCGGAGAAGACTCAGAACACATTAGGGAACTAACCAAACCTTAGTTCCCTTTCATTAGAGCTAGTAGTTAGTAGGGTGTATCTTATAAACCACTCAACTAAGCAAACACTTATCTTACTTGAAGGAATAAATTTGAACAGAGAGGACAACCTGAACCAAAACACAGTATTCATCCAGACTAGGGCAGTCTGAGGATAGTCATCACAAACCTTCAACCATGTCAGTGCTGGGCAAAACAAAAATAAATCTTTAATGGGAACAGACAGTAAACAACCAAAGTCCTACACATCTAGGCATACTTACCTAAAACAATCTCCCATGGCAGCTCTGAAGATTAAGAGCAGAAATGGTGAACTTGCAAATTCAATCCAAGAAGCTAAGACTATATAGGTTAGTGCTAGGCTCTGCTATTCACAGGAAAACACATGAGTGCAACTCCTGCCTAGCAAACCTATTTAACACTGAAAACAAAATAACAACAGAAAAAGCCACACCAAAGACAAGATACTGTTTTCTTGAAAACTCTCTGCAATATTCTGTATTCCAATATTACATGTGAAGGAAAACAAACTCCAAACAGCCCCAAAACAAACTCCACTTCTTAGAAAGTGTAGATGTCACAACTGCCACATTTTAATGACACAGGATTGGCATCTCACCATGAACTCATCAGCAGAAACTCCAACTCTACTGCCTAACTGCTCTGTAACAGATGCTGTCGTGCTGTATAAAAAGAGAGCTCATCATCTGGCAAAGACAAAAAACCAAAGCACCCTCACACCTTCCTCAAGATCCAACCTGATAAGGTACTGCTTGCCTGAAAGGCATCATTCCAGCAGATACAAGCTCAACTGTTCCCACTCCTGTGCTAAAGGAACAGCCCTCCCAGTCTATAGCTCTTGATGTATGTCAGGCATCTGCAACTGTATACAAGCCTACTGGAAGGCTGCTTATCTTGTTTAGCAGGAAGACTTCTAACATTATCCTCCCTCCAGTTAGGTATTATGTTTCCCATTCTTAGAGTTCTAATTAATCATTCTCTCAAATTAACCTGAATTAGAAAGACTAGCACTTCCATGACTTCATATCCATCCTCTTCTGTAAAACTGAAAGCAGTACTTATACATATTCAAAGCAGGCAGACATCCATACCTGACCTGAAATTATTTTATTTATTATTAAAAAAATCCTAAGTTTTTACAAACTACAACACACTGAAGTTATATTACTTACCAGCTGCATATCTACTATGTCATTATATCTTATAAGAGCAACTGGAAGAGTGACATCTTCAAAATCAGTCTTGTTATCTGAAAGAGGAGACTAGAAGAGAAAGTGTTGGTGAGAAGTATGCTGAGCCTATTTGCAAAACAGGTTAGATCCCTAAAAGCAGATTATCCTTTAAATTTCAGTGTATTTGTTGGAAAAAAAACCCAACAAAACAACAAACCAAAAAAAAAACAAACCAAAGAAACCCAAAACCAACCAATGAAACAATACACATCAAAAAAACCCTCCCTTAAAAAAAATCCTTCATCTCCTGTTGCAGAAGGTTCATGAAAACAGTTGTATTTAAATTAAAACACGCAATACCAACACATCTGGACTTAAAGTTCTTGTATTTTTATAGTATTGCAAGGGATAATAAAAACTTATTATTCTCTATGTTTTTAAAATAAGATAAACTTTTCATGATACGCAAATTCATAAATTAAATATTTGTACATAGATGTTGCAGCTGCAACAGAGATATATGTAAAGTTATTTTTTTATTCCCAATTTTGGATTATGTATTTCTACTTTTTCCTTTACTTTTGTCATATGTGTCTGGAATAATACCACCTAAGATCACAGGGAGGTCAGAATACACCAAAATTAGGGCATGATAACAAAAAGCATCTGTATTCAGAAACATAGTTAAAAGATACAAGGAACAGATTCAAAATACAATTGTGCTGTAGATACTTTTAGATGGAATTAGACAGCATGGCACAGAGCTAACTCAGACTGACCCCCTTGATCTCAGGAACAGCAGTCACACCAGCAGAGTGCTCTGTGGGGAAGGCTGACTCATGCTGGAACCCCACACATTGCCAGGCTCCTCTGCTTTTGGGTTTTCCCCTCAGCTAACCCTGCAGAACACTGCATTGGATCTAACAGGTAAAACACTACTTCACTACAGAAGAACACTCTATGTTGTCACTTACCAGCCTTGTTTTACTGGCAACCAAGAGCATTTTAGCACCCAGACTTTGTGCGATTCTTGCTTTCTCCAAAAAAGTGCAGTTTCCTCTCATCACTACAACTGCTTTGTCCTTCATTAAGCCAGAAGGAACTTCAGAAGAACTGCAGAGTACTGTAGAAGTCAGATTTTCCAGAGTCCTGAAAGTCTGCAGAGAGATGAGGAAGAACAGAAATGTGATGGAAGTAGGAAATTTGATACTGCAGCTTAATCCAGAAGACGACACCGCTATGCTCCCTAATTTCAGGTTTGCCAGAAAGAGGTGTAACAGGAGAGAATCATTAATTCAGGAACACAAAACCAGAGCAGCAGTTTCCACAGCCTGCAGTGCTGAGGGACATTTAGAGCAGTGTAGAGCTGAAATGTCTGGCTATTTCTAAATGCAGCTTCACAGAAGTTGCTGTAATTGAAACATAAGAAATCGGTTATATAGGACAATCACTGCTTGTAGTCCTGGGGAATCCAGTGAATTCACAAGCCAAAAAAGCACTGAAAGATACAATATACCCAGAGTTCTGAAGTATAACACTTGTTCAAGAACAGTGGGCAAGCCTGATAACATATTACTTATTGTAAAAGATTTTTTAAAAAAAATAAATTCTATCCTTATTTCAAAGTTCAATTTCATCTTGACAAATATTTTTTAAATTACTGTCAGTTTTCTTTCACTAGTCAACACATCCCAGTGGCCAAAAGAGCACAGCAAAGATGTTTGGGGCAGACAAAATAGTTTTACTCTGTTTTACATGGAGTTAATCTAAAGAATACCAGGAGGGAAGGGAGAGAAGAGTGCCTTGATCACTTCCAAATACAAAGTATTTTCTGTTTCTATTTAGAGCACCTAAAAACTTGTTTCTGCCTCACACCCTAGTTTGGCTCAAAGAAACACACTCAGAAAATATGGCATGATGACACATTCCAGATAACCTCCTATTCCACCACTTGTTTTCAAGACAATAAAACAGAAGATCAAACTGATGAACCAATATAAGAAATCTGTTTCACAAGTTTACAATATTTTTGTAAACAAATAAACAGAAATTTTACCCCCAGATCTAAAACACAAACTGGTAACACCTGAATAAAAATATAGACAATACAAATGAATATGTTACAGTATATAAAAGCAGTTCTAAGCACAGAGAGAGTTATGATCTTTGTAAACTTCAGAAGCTGACTTTTTCAAATATAGAAGGGGGGGAGAGGAGACGTGATACAGAAAGGTAAATAATATTCAATGTAGCACCTCTTCAACTAAAAATGTTGAGGCCAGCTATAACTAGCCTAAATTCATATTGCATTCTAGTTTTCTTACAGAGTATGACTATAAACCACTTACAGCATTTTCCAGGCTCTTTGGAAGAGATATCCAATTAGAATTGTAAATTATGCAGTAGTCCTTTGTTACTGGAGGTAGAGCACTTCCAGAAGCATGCAGGATCCCCTCATCTGCAGTCACCTGCAACAAACCATGGTGTTCTAAATGAAATAAGCTTCAGAATATCAGCATACATTCTTCTAAAAAGCGCTTAGGAAGAGAAAGAGCTGTCAGGAGAAGAGGAATCTATCCAAGTAATTATTTTATGTAAGGATTGATTGCATGCAAGATGGGTAGCTTGAGAGCAGGAGGGAAAACTAGTAAGAATCTAGTCACCGTATGATGCTGCTTATCCTCATTTCAAATCCAATGCATTTGTTACACATCCAGTTCACATCAAGTGGAATACCATCAAGAAACCCTCAGAAATTACTTCAGATTCTGCATCCTGTGCTTTCCAAAGTGTAACTTCCTTCTCCCTCCCCCACTTTCAAGGTATAAAATTTTACATAATAAGTAATTAAAACAGTCCTTGCAGATTCTAGAATTTCCCCCATTAATAAAGGTATCATGGCAATTTCTAGAATACTTTTTTACCAAATAACTTTAAACACAAAGAGATCAACTGGTGCAATTTAAGAAGAATTTGTGTAGTTAGGGAAATACTAACATCTCTCAAAATGACTCTTACGAGTCCCCCACGTAATGTAATTGCTGTTATTTACCAATACATAGGAATTGTTAAACTTTTGATCATTTTAGGAACATACTTCTCCCCCAAAATTAATATACTAATAAGGTCAGACATCTAAGTAGATAAATGAATAGACCAAGGGTTAGATGTAGCTACAGCTGCAAAGTTGTGAAAACAAACAAGCATCATTTGTATCTCAATTATCTTAATAAAACTGGGAGATGATCTCATTTTGACTGTTAATCTTGAGAGAAAAACTGACCTCAATATCAGGAAGTACCAACAGTTTAAAAACAATGTAAATCTTCTTGTAAATACCAGGTTTGCTTGAAAGAACACTGAAATATTAAGCTAGAAATAGGCAGGGGTAAGGGGGGAAAGCCCAAACACTGGTCAGATATACAATGCTAATCATTAACAGTGCTACAGAGGCATTTCTCTTCAGGCTAGGGTATCAGTATTCTGCAGCAAGTGAGAACTAGAGAGAAAAGAGAAACATGTGATGATATTGTTTCAGAGGTTTACGTCTGCCTGGGTTGAATAGCAAAAAACCTTCTTCAGAGGAATCCATTATATGGGCCACAGTGCATGAACATCTGCTGGGAGAACTGTGTCAAAGGGCCTGAGCACATTAACTGTTTAACATGTCACAGCTCGTCGGTTGTCAACTAAAAGAAGTTGTTCCATGATTTATGATCAGCACAAAAATTACCAAGCTTCCCTCTTAAGTGCACTCACCTAAAAGTATAAACTAATGGCAAATTAAAAGCAATAAAGACCTGCAGCAGGTGCCAACCCCAGATGTTTCCATCCATTAAAAGCTCCTTACTATTCTACTTCAAGAAGCAGAAGTGTTTTCTGGGTTCCAGGAAACCAAGTGTTAATGCTACAGAAGCTTAAGTCTACCTAGGAGAAGTGATTACTTGCTTATTTGATACACGTTTTGTTTGGCAAGCTTCTATTCTCTGGGGATGAACTGGGAACAGAATCCTTGCTCATGAGGTGGGGGGAGGGGTGTTTACCCTCGTGTGTTCTTTGCTGAGCTCTAAAGACAGCATTTCAAAACTAAAAATGAAGAGAAGTGCTACATGCTACACCTCACTTGAGCATCCCCACTGAAATCCTACTGCATCCAGCTCAACATTTATTATTTTCTAAATGCTTCAGCATCCTTCCTTCACAACAGCCAAGGGCTGCTCGTTTGAGCAGGTGGCCTCGCAGTCAGCTGTGCCACTGAGCAGCGCAAGCCAAATCTTACTCTCAGCATACACGCAAAGTAAAAATTTCTTACTCAATACACATTCAACCTTGTTACTTCAGTAGAGTATGAGCGTGTCCACAGAACTGCTCCTGAAAAGATCAACTTGTTCCCATGGGCTGACATGCTTCAGCATAAAAATGCTCCCACAGGGAGCAGAGGCATGACAGCTGTCCTTACCTGAAGGGGCATCCTCATCTGCTTTCACTCCATGTTGTGACAATTCCCAATGGCCTCTCACCTTCAAACAAGTTTCTTCCAATTTTTACAGGTGGTTTCCTCATCATATTTCCTTCCTTTACCATTTATCAATAAACTTTTCCTGTTTAATTCCTTATCTTTGATACAGAAGAATATATCTCATACTGTCTCTTAATTCTTATTTTTCCTAACCTGTTCCTGTCACTGCAGGGATATAAGCTTGGGCTGACTGTTGAGCTTTAGAGTGCACTGGTAACCCCACCACATAGAATACTGGAAGTTATATGAACCAGTGGACACAGAGACCAAACCAAGCTCACCCTTACAATACCCATCACAGTCAGCATCCAGGTAAGACGTACAGGAAACTCAAAGGTACAGACCAGGAAGAAAGCATTTTGTACATAGCAAGTAACAACATAAACCTAAAGCAAGCAGCAGTCCTCCCCAAACACCTACTACCTTCCCCAGCACTAACCCCACTGTTAAGCTCAGGATACTGTTCCTGTAGCTGAACGACGTCGTTTAATGCTCGCTACTGCTACAGCTGCATTTGTAGAGGAGAAGGAGGCAGGACATGGGGCCTTAAGTCTTAGAGAAGGGCAGAAGCCCATACCCGTGTCAGCAGCAGCAAGCCACTGGGTTAAGGAGCAAAGCCACTCTTCAGAAAACCCCAACACAACTAACGACAGCTCAATGGGGCTCACAAAGAGCGAGGGAGCACTTCATAGAGAGACACAAACACTACATCACCCAGTGGCATTCTCAAGGCACAAGCTGTGCTGCACACCTGCTGTTGAGCATATCCAGTGGCTACTTCCTACAAAGGAAAATACTCTGCACCTATCTTACCAAAGCAAGGTTAAAGTGACATTAAAAACAAACACACACCCCCTCAAGAACAAAACAGCTCAGTGGAGCTGCATTTAATGGAGCTAAACCCTTCATCCTGCTAAAAGAGGGGTTTCTGGCTTCCCTCTCACTACACTAGAATGCAGAAAGCAAGCTACCAGATTGCTGTGGCAATATACACCCGGGAGCAAAGAGAAGCTGCAAAGTTGTCCTATACAGAAACCAAAAGGACACTTAAAGCCCGGACACATACCACACCCCACGAGCTTCCCCCGGCCTTCCCCGGCCCCCTAATTTAAACACCTCTAGAAACACCATCAGCGTTTATCTACACAGGCGCCGGGGTGATTTCGTTACCCAAACCGAAGCCCGGGCACGACCTGTGCTTCCTGGGCACAGGGGAGAGGGCAGGGGCTCGGGGGTGGGCAGGGGGAACCGAGGGGCCTTGCCCGAGGCGGGCCCAGGAGGCCCGAAGCCACGCCGGGACACACTTCCGAGCCAAAGCGGCGCCGAAGCGTTCGGAGGCGGGGGCGCAGGCCAGGGCGGCCGAAGGAGACGGGAACTATGCGGAGCGTGCCCGCGGCCGCCGGGGCCCTCCAGGGAACGGTTCCAGGGGGATAAGGCGGGCAGAGGAAGCCCCTGAGCCGGCAGAGGAGAGGGAGCGGCAGGCGGCCCGGCCGGCCCCACCGCCACCCGCGGCCCTGCCGCCGCCGCCCCGCACTCTCCCGGGCCGCCAGAAGCGGCGCGGCCCAGGCCGGCCTGGGAGCCGGGCTCCGGCGCCTCCCGCAGCCCCTTACCGGCGGGAGCAGCAGGCCCCACAGCGCGGCCCACAGCAGCCCGGCGGCCCTCATCTTCCGCCACCGCCTCCTGCTCGCTGAAGGGCCCTGGGCTGGGCTCGGGCTCCCCGCGCCCGCCACGGAGCCTTCCCCCGCCGCCGGCTCCCGGAGAGGCGCCACTTCCTCTTCCGTCCGCCGCGGCCGCTGGCGGGGGGCGGCCCCTGCAGCCGGTGCGGCCTGCGGGGAGCGGCGGCCCCAGCGGCGGGGACGTCCGACCCCCGGCCGCAGGGCAACGGGGACCGCGTCCCGCCGGGCCGGGGGGGTGCGAGGGGTCTCTGGCGGGGAGAGCCGGGGCGGCCCGCGCGTGTCCCTGCTGACGGCCGAGGCCGTGCCCTGCCCCGCCGTGTTTCTTTCGATGTTTCTCTGGGCGGTCGACAGCTGCCGGCTTGTCGGGTTTTCCACCTCGCAGCTCCAGGATGTGGGGTTTAACGTACTTAAATGCTACCCTGAAACCCTTCGGTCGGTTTTGCTCCACATCCCCCGCCACAAAGAAATGTGAGTGTTTCACCCCGCTCTGTTTTCCTGGGTGGTCAGGCACCCACACAAGGCAACGGGAGAGAGGCACGGTACAAGAGAGAGAGCAGCAAGTACAAGAAGTGGCAAAACACGAGCCATAACTAAAGGTTGAAGGAGTTGCATTGTTGGCACTTAACTAAAAGTAATAATAATAATAATTTTTTAAAAGCATTTCGTAGATGGCGTCCAAGCTTTGAAAGCATGAAAATGGCTGTGATGCACCAGATGTGTCCTATGAGATAGTCCTGTGAGGAGGGGCTGAGGGAACTGGGGCTATGTAGTGTGAACAAGAGGAGGCTGAGGGGAAACCTTATCATTCCCTGCAACTACCAGCAAGGATGTTGTAGAGGTAGGTGGTGGTCCCTTCTTACAAGTAACTAGTGATAGAACCAGAGGGAATGGCCTCAGGCTGCACCAGGGGAGGTTTAAACTGGGTATCAGGAAAGAAATTATCACTGAAAGGGTTGTCAGGAATTGCAACAGGCTGCCCGGGGAGGTGGTCGAGTCACCATCCCTGGATGTGTTTAAAAGCCGTATAAATGCAGTGCTTGGCGACATGGCTTAGTGGTGGACTTTAGGTAAAGTAGGCTTAATGGCTGGACTCGATGATCTTAAATGTCTTTTCCAACCTCAGTGATTTTATGTAAGAGGCAGCAATGATTTTCAGGAAGGCAATAGACTGAAATAGCCCCATGATTTACCAGCTAAGGAAGTTGTGTAACATCTTTTGCTTTAGTTGCTCACAAAGTGGTTGGTAGTTACTACTGAGGAAGGAGGTTCCCGCATGCATGGTTTTCCCTCTGTGTGCATCTAAGGACAAATCCATGTAAAACATCTACAGGGAACATTCCCCACTGCCTTACAATAAATCTTAAGTAAGCTGATACATTGCTGTAAAAATCTGAATAACATTTACATGCCTGTAAATAAGTAGTGTTTCGATCAACATGTATTTTGATGATAATAGGAAAGTTTTTGGGTTTTTTTCCCCTAGTGACAATCTGGAACTCATCTTTATATCATCAATAGAACAGGCTCACCCATCTTGTAGATGTGCTAGGGCACAAATTTGTGTCTAGCAATTTAATGTGCTTACCCAGTGAAAGATAACAGCACACCGTGCTGTTAATAATTCGTATTCCATGCAGAACTGGCATTGAGAAAAACATCCAGTACATTGTCCATCTGTGTATTTCTATTTTGGTGCTGTTGTCAGAGTAACCAAGACACTTCACGCCAACTACCATCTCTGCTGATTCTAGCAAGATAGGGATGGCAGATTAATACAGACTACTTCAATAAATCTATCAGTTCTGTGATCTGTAAGGAGCTAAGTGTATGTACCTGACAATGTATTTCAGGCATGGAAGATGCATTTGATCTGAATTGCAAGTGCATAGCTGCTCCCAGGATCAGATTCCATGGTATATCCTGCCCTACCAAGTAACCAATCCCTCTCTTTGCCTTCCCCAGGAAAGCACAGCAGTTTTAATTCTGTCTGCAGCTGAAAGAAAAATGGTCTGAGGAGAAATACTAGGAGTATGATTTCCTTTAAATAAAAGGAAATTGCTCTCCCAAAAAGTGTGTTTGGTTTGATCTCCCCTGACTTGATGCATGTTTAAAGGTATTGTGTAAACATCTCCTACATTTAACACATTCCCTGCGGTCCAGTGGGACTATGCAGGTTAGAAATACCTGCACTGAAGAGTCCTAATGTTAGCTCAGAAGATGGGCAGCTCCCATTCAGGACATCGATAAAAACTCCTTAGGTAATCTTCACTGGCAACTTAAGTCGTTCCTAATTTTTACCATTAGCTTTAATGTGTAACCAAAACTAAAAATGGATGATCTAGTCTCAAATTCCAGCACTCTGAGAAAAACTGGATTTTATTAATATATATTATTTCCAATCTCCTTATGCAATTCATTTTGCTCTTCCATTTTTCTTAACTTTGAATTACTGTCTTATTCTGTTAATTCTGCATAAAATACCATACACAGAAAATAGTTGCCTTGTTAGGTAGGCAGATTTGGAAGGGTGTCTACCCACATTAGATACTTAAGGTAAAACATACTGCATCACTTTTAAAGGACTAAGATTGTAAAAGGGACTAGACTCTGCTCATTAAACAGTCGTGCCATACAAAAATCAGTAGAGAGAGGATTTGGGGTTTATTAATCAATGCACAAGCCTCAAAGGGATGAAAGAATTTTTAATATGTTGTATTAATTTCTAAGAACTGAGGGAGAACACTGACCCAAATCCTGAATCTATATTTCTAAGAAATTTAGAGGGCAGTAGAGTAACAGGGCAGAATAAATCAAGTGACAAGGAAAAGGAAGCAGCACAACCAAAGAAAATTTTACCCCATCCTATAAACGGTCTCTTTTCAGTGCTTGATATTTTCACAGCTTTTTGGCAGGAGCCTGGAACAAGACAGCAAGATAACATTGTGAAACCTCTTGATTGATGTGACATGGGGAACACTGTTACTGGAACCTGCAGCCTCTGTGAAGCACACACTCGTGGCAAAGATGAGGACATGTGCAACAGCCTGGTAGGACCTCTATCTGCTGGCAAGAAAATGATCTGAAACACAGCAAGACTGGTATTTACAAATTATTTATTAATACAAACACAAGTCTAGCAACTTTTCCTTATGTACTACCAGCCTTATGTGAACACCAGTAAATATCAACCTATGCAAGCAAGAGATACCCTCGTTCACTGGATATTACACAGCAGAGAGAACAACCCATTCAAATACATTTTCACAGGTGATGTTTAAAGTACTTGAAAAGAAACAGTGAAAGCCTTCCTCATATGCCATTATGCAGCAAGGTCACATTAGCATGCATTAATAAAGGGCTGTAAACCTTACTTTTGAATTATATTTTCAAGCTTGTGTCACACCCTCAAAGGCATTGAGTCAGGTTTTAGTATTTCCTGGTGGTAGAGACTTGCAGGAGTAAATGTGCGTACCTGCATTTGAAAGCCAATTACTTTCACCAGTAATATGCAGCTTTGGCCCGTGGTGAGACTGGACATTCAAAATTACATATATTAGGTCAAATTTTTAGACATAGATTTATGTCTAGAGTAAGTTCTATTGTTTTGCCTGATTTGCAAATGCTTCAGACAGAACACCATGAAGAGATTAATTGCTGGTTATCAGTATAGTCTTCATTCACCTTTAGACTCAGCTCAGGTAAGTTATGTAAAATGTACATGTCTGTCTTAAGCACCAGCAAGATCAGATGCATGTAAATATGCTATTTGATATATATAGATATATATATATATAATCCTATAACCAAACACTCTTTCTAGCTCTTTGATGAAGAATCTGTAATTAGTTAATCATCTGCTTGGACAGGCCAATGGCAGCTTTAAAAGCACACCAAGTTCTCTCTCAGTAGTTTGAATGTAGATTTTAAGTCCTTTTTATTTTTTAACTTCCATACTTCCATCATACTAATTTCATTTTAAAAGAATGGATTATTTCCTTCCACGTTACTTAAGATGAAGGTCTAAATATATACATATATATTAAAGCATATATATTAAAACAGGAAAAGACATAATTCAACTCTTTTTTTTTTTGCCCCTGAGTTAGGGTGGGCCCTTAGTAATAACCTTGGTTTTGTTCAGTTTGGATACATATGCAAATATCAGAGGAAACTTAACATTTTTATAAAGCGAATTTTCTTCGCATTTACATTGTTTTAATAAAAAAATAAATTAAAAGGTTCACTTAGTTGTTTTAATACAGCTTGGTGGCCTTGATTTCATGCGTAATTTACTGGAGAGGTCTCAACAGACACCTCAAAGTTGTTGTTCCTGTCCATCTCTTCTAAATGGGATTGAAACTAGACTAAGAGGACTTTCTCCTGTTTGAATTACACGTTTGGGTACCATTGTAGGATTTCGGGCACGCTCGTGGGTTGCACAGAAACAGGATGTGTGGAACAACTGACAACCATAAGGTGTTAGTTCCCTAGCCATGCTGCAGCGTGTGATAAGCCAGTGAGGGCTGGGTTTAGGCGATGCAGAGGCCAACACACACCATACCACACCACACCACACCACTCCCCTTGAAAGGGCACAGGGGTTTATTATGTGTTTGCTCATCGTAGGTTCCCAGGTGAAGACAGCAGTCCTGGCTCAGTATTAAGCATCTCAAATTGGAGATTTTTGGCACAAGAACGCATACTAGTAATGTCTTTTTTTCTACTCAAAGTGCTTTCACTGTTTTCTTTCATATTTCCTTTCTCTAGATAGCATTGGGAGAAAAGGTTGTAATGGAAATCTGGTGTAGCCATGGTGACCTCCTCAGCCTGCTGTGGGAACACCACTCAAGCCTCCTCCTGCACAAGGAAGTCTTCCCGACTTTTCGGCCCCAATCCATACATATTCTGAAGGTTATTTCTCTGAAATTTTGGCAGCATGGTGGACTAAAGGCCAACACTCTTTTATTACTGTCATTTTATGTTAACTCTAAGTTTTATTTAAGCACCATCTCATCTTCCAAACATATATGTGCCATCAGTCTGCAACTGCTGAATCCAAAGCTAGCTTTCTGGGTGATTCCATACTTTCTGAAAGCAGCTGTGTAAGCCACTGCAGGAAGAGGATACTACCACCCACTAAAGTTACATTGGCAATCTGTGTCTCAAAGTCCCAGCTTAGTCATGCATTTAAGTGCCCAACTTCCTCCATATACCAATTATACACACCAGTATTTTCCAATTGATATCAACAAAGCTGTCCTGTGCATTGCAGATAACAAATGTTAATGTGCACATGTTCTGCTACCCGCTCATTCCTCATAAAAACATACCACACTGCCTCTCCATGGCTTCTAAACTTGCCTCACTTGTTTATCTCCATTTTCCATAGTTGCCAATTGATCCATTAGCCTCTCCGACCATAATCTTCCCTGGACCATGAAGAATTGAGCAATAACAAGGACACTTTATGCTTTCACGTAGCAAAGTACAAAACTGGCTCAGAGCTGCATGTGATGATAAGTTTAAGTAATTCCACAGCTTAAGGTTCTGTTGAGAAAATAACAGTCCAATAGGGGAGCTCCTAGAGAGGACCTGCTCTGTACAGGACTAGGAAACCTTTTACATATACACTGTAACCACATGAATATCAACAGGAAAACTACTGATGTAAGTAATTTGGGCCTTGTGTGACAGATAAATTACTATATATGAAGAAAGGGTAGTTTGTCTGCAGAAGCCCAAGTACCAACCCCTTAGAGCATCTCCTCAGGCACACAGGGACTTCAGCTGTACAGGTAAGCATCTAAAATTTTTAATTTCAAGCATTAACTGATACTCAGTTGACCCAGCCCCCGTATTAAGGCACAAAGCTACACAGTAAGAGCAGTACTGCAATTGCAAGAAGTTAAAAACCCAAGTCTCCACTTTTAAAAAAAAAAATTTAAAAATAAGAAGATTAATTCTGAGCAGCCTTGTTTTTAGGAAAAAACATTCTATTTATTCGTGTTTGTTTTCTGGCCTGAAGTCAACCTCCAATCTAAATAGACCAGAATTTTTTTGTTCCAGGATTCCACACTGTTGACATTAACCATTAGTGTGTGATTCACCTACCTTATAGAACTTGGAAATGCAAGTCTACCTTCGGGAGCCATAAACTAGAAACATAACCTAGTAAACTGGAGTACTGCAAGTACTCCTTTTAATCAGTCCCATGGAAGAGTGTTCTGAGAAGATAACAAATGCTAGTAAGGAAGCTCTAGCTCCTACCTCCTATTCCCTGGCTGCCTAACTTACCTGAATGATTTCATAGCACAGTGCTTTAAACAACTGCCTGAGATTCTTCACAAACCAGGTTTGCAGAACCACAAAGTATCTGGAAGCCTTACAGGAACCCACTCACCAGAGGTGATCTTTTTGACACCACTGTGACACAGCACTGTCTTTCTGTAGTTCATCTCATCCATCTCCACAGCAATTATGAAAGGCAGATGACATCCTTCGTACCTTCAACTGGTGGGTTTTTATGGCAGTGTCACAGTGCTGATAGCAAAGTAAATCCAAATGCAATCAAGAGCAGCCATGAGATCATCTTTCACTGACAGATGTGATTTTTTTTCCTTTTTTTTTTGGCATTACTGTATTCACTAACAAATAATGAATTTCATAAACATAACCTCCATGGAATTTAACTTTGTCAAATTGTGCTTATTCTTGTTGACACAGAAAGATTAAAGATATTTGTTAATCTTGCAAATTTTTTTTTTGTCTATAGGGAGTGGAAGTTACTGAACAAACCAACTCCACAATGGAGTAATAGCTTGCATAGAGCAGACAGAAAAGACTTGGTGCAAAATTGTGCTCTCTAGTGGAGAAATTTGATTTTGTGCAATAAAAGTTCAAGCCGTGCTCATCCATCCACCTGACCAACAGGTTTTCAGTGCAGAGAAAACAGCAAGATTTTACACAATATGAAGAGTGCAAGTGCCTAGTTCAACAGATTTATTATAACCAAGATAGGTTTATACTGAGTTACATGACAGATTACAGCTAGGTAAGGTGTCTAAAGAGATAATAAAAAAATACCTAGGACATGCTTTTATGTTCTTTAAATTTTAAAAGTAATGGCACCCTTAATGCAATAGCAAAACATTTCTTTTAAATGATGTGACACTTTTATATGGTCCTAGATATTATAACATAGTCTGAGGAAAATAGGTTAGGTTTACACCAAATAGTGCTGCTTGGTTTACATAATGAAAACTAGGATTTTTCTATAAATAAAGGCTTAATAACAAAATGTTGATTTATTTTTAGAGAGAAGAACTGATTGATCACTAACTCCTTTATTTCTAGTTATGCATACATTACTAATCTTAAACATACTGAAAGGATCTTCAGGAAATACTAACTCCTGTTCAATTTGTTTTCTTACCCTTCATGTTCTTCATGACAGCTTCTTACCACTATTTTTTTCTGGGCAGGTATAGACCAATAAACACATGAACTCAATTTAATAGCAGGTGAATTCAAATCTATTTTTTAACATAACTTGGCCACTTTATGCTTTCTCAACAGTACACAGGATTTAGCTTCTTTGAACTCTGTATCTTAACTAGGCTGTTGCAATAAATCTGAAGTTAGCTTTTTGAAGTCATTCATATTTCTGTCTTCTGAACGTACAGACAACTAATGCTAATTTTAAAATGCATTAAAATTTGGCATGCATTCTAATATAAGAGTAAGGATCTAGCAAGACATGGATATTAGATTTCTCTTATGTGCTTGCAGAATGTTATAATCAGCTGTTGACTGTTACAGAAAGTAACATTCTCTCTTCCTCTTTGGCCCTTAATGATGAAATATAGGGGGGTGGGTGTGTGTGTGTGTGTGTGTGTGTACTTTTAAATGCACACAGAAACACAGAGCTATCTTTCACATTTTAAGTTCCCTGGTGTACTGAGAAAAGGCAACCTAACAGTTCAGCAAAGCCAGTAGTGTAGACTGAAGAAGTATCACAAGCCACAGACAGAATCGTAGAAGTTAAAAAGATTTGCCAGCTAGATAGTTTGTAAAATAGAAAAAAGTTTGTAACTGATCTTATGCCTAGAGCAAGGAGAGAATTCCACTGACTTCCAGCATAAGTGCAGCAATTTAAATGCTTGTATTTAGTTAATCCCATGGCAGCAAGCAGGTTTCCTGAGTTTCTGCACTGGTAGTCATTCAGAATTTTGAGCTGGGGGCAGTTGTTTGTGGCAGGGTAAAAGCTCTACTTCAGCAGTTTTGCCATATCACTTAATAGAAAGATGAATAAGAACCAAGTAACAAACTGTAATTTGGGTACAGCTAGATACTTAGGGCTATTTAAATACTTATGAAGTGCTGAAACTCTGCAAGATACTATTGCCATTTAATATTCTTTTGCAAGTATTCACAATATTCTTTACATTTCTGTCCTTCACATGGCAGTATCACTTAAGCCATACTTTTTATTTAGACTATATTAAAGAAAAAAAAATAAATCAGTTCACCTAAAAAACCCCCATAATTTCAAAATTAAGAAGCCAGAAAGACAAGTGACATATTCTTTGAGGTCCTATGTAGTTGCTGTTACAGATAGTTAACAGTGAGAGTGATCTTAGGTATGTTTAGTTTGAAATTCAATAGTAGTCATGCAAAATTAACATACAGTTGTGAGCATATTGTAGCACCACTTGAAGTTAACTGGTACACGTTATTAGCTCTGTTGTAGTAATACCTGTCAGTCACACTAGCTGATGTACGGAAGGGAGACAGCCCAGTAATTGAGAGAAATGCTTGTTTTTCTAAGCCTCATTGAAGAGTGGGTGTGTTTGCAAAACCTCATTTTTTAGCTACAAAAGCACTATCACAGCAAGGCAGAAGTTTCACTGGGTTTTGCAGACTCAGCTAATTACGTTAGAGTTCATTCACCATCAAAAGATGTTAAAAAAATACCAAAGTGCAGTAGATTTATGCATTAGGTGGTAAGCCATCTAGAAAACAGGTCCAAAATTATATTACAGGCTACAAGATCCTACTTTGCAATTCAGTTTAGCCCATGTAAGAAGAGCAAATGTACAATACCTTCCAATTAAATCAACTTCGGCATTTCTTGAAGGGAGAAGACAGAGATCAACACCCTAGATGATTCATACTGACTTCCAGTCCCATCCTACAAGACAACTTTGTGAGGTTTTTGGGACACAAATAGGAAATCATCTACAGTGACAAATTACAGTTGCTACTACAACACCACCCTGACAGGCCATTTTAAGGATAATTTACAGTAAGTCCTTCAGAAGCTATTGTGCCAAGAACACTAAAGCTTGCACTGACCTATTTATAGTTCAAGTACTCTCTTTATTCTGTGATAAAGAGTTTTAGAGAAAATGAAAGCACAGTCCAGGGGGTTCTCATAAGACAGCACAGATTTCAGCCTTCTCTCAGTTTCCTATATCTCAACAGTTGCAGAAGTGCCATTTGTGTAGCCACCTTTAGACTTCATGTGGTCCTGAATTGAAACAGCCTAGGGGGAAAAAAAAAAAAAAAAGGTTTACTAGAACATACATCTTATAAAGTCTGGTTGCCAGAGCAATTATTACAAGCATCAATTTGACGAGGCAGATGAGCCATACGTTTACAGTGCTGGGTCCCAATAGTAGTAGGGAGAAATAACAATCATGGATTTAGTTCTTCAACACTATTTTAAGTCAGTGCATGAGATGGGTCCTGCTATCCCAAATCCATTTATTCTTACATCCTTCACACTGGCACAGCTTTGACTTCAAAGTGAAGCATCATCTGGACCTAGTATCAAGTGCATTCACAGAACCCTTATCCAAAAGATTCTCATCATATGTAAAAATACTGTGGAAATGAGCACTTCTTGCTAAACGTATCTTCCACACTATTTTATGTTTACAAACCAAAGGACAATTCTTTTCTGATGCTATTCTAACACTAAAAAAAAAAAAAGAAAAGGTCATATTTTTCTCTCTCTTACAATTATCTAGTATTTTATTAGATTAACTGCTCTACAGGTTACTGAGTTGAGATTTCTGCTTATCCAAGAGATGCACACTTACTGATGAATAGTCACTACTCATCTCTCTTGCCCCAACGTGTGCAGTGTGGACAAAGTTCATTGGTTCTCCGATCATATTCCGGTCCAGCCTCCGACGCCTCTTCTAGAAGACAGAAGATGTCTTAAGTGTCCAGAAAACACAAGCAGCTTCCAGACAGAAACAAGCAGCTGAGATAAAAAACCCCAAACAGACGGTCACTACTAGCGCTTAATGACTCATCATGGCAACCAGGCTGAAGTTTCAGACTTCAGCAAGAGAGGGTCAAAGTCACTTTTATTACTGCTAATGGAAATTTTAACAAAAATTTTCTTTCATGCTGGAAAGTCAGGGCCCAAGAACTTCAATCAGTCATATGGTCAAAGTTTCTGGTAAAACACATATAGTTTAACCATAGTTTAACAGGTCTGGTTTTAGCTCTTGCATTACTTAGCCCAAACTGATCAAAACAACATGACAATTAAAGTGCTTTCCACGTAACCAGAAGACAAAATTTCAAATTTGATAAAGAATGGCAGTTGTGCATCTACTTACTGGCTGGGGCTGCTCACCGTTGCACCAATTAAAACAAACCAAGAATTCAGTCATTATATTTTTCAGTAGGTAATAAGGTCTCGTTAAGCGTAATTATTTCTCTGGGGGTTAAATAACAAACACAAAGATGCCGTTCCTAAAGTGAGTTTAGGAAGGAATTGCTTGTGCAGATTCACTGGTAAAGATCACAGAAAGCATCTGATGAGTGCCTGCAAAGAGATTATTATTGAAATACATGCTACAATATATCAAAGTCTTGCAACAATTATTGAGCAATACACATTTCAGAAAACTAAAACAAGACTGAAATTCTTCAACTGGACAGAAGAGCAGCATCAATTTAAGATCAGCACGTTCATGTCAAAAAGCAGAATTCTGCACATTTGGTCCCAAAGAGACAGTAGTATAAGTTCTGGTTTTTTGCAAAAGCAGAATAAAAGCAACAGTAGAATGAAGTCAGGTCTGGTTTGACAGTCTGTGATCCGGTTGTAAGCAGAGCTAGCCAATACTTACAAACTATGTTGTATTTTGGAAGAAAATGACTTTGAAGCACAGCACATTGAATGCTTCACATTTGCAATCTGGTGCGAAAGAATGTTGCCTTGGTGCGTCTGAACTAGTTACTCTTCTTAGACATAGGAAAGCTCAGAGTGTTCTACAACTCCAGTAAGCTCTTAAAATAGGAAAAAAAAGAGCTCTATATACTAGCTACAGAAACCAGCTTCATCACACAGAGCTTAGAGCTTCCCAGGGTATATACAACTATTAACACAAGGCTCCTGAACTGGAAACACAATCAGGAAACTCACTGATTTTAAGCACTCTGAAGCTATGGTAAAAAATCAACTTCTTGGTGATTACTGACTTAAAAAACAAAAATAAAATCTTCCTCCAAATCAAACCCAGGGCCATAAAGTAGCCTTTCATATAAACATTTTTCATACTCAGATCATTAAAATAATATTTGAACATGTTGATTTACAAAAAAGGTTTTTCTTTTTTATTGTAAAGCTTACATCTTAACAGAAGTCACAGCTTCACCAAGTCAGTCTTTCTGAAACTGAGCTGAAGTCTTCACAGCCAAACAGCACAAGCTTCTTCCTTCACAGGCATTTCTTATGTACTCCCACAATTACATAATTAGCACTTCTATTTCTTTCTCCTTTGTGGTTTTCTTACACTTCATCACTTCTCGCAGATTTAAAAAATTTTTTGCCATTTATCTTTCAAAGCATTTGTTACATTTGCCTCTTAGGTTTAGGTGGCCTGTACGATACGTTATTGCAGCCTGTGCTTTGTCTCAGGCGGTTTTAATGCAACTGATTATCTGGTTCAATTATCACAAGGGTCTTTATCACCACTGATACCTTACTGGGGTACGGCAAAGAAGGGACAGTGGCACACATGACCCTAAGAACGCGCAGAAGCCGAAGCTTTAGCCTACACTTCACACTAGCTGCAGATTTGTGGAGTTTATTTCACGTTAAGGAGAACGTATCAAAGCCAAGATTGCCTTCAAAATCCTAAAGCGTGTCACTGTGCACTGACAGCCTATTTTGAAAGCAGAGATGAGCATCAAACTAGGCAAACATCCCCGTCCCAAAGCAATGGCCGAACACCTCCTCTCCTCCCACCATGCCCCGCAGCGTTTGGCCATCTACCTGCACGGGGCTCCACGTCTACCTGGGGGGTTCCCTGCTGCTCCCAGAAAGTCCTGAGGGGATGGAAGGTTCTCATTCAAGCGCTGGCACCCAGCCGGCTCCTCCCGGCAGCTCCAGCACCTTTACAGCCCATGGTCCCGCTCGCCGAGCAAGGACGCCTCGCTGCCAGCCCCTGCGCTGCGACAGCTCCTTCGCTCTGCGGCGCGCTGCGGAAGCCGGCTGCGCGCTTCGTGCTTACCTACGGCTGTCGGAGCAGCCGAACCGAAACCAGAAACGGTGCCGGCCTTTGGTGTCAGCCCTGCGCAGCCGTGCAGCTTTCTCAGCACTAGCCATGCAGCCTGGGGCTCGCTTCCACCCCTGCGGCAGCTCTGCAGGTGTCCTCCTGGCACACGACAGCACTGGACGTTTTCCTGTTGTCTTTTGCAACAAAACTCTTCTTTTCCTCTGCGTGAGTCAGAGGGTCATCCTCCAGGACAGAAGTGCCTGTGCCAGGGCATGGGGCACCACTTTCCTCCCAGAGACTCAAGGTTTCCACAAAATCTGGAAGAATTAAAAGAACATTTCAACGTGTTCAGGCTCACCCAGGACTAATAACGGCCAACAAGAATCCCCAGACTGAGAACAACACAACATTTTGTCACTGCTGGCACACAGACCAGAACTGGACAATATCCTGTTGTTCTTTCTCTCTATTTTTCACCACAGCAGCAGTATCATCGAGGAGAGAGAGACAAAGGGCCAGGGAAATGGCTAGCACGCGCGGACACAGATGTTGGCTGCGATGGGCAGGACACAGGGCCATTCTGCAGCTCGTAGCCTTAAAGTGTCCAGCAGCTTTATGAAGGTTTAGCTAATACTTTGCCGAGTTTAACATCCCATTTGTTCTACCTTTGTTACGTACTAAAAAGTATTCAAACTATTTTACTTACGAAATATCAATTCTATACGAAGTGGGAAATGTTTGCCTGCGACAAAACAAAAGAATTCTCCCTGTCCACAGACATGGGTGATCTTGCTAAATAACATCCACTAAACGGGGCTGTTTTTCACAATTGGCCTTTAGATTCAGTTCTGATCATGACAAATCCTTGACTCTGTTAGTGAAAGACAGTGAATGTGAAGTTAGCATATATTATCAGACATCCGATGCAGGCAACCACCACCCTGCCCCAGTTGAGCTGCTAAATTGTGGTAACTTCCAAGTACTGTAATTTTCCTTCCAGCTCTGTCAGTACTGAATTGAGGTGAGAGAAGCATATTGCAGCCCAACTGCCTTTCTAACGGCCACTGTGCTTCTAATGTGTTCATTAGCCTTACTTTGCTCATTTGGTATTTACATCATGTTAAAATCCTGAAACAGTTGTATGTTTACCTATTTGAATGGCAAGGTATGGTAAAAAAAAAAAGTGGAACTTGTATTTCTATAGAAAAAAATAGTTTTGAGCACAAAACTTGAAGCGTACATCTTGCTTGGTGAAAGGAGAAGAGTAAAAAACAATAAATTACCAAGACTTTAGAGGAACCTTGGGAATAGCAGCCTGATGTTATTGATATATGTATAGATTGCAAATTTAATTTGAGATGTAGTCCTCACACTACATAATAATACTATCATGTAGTATGCTTATATATTGACCTTCTGCCATCCTGAAGCTTCACAGAAAGCTGAGAATAGGGTTTTACCTGAGAACTCTGTTCATCTAAGTGTGTTGGTATTGTTAGTCTAAGGAATTTGGGTGTAGTTTCTAAAGTGATTTAAAACTTCCCCTTTAAGAAGCTAAGTAGACGCCCACATAAAAAAAAAAAAATCAACACCCAAAGCCAACAACAACAAAAACCCAAACCCAAACACTAAGGCGTCCCCTCTACTTCAAAGTGGAAATGAGCTTAGTCACAAAATGAACAAAATACATTTTTAACTAGCTGTCCATTCCCCCTCAAAAAGGAAGAAAAGCCAAGAGACCACATTAGGTGTTCTATCTGAAAGTTAAAAAAAACTGGAAGAGAAATCCACCCAGATTTGACTGTGGTCTTACCGGAAGAAAATTAGTAAAAACAAAATGACAAAAAGATGAGCAGCCACCCAAATGGTTGGCAACGTAGCAACCACGGGTGTTGTAAACATGTTGAACTGTTACTAGCCTGTAAATTACAGAAGTTAATATTACTAAAAATACACACTCAGATTTTTATTTTTTTTTCAATAAGGGTTGCTACTGTAAGTTTGAGCTCTTCAGAGAAAGGAAAAAGCCTTAACAAGAAAAGGTAAAGTCCCTCGGGCACAGCCGTTTCCAGTGGTCTGCAGGAGTCCAAGCTCTGGCACCCTGTAGCCAAGTGACAAACACGAGCACCGAGGAAACGCGTGTGATTCTCCGGGTAAAGGAGCAGGGACCCGCCCTTCTTCGGAGGCCTGCGGGTGACAGGAGGCGAACCCTCCGTACGAAGTTTCCCAGCCAAATTTCCACCTGCCTATTGAAACTGCCCAGTCTCAGGGCCCAAGGGCGGATTCTGACCTCGGCAGGAGCTGTTTGCGCGACTGCTGCCGCACTTCCCTCCAGCGAACTGCAGAGGGGACGCTGCCGCAGCCCAGCTCCCGCAGACCAGCCCCCTCAGCCCGCAGGCCGCCCCCGGCTCTGCCCGCTCTGCGCAGCCCTGCCCCTCCCCAGCCAGGCCGCGGGGGAGCGACACCCGGACGGCTCGTCCCGGTGCCCTTCCCCGCTCCACCCGCCGCCTTTCGGGCGACCGCAACACCACGGCGGCGCTTGGTGGGCCGCCCACGGCAGCGGGGCGAGGCGCTGGGGACGGAGGCCCGGGCAGCACAGCAAGGCAGAGCGCGCAGCCCGGCGGTCGGGCCCCGCCCCAGTCTGTTGCTGCTGCCGGAGCTCCCGTACGGGCAGCGCGGCCTCTCAGCTACCGCCGCGAAGCAGCCGCGGGGCCGAGCCCCCCTGGGGGAGCTGTCAGGGCCGGCGGGGCCTGAGGCGATGCGCGGCAAACCCGCGCTGCCACCGCCGCCTGACCCCCCCTGAGGCGCGCGACGCTGCCGCTATTGGCGCAGCCGCCCTCCTCTAGCGGAGCGGCCAATGAGGGCCGCCCAGCGCCCGCGCTGCGAGCCTATCGAGCGTGAGCGAACGCGTCCTACCCAATAGCTACGAGGCATCCGCGTTGGACGCTCTCCATTGGCCACGGCGGCAGCGGCAGCCGCCCAATGGGCGCGCAGGAGCGTGAGGGGAAGCCGCGTGCAGCGGACGCCAGCCTCCCTTTGCGGAGCGCTCCGGTGCGGCGCGGACCAGCTCTGCTGCTGCTCCCTCCTCCTCCGACCATGGCGTTGCCCGGCAGTTGACGTTGGGTTTTCCCCCTTTCTACCTTCTCCTCTTTCTCTCGCCCCTTTCTTCCCCCTTTCCCCGGGTCCCGGCTCAGGCACGTAGGCGGCCGGTGCCGGAGACGCCGGGTCCCCGCTCCCCCTCCCCACCCCTCAGGAACAGGCGGTAGGAGTCGGGCCGGGCGGCTGCCGGACGCGCCATGAACATCATCATCGGCATCGGCGGGTGAGAGCCGCGGGGCGGGCCGGGAGAGGCGCCGTGGGGCGCGGGAGGGTGGCTCCGGGGCGTCGGG
>WUAM01000431.1:107176604-107192209 GCA_024336885.1 Actenoides hombroni | reverse complement strand
CCTTCTTGGCCACAAGGGCACATTGCTGGCTCGTGGTCATCCTGCTGTCCACCAGGACCCCCAGGACCCTTTCCCCTGTGCTGCAAGTCAGTCCCCAACCTACACTGGTACATGGAGTTGTTCTTTCTCAGACGCAAGACTCTACTCTTGCCCTTGTCATATTTCATTGAATTTCTCCCTGCCCAACTCTCCAGCCTGTCTAGGTCAAAATTAGAAATTAGTAGATGCAGCATTTATTGAAATGACTCTGGTCTGCAACATCAGTAGCATAAGTGTTCAGCGTAGACTCAGACCCAAGTTTTTGTAGACTAGTGTGTGAAATCCAGAGCAAGAATATACAGTCACTGTCACATCATTTTAAGTAAAAATCCTGCTTAAAAAAGACAAAAACAAAAACAAGAGGGGGAGGAGGGGGGCAATGTGCTTGGGATGTTACAGTCTACACTAGGAAATAGGCTGATGGTGAAGACAAGTAAGAGAAAGATCTCTTTTTTAAACTGTCCACTTTCTTTTCAAAGCCATATAAATCTGTTACTATGAATTTTATACACTAGAGAGTTATAATGATTAACTGTATTACATGGCCTCTACTACTTATATATATATAATTTATTTTTATTAGGTGGTATTGAAAATCTATACATGCAGAATGAGAGGGTCACTGAACACCGTGCCACTTCTCCTTGCAGTGACCTAATCACTAGCATTTATCTGGTGTGCCTGCAGTAAGACAGACTAGCTCTTGCTTTACATATGCCTTGGGAGCTTTTCAAAGATATACTCAAATACATTATCAGGTATTACATCATATTCAAGTCAAGTTAAAACCATGGGTGTCAACTCATTCAAGCATCTTGCCTTTGTGTTTTCCTCCTCCTACACATGGCTGCACTCGTTCCAGTGCCACACAATGGTATTAAAACTTTCCTCTGAGGGCCACTGTTTACAGGGCACAGGAAACCCAATAGGTGGGAAGGGCCCCAGGGCCTATTTAAACACAAACGTGGTGACTCAGCTGGTTCCTTTTGAAGTGCATCCTTGAAGAGAGGTGAGGGTGGGTCAAATGAATTCTGCAGGCCAGATTTTACTGACTGCCCTGTGTTCCTCACTTCTGCTTCCATGACAAGATGCTTTGGTCTACGGTCAGCATATCTTATATCCCATTACCACAGACTGCCTTTAAGTTCTAGGTTTATCTTGTTGCCCCATCTACTGATATTGCCATAGAGATGCAACAAAGCTGTCTTAAAAGACCTTCCCCAAGGGTAATTTGGGTTATTACATAAAGATCTGTGGAAGGAGTAGGTCATTAAGCTGTCTTTTTGTTCTTTAATTTGTATTAGCATTTGATATCTTGCAGTAAAAAAAAAAAAAAAAAAAAAAAAAAAATCAATCTACTGAAAGGTCATTTACTTTAGTGAATCATAAGGATACATGATGCCATTAGAACTGGTATAAACATTATTACTGTAAATCAAATACCTTTTCATAATGCAGACTAATCCCAAGAGCAATTATCAGGTACTTGTAAGATATCTGTTGTGTAAGGGGAAAAAAAAAAATAAAAATTTTTAGACAAACCCCAAAATATTACCTCAAAGCAAATTTAAGTTATCTTGTTCAGTTACCTGACAGTTATATGACACAGTCATATAGGAGATATAGGAAGCATAAGTAACAAAGTTATGCTCTAAGAATAATTTATAATTACAATGCTAACATTACAAACCATACACACAGCCTTTGTTCTACACAAAACCAAGTATCTGGACCAAAAGATTCTATCTTTTGTGTTCAGTTCACTCCAAACAAGGCAAAAAAAAATAATTTAAATTGAAGTTATTCTAACCTACTTAACTGCAACAATTTATATTAGAAACAGATTTTAGGATCAAGTACTTCTCATAAGACTACGTGGAATTTCCTGACCTCCTAGACACTGGAGGCAGGTCTGGCTCAATAGGCAGCTCCAAGGGAATCTGCAGGAAGTAGACAGACAATTCATGACACAGAAGAACTTTTTTTTTAACGTTACCTTGATATCATTCTCCAGCCAGACACAGTTCTTATCTGGATCCAGTGCAGTAACTCGAGATTTGATCCACTCAACACCTTTAGGCATTACACTTGCTGTCGGACGTGCAGAGGTTGCCAGCTGCTTTGCACCACCACCAACCAGGGTCCACAGTGGCTGATAGTAGTGAGTCTAAAAGAAATGTTCAAATGGACATTTAAGTGCAGTTTAAAGGGACTTTATGATAAAGGCATACCACACCATATAGGAAGCAATATGCTCGTAACATTTTATTATTCTTAACAAAAGAAGCTGTACAAATAACCAAGAGCTTTGCATGACAAAGCAGGAAGGATGCATGCAGCTCTATCGTGGAGCAACAAATCTCAAACAAAGCCTTCCAAAAGATGGCTAGTTGGCTTTCTCTTCACAGTTAAAGATGTGAGGATGGAGAGGGATGAGAATCAGACCAACTTGGTCACATATGTAAAACACTTATTCTTTTCAATGCTTTACAGCTGAGGACACTTACCTTACTTGGCTCAACAACAGCCACATTTCCTGCCCCTACTTTCCTCTTCATCCGAGCACTCATGGTGATTCCACCAGTGCCTCCACCCAGCACAAGTACTTCATAATAATCCTTGGCAGCACACCTGGCTGCTGTATGCAAGCCGAAGGAGCTCATCTTCTGCATTCCTGGTTTCAGGAGCCATACACCAGGATGGAGGCAGGAACAGGACACAACTCCAATTGCTGACATCTTTCAGTAAGTGGGTAGCTACAAGAGAAGGAAAGGCACCAGTAACAATTACAGAAGGTAGAATTTTTCTTTATTTATACA
This sequence comes from Actenoides hombroni, assembly GCA_024336885.1. Classification (NCBI taxonomy): domain Eukaryota; kingdom Metazoa; phylum Chordata; class Aves; order Coraciiformes; family Alcedinidae; genus Actenoides; species Actenoides hombroni. The sequence continues at coordinate 107,189,351 of WUAM01000431.1, read as the reverse complement.
CCTGGATGAATCTTCAAGGCAAGAGCTGTAATACTAAACCTGTGCTGCAGCTAAACCACTAATGGATAGTAATCAATTTGTGAACATACAAAGTGCTATTCCACTAACTGTAACGTGTCAGTCAAACACTCCATTACATTTGGATTTTAAAGTTAGGATGTACCAGCATATGTACACATCAGACATACCCCTTCTCAGCACCTCTCGGGGTGCAAGCTGTTAGGGTAAGCATGCCAAGTTCTACAGTGCTTTGAGCAAGGGGGTGTGTGTTAGTCTAAGCTTGACAGGAAAACAAAGTTCAATGGAACAAGAGTTTACGTCTTCCTAGATATGGGATCTTTGGGTATACCCAAAGGATTCTCTATCTGTGGTCACCTCTTAGCTTTTAAATCACCAAAGTAGCTGGAAAAGAAAGTCAGAAACCCATACTTATCCTTGCCACAGCTGCACCCTGTCACCTGATAAGTGAGAGACGGAATCCTAAAGTGGGATGTATCTTGACAATTGTAGCCCTGGATGTGCAATTGAATTATCTAGAAGAGAGTCGAGGTTTCCCTCCCTCTGCTAGAGTGAACAAGAGCTTTTCCTGTTCTAAAGCCATTGTTTGTACATGCTCAATATCAGTTTTTAGCCTTTCAGTGATAAAACAGGTACAAACTCATGTTAATTCAGTTCCTTATTGCCACATTACCAATACAGAATGAGTAAGCATTACAACCTGAAAAGCAACTTATACCTGCTCCCCTTTGTTTAACTAATTGAGTCAAGCAAGAATTTTTTTCCACTTAAAAAGGGTAGAACTCATTTATGGTACTTACAAACAGGACTTTGAAAACTAAACTAGAAACCTCAAATGCTTTAAAGAAAATCGTCCTGGGTCAGTTTCAAAACTCTCCACTGAGCTAGATGTAGTTGAGCAATTCATTCTTCTTCAGGTGTTATCTTAACATCCCTCATCCCTGTGTACCCTGAATTCTTTATCAAGTTATTAACCTCTACAGTACAATTGATTTGGGACAGAGGGGGGAAAATCTCAGATATGTCCACTGTAAAAAAGAATTGTAATAATTTTATTTTACAGGAAGTTTCCAAGATGCAGACATTCTTCTCACCCTCCTCCCCATTCAAAACAAAAATTCCAGCTCTAGAGTAAGTTAGTTTCACTTTCGAAGGCTGTTTATCATCTCTCTAGTGCAGACAGTTATTTAAAGATGGGGATAGACTGCTCAAGCAAGGGGAGGAAGTTTGTTCTAGCCCTCAAAATAAAAGTTACCCGATAGAGATGTGTCCTGCTTTCTCCAAGTCAGAGAGAGATGAATTATGAAGAGTAAGTTGTGCAACTTTCATTTTGGAGACAGTTTTAAGAGGGACATCCTGCTTCTGGCAGCTCACGAATGCAGGATTTTGCTTTGGGTTTTATTAAGCACACAGAACAGGCACGTCTGGACAAGGAGAACAAGACTTCCTTGTCGTAATGCTAACTAAGGAATAATTATCCTCTGACCAAACGGATTTTGAAGTAAGCATGCTTATGAGCACACACAAGATGTGTCCTAACAGCAGTCTAGTTGTTGAGACTGCAGTATTATGTTGTTTCTAAGTTGTTTCAGAGCATACAGAAACAATCTGAAGTGTCATTCGTAGACAGCTGTTTTTGAAAAAAACAAACAACACAGTAAACCCCTTAATATTAAACACTGAGGTTAGACAGCAACTATTTGATTGAATCAACCAACACCACATCAACCCCCTACCTTCGGACACCAGAGATAAAAGAAGAGGGGAATTAGAGAGAAACTCTAATTGAGTTTCAGTTGATATCAAGTATCAGTTGATATTTGCCTCATAGAGCATGAAATCACATTCCTAGGGAAGATCCATACACAAGGCACAGAGCACTGCCTAGAAAGGTAAAGCCCACAATATATTTCTCCATCTCAGTGAGGGTTCCATTTAGCTTGAGTCGGTCCTTCTGCTTACAGCTAGGTCTGTCACCAGGAGAAGTAAATCCGTCCTACAAATGCTTTCAAGACACAGTGGTTTGTTACATCCTTGGCAGCTTGTGTAAGGCTGCTGCAGCACAACTCACCTAGCATCACACAAACATCAGGGCAATCAAACTCACAGCAAGTCCGCAAAAAAATAATTTCTACCAGGAGAGCTACCATTTGAAAGCTTTTTCTTCCCCACTTCTTTCTTAAAAGCTGTTTTCCAGAGTTAGTGGCTTATATCCCTTTAGGAGATTGAGAACTCAATCCACAAGGAACTATATTAGCCTGTTCTTAAAAGAAAAATGAATGACATTCCTACAAGAATCACAGAGGAAATGAATTGGTTACCAACGTTCTTTTAAACATTTCTTTAAAGGCAAACTTTGCTGCAAACAAGCTTACTAGGTAATGCTTTACAATTTAATATTTTTGTGTATTTTAACCAATTGCAATCTGTATACAAGAAAACAGGAGATTTAACAGAACAGGGTAAGGGTTCTGCAGTCAGTTGTGGGCAGAGCCCAAACTGGAGCAGCTAAAATCCACCTAAATTGCATTCATTACACTTTTCACTGTGACCTACCATGAAGCCTATAAACAAGGTCAAAGTGTAAAATTATCTTGGGCTGCAGTTCTCAGTGTATTAATGATCACAAGTAAATAACATCAGCCTCTGTATGATAAAGACCCGGACAACAAGCCAGAAATACAACACTGGCAAATCACAAGAGAAATGGCTAATTTTACAAGCACCAAAATTCAATCTCTTGGTAGATTCACTAGCTGATCTAAGGCACTTTATCACAATTAATTTCGCAGCATTACCTGCACCGAGGAGGTGTCACGCAACAGGGGCATCCTCAGACTCAAGGGACACGGGCAGAATGCCAAGTGTCACAAGCCATTCTCTTGTCAGGTAGATATTCACAGCCAGTAAACAAGCCTTGAGAGACACGACTCGTGCCTAGAACAAACATTGACCTGAAACACGACACTTCACGCAGAAACACTGAGGACAATTACAGATTTTTCCTCTCTGGAGTTATCTTTCGCATGCTTAGCTTCCAAGACTGACTACTCCTTCACTGAGCCACTTTATGAACCATCGGTTGCAGGGAGTTAGAGCAAACGAGGCTAGGAGAGTCCTGCTAGGAAAGATCTTTGCAACTTTTGCCGGCCACAGATGAAGTATCCCCGCCATGCCCCAGCACTCGGCAGCTCCAGCGTGCTCGAGGGCAGGCAGCAGTTCCTCGCCCCGCTCCAAAGCCTGCAAACCTCACACGGCGAGCGAGCAACAGGGCAAGGGCTCAGCCCCCGGCCCCCCAGCCAGCGCCCCAGCGCAGAGGTCTTCCTGCCGCTGCGGCTGCCGCCCGGGCCGGACGTCCCGCGGCAGCCGGGGGAGCAAACACAGCCCTGCCGGGTGCTGCCTCCGGACACGCCCGGGGCGAGGAGCCGCACAACGCGGCGCCTGATGCTCCCGGGGACGCCCCAGCTGTGCGGGGTGCTGGCCCTGCTGCACCCCGCCCCGAGGCCAGAGGTGCCCGGTCCTGCAGGAAGCCCCAGAGCGGGGGCTCCGGCCCGGCTGCGCTCAACGAGGAGCCGCTGCCGGCGCCGCGCCCGAAGCCCGCGAGGCAGGGCCGGGCCGTCCCGGGCCCTCCCGCCCCAGGGCCGAGGGCCGCCTCCCTCTGCGGTCCCGCTCGCCACGGCGAGCCCAGCGCCCCAGCACCCTCACGGCCGGGTGACCCCCTCGGTCCCGCTCGCCAGGGCGGGTCTTGGTCTTCCCAGCTCCCGGCCGGGCGGCCCCGGCGGCGCCCCGCACTTGCCTGCCTGTTGCGCTGAGGGAAAGGGCGGGGGGAAGGACCGTTCCACCGCCCCGTGCGCTTAGATAAGCGCCGGGTCCCGTCAGCGGGAGCGGCGGGGCGGAGCTCGGCAGCGGCAGGTGCTGCGGGGCCGGACGGCGGGCAAAGGCCGGGGCCCGGCCCGGCCCGGCCCGGGCGGTGTGTGCGCAGCGGCCGAGGACCGTGCCAGGGCCGTGCCGGGGCCGTGCGGTTGGCGGGCTCTGCGCCTCCCGGGCAGCTGCGCTGGCGACTCCCGGTTACTGATCTGACCTCAGCTAAAGGTCCGAACACCAGTACCGTAGCTGCTGGCGCTGAAAGGAAAGCTGAACAGAGTTCAGCATCACAGCAGCTTTGCGTTAATGTCCTTCCATCTTCAAACAACTCGCTCTCCCCGCTTGCCGTCTCAAAAACCGGACTTAAGTCTGAAAACCCACATGTAAAAGAAATACATGAAATATTAAGAAAGAAAAATAAGTCAAACTACGAGAGTCTTAAGCTGAAATCAGGGTGTAACTCACCTGTGTGCATGGAGAGAGAGGATCCTGTCAGCTGAAGTGCCAGCAGACACCAGGGCTGTCCTCTCTGGTTTCTACTCAGCTAACTGCAACCCACTGTTGAACCAAACTTTAAATGTTTCCCCCAGAAACTTTATAGTGCCTCTGATTTACAGCATGGTGACAGCATGAAGTAGTAACAGCTGTTAATCCACTAAACCATGTTTGTCAAGCCAAAATAAAAAAAACCCCAAAACGTTATGCAAAGATTAATGCTGAGAGTATACACAGACAGAATTACTTGTGGCAACTCAGACACATCAAGTAACCAGCAGATCCAAACCATGTGTCAGACCACTTCCTCCTCAGGCTCAGCCTCCCCCTCTTGGCACAAAGTTTCTGCTCAGTTGATACACAGCCACTTGTGGAAAGCTATAAGAATGGGGGGAAAGAGTTGAGGAGAGTTAAGCGGGATGCTACCACGTGGCTGTTCCACAATCTGCACGCAATTCAGAAGCGTTAGGAAACAAGACATTCTGCAGGCTGCCCCACTGAAAAGCAGTACACGTGTCAGTCCCCTGCTGAACCCAGGCACGCAAACTGCAGTCGCATCCTGTGCTTCCAAACAAGAACAGTTTCTCCATCCCAGCTCCGCAGTTGTAATTCGTTCAGCACAAGTACATTGCCATTCCTCACAGCCAGACAGTGGCAAACTGGCCAATACTCTTGGCTTGCTTGTGCCACTTGTCTTACACCTTGGGCTTCTATTTGTAGAAAAGCAGCTTCAGTTGCTTTTCTCAACTTATAGCTAAAGGCCAATAATCACAAAGTCAAGCCTGGCTATTTACTTCTGTTCTTACCAACATTCCTTGCCAGGTACAGAGGTTGTTGGAGATGAGGCCTTAACAGCAGAATGAGAACAATTTGTTTTGCCTGCTTGTAAAAGCTCACACTATTCCCTGTCAGTGGCTGTTCTCACAAAAATACACCAAGTGAGTTCAAGAAGCAGGTTTAGCCAAAAGATATAATTGATTTTGATGGGATACAAGTCATCCCTTCAGAGGAACTTCTCAGTATTTAGTAGTTCCACACATGTACGTGAGGTTTCTGTAATGCTTTCCACAGCTACACTAGGCTAAACTGTGTAAACAGAATAAAAGTAAGCAAGCCCAAAGTCAGAAGGCCTCTGAAACAAACCATTTTTTTCTCCCCATTGCTTGCACAAGAGTTGGCACATCTAATACTGGTTTCATGGAAGAGCTGCACAACATTATTCTACGTGAAAGCGCTGTCACAAATAAAACTTCTCTCCCACTTTCAGTCTAATGAATTCCTTTTTCTCACTTTTAAGTGTATGCAAAACCAAAACTCGAATACATGTGCTTCTCTAAGTTTTGAAACAAACTTGAACTCCAATCAGAAACCTGGAGCCCTGCCAAACCCTGATCTAAACTCAGCTGCATATTCCTCTGGCACCAGCCTAGCAGTCCCGTCTAGATCCAGTTAGTGTAGGTCACTCACTGCAGGCTGATCTAAAGCAAAATCACGATGACTACAGTAGCTGTAACCTATTGATCACCGAGATTTTGATACCTGAACTTTACCAGGTTACCTGTAAGCAGCAACCCTAAATCTTAACCTAATGGTCCTTTTCTATAGGCAGAAAAGCAGCAACATAATTACATTTAAATTACCCCCCCCCCACCACCACCACACACACACTTCCTAGATCAATAAATGACCTCTGATGACAGTGCAGTCCCGTGTAGGAGGTAAAGACTCATTTTTCAAAGCTGCTGAACACCTACATTTTCATGGGTTTTACTGGCCAGAAAACGGACTGAGAGAAGAAACAAGCAGTGTCTTTAAAAATATGACATGAAGATGGGACATTTTGGTTAATAGAAGTGACTTCTCTAAAGAGGAAAAAACCCCCATGGTTTATAGTCACATCTTTTAAGACACTCAAACTGCCTTTTTTAATAATTTCTAAGAGCTTCCTCACTTCCCCCTCCCCTCTGCCCTGCTACAGTCAGAATACAGCCTATTTTAAACTTTTTTTTGTTGTTGTTCTAAGAGGTTGATCATCGTTTCCATCCACGAGAAAATTGTGGGGTTTTGGTGGCTTGTTTGGTTTTTTAAAATTCTTTAACATGTATTTTTAGGATTATCTTTCAATACTAAAATACCTTCCTTATGCTCCCACGCATATTTCCCCATGGCCTTCTTACAGACATAGCCTGTAATTTTAATAAAGAAATGATGTAAATGATTAGCAGGAGGATATTGCTCTTTGCAGGGTCCCAGGTGACAGAAGTCTTGCTCTCCAAGGCAATAAAATCTATTGTTAATTTACAGACAGTGTTTTTCTGATCAGGACACATACAGGTGGTCTTGCTTTCGCAGCAGTGATGGGGTGGATTTTCATTGCAACACATGAAACGAAACAGATCAGCCCTATCTTTCACCTGTGTGAATGACACTACAAAAGTAATTACTTCTGTAAATTACTGTTCTAGAGACTATTGCCTTTGCATGCGTGCAAGTTTTGGAATTATTCTTTAGCAAGCTTTAAATAATTTGTTTCATTAAGCTGCAAGTTTGTAAAAGCTGGATACATTTGTTGCAACTTTTCTGAGTGCTGAGCAGTGTGTTCCAGGGCTTGACAAACAGATAAGAGCAAACCCAAGACATACTGTGTTATCAGGTATGGCCAATAGCTGTACTTTAAAGCTACACACACTCCATGAACAACACTTGGATTCTGGACTTGAGTTACTCATAACCTCACCCATCTGTGCCTGCCAAGTTACTGCCTGGAGTAAACCACGGACAATTCTCCACCCCAGCCCTGCTGTGACACTGTCAGGTACCAGTAACAGAGCTCTTCTTCACATCAATTTTAGGTCAATAACCTACGTAGAGACTATCTGAGAAAAGGGAATTTGTCACATCATGAGAGTTCTTGGCTGCACTGGTATCACAAATGACTGGTTTGAGGACATACAACGATGGTGGTGGGGATCCGACTGGTTTTAGTGCCCGTCTTTCTACAAATCACTTTGCCAAGGACTGAGAAAAATAAAGTAAGTACAAGTGTACTTCAAAGTAGGATATTTGTGCAAAACCCAACTGTTTACCTCACTTCAGCTTACACTTTGATTTGAGAATACATAATAAATCAAATCATCTTTACTACTGCCACACACTGCCTCACTAAGGAACTTGGTGTACACTGTTCTGCCTATCATGAATAGCTACATTAATATTTATGCTGCTATAGTTTATATTCTTACAGATTTACATCATTGACTCCAAGTCCTGCAAAGTTTTTAGCAGCAATTTAGTTATGATATTTGTTGGATTAGTTGTGTTACTATATAACCAATGACATTTAATGAGGTGTAAAAAAATTCGACCCCCTGCAAGGTGAGGTATTAAAGCACTGAACTCAGAATGAACATAGAGAGCAGGCAGCAGTGTTGCAAAGCCGGCAGTAGGTGGCGGGAAGTGTCCACTGAAGCATGATCTGGAATAAATCAGCGGGAGGACTCTCTACTGCCAGAATCCCAACAGAACAGCTACATAAACAACCTTTACATTATTATTTATGCTGTTATCACTTAAGTCACAGCACACAATACAACCAGGTAAAATATTCTGTAGCCGCTTTCCAGAAGGAAACAAGCGTTTGTCTTATGAACATGGCAAAGCCACCACTATTAATGAGAAAGCCAGATTGCACTGGATTAAAAATGGGCTCATCTGAAGTTGTACAGCTGTAGGTGGGGGAACCCCAGTTAAGCACAGGAAACCAAGATTGCCCAGTTCACAGTGCAACTGCTCAATTTGTAAAATCTTACGAAATAAAAAGTCAAAGAGTTACTGCACAGGTGTCTTCTGCTGATGTGACCTGATAGTTGAAAAACAAGTGAATTCACTGAGTATAAATCAGTACCAAAAAACCCCAAAAAACTGTTTTAAAGCTGTCATATTAAGCTTCTAAGAAAGATGCAGCCAGCTGCACCTCCTCCTGTGGATGGAATAAAAAGTCAGTAAGAAGAAGTCTAACACTACCACGTTAATCTACTTGAGAAGTACATTTTTACAAAAATCAAGCAAGACTAAATGTATATAGTAATATAATTACACACTCTAGCTATGCATATTAATTCAAGCATACAATTTTGGATGTCAGTGTCATTAAATTAATCCAACGTGGCACTTTTTATGCATTAAGACACAAGAGGAAAAAGAACACCCTGTGGAGATAATGAATGGTAGTTTTGATTGACACAGGTTAAGAACTCTTTAATAAATAAAACAAAACAACTTATGTGAACTGATCAACTTCCCCCTATATATGTTAATTCATGTTTTCCCCTTTATTACAAAAAGGTCATTTAGTAAAATTAGTTCCTTATTCATACAAAAAACCCCAGATTTTACTACAGTTTTATGGAAGAGTTAGCAACTATATTTTTTATGTATATGTATCCGATTCCTCAGGCAAGCACTGCAAGCTTTTATTCATTTCTTCAGAAATTATTCCAAAGAAACACTGAAATATGCAACTGCAAAAGCACCAAAGCTCAGAATTCTGTATTTTCAGTAAAAGTAGCCATGATTTTTTGAAACAAAAGATCTTCACAGAAAGAGACCACAAATTGAAACACTGAACTGGATTCTAGATAAGGAAACACTAATCAAGAAATACCACAGGAGTTTAATCCTGATTTGGATACCGAGGTATCTAGTTTCATGTTAAACAGTTCTTACTAAAGTATAAATTCCCAGCAACTAATTTTGAAACTACATTACAAAATAAAATATTTAAACAACATACAGTTATGTACATTCTGCTCCAAAAATGGACTGTGGAAATTCTTTACATTTCTCTTAGAAATACATACAAACCACAGCACAGGCCAACAATCCACTGGTGATTAACAGACACAAACCAACTGAAAGGAAAAATACCCATGGGAAGTTTTAACCTCTTACTGCTTCAGTGAGTCTTTCAGTGTCTCTTCAGACTACTTTAAGTAGTTTGTTCTCCTTGTCTCAAAACATTACCCCAGTTTACCTTGCATGTTGGGGGATTACTTGTTAAGAGTACGTCTGTCACAGAAAATGACGACAAATGTTAACAATGGGAAATTAGGAGTTCAGAAAACTTCAATACAGAAGAGTCCAGGCAGATGTACACTGCATAAATCATCTAAAATGGAAGAAAAAGTAAAATTGACTGTGCCACTCTGATACCTTACCATACATACTTTACAGAAAACTTAACACAGCTCACCCTTCATCTTACTTCAAAACACACCAATTACATTACTACTTAAAAAATAACACAGATCTCAAATAACTAGCTTGTTAGACTGTAGGAACAAATAGTTTATAAAGCTCGTTTACCAGGCTAGACAACATATACATTCATTTGAATGGGAGCTCACACCAAGTGCTGCAAGAAAGCAATTACATTCAGAGAAATGGGTATCAACCTACATTCTGCATTTATCATCAGTAAACACTAATCATTATCAATTTGAGTGAGGACAGCATAACCAAAATCCTCTTACACAGCCCCAAAGTGCAAATTAATAATTTATTAAGAAAAAAAAAATTAAATGCAGTAGTTTTCCCTACAGGTAACTGAATTTCACACAAAGTAGAAGTTGTTTAGTTTTGGTTGTGTTCTGTCACAAAATAAAGAAACGAAAACTTTTAATCTCACAGAAATCTGTGTAGACAACACAGTCTTCCTGTTAATCCACTACAGAAAGCAACAGTTCCCTGGTTTGACTCAAGTGTTTGTGGAAGCACAAGTTCATTCATTTTTGTGCTGTGTACATATCAATTTGGAGAATCTTTAGTGTTCTGCTTCGCCCGCCCCCAACCAATTCAGACAGGAACTTATTCAGAAGTTACTTGATGATCAAAATCAATAAGACTGCTGCAATGAAGTGAGCTTTCAGGCAGTTTCACTGGAAGTTTCTACAGTTCATTAGAGATGGGCCAAAACTAAAGCAGCACAAAATCAGTATTTAATGAACCAAGGTATCAAAAAGAGATCCCAACTGCTTGAATGAAAGCAGCTTCAGTGAAACAGGTGGCCACTGAAGTCTGGTGATAAGAAGTCAACTTGAAAAGGTATTCTGTATTTTGTCTGAAAAACACGTATGCCAGCCATCAAATATCTCTCAGAACTCTAAAATACCAGAACAGGTGAAAAACATGGATAGGTATTTAAAACTGTCACGCTTAAGTTTTTCTATATACATACATATATAAAATTAACTTAGATTTTTATAATATCAAACTGCATAGCATTACAAAAGAAGGCAACTCGAATGGCTGAAATGAAAAAAACTGAGCATTACCAACCCTATTATTACCATTCTGGAATTCATAATAACATAGAGCAGACTGTTGCTAGTAACAGCTATAGCCCAGTTTAAGCAATGTCTGCCTTAACTGCAGAGAATGGAGAAATGATTAATTTGGACAAGTTGTTGCACGCTCGGCTTTCACATCCTCCTAGCAGGTTTTGCTGTTAACTGCTTCTCTCTTTCAAGTTCCTTCTCACGTTGCTGTTCTCGTTCTAGTTCTTCCTTCTGCCTCTTTTGTTGCAGCTTAAGTGCTCTTTTCTAAACAGAAAATACAAGCAATATGAGTTTTATAGCTGTATTTAAGTTGGAGCTACAAACAAAATCCCTTCCATTCTCTTAATTTATCTTCTCCGATTCACCCTGCTTATGATTTAATGTTGCATAAACTGGTTTTTTCCTCCCTCCCACCTCCATCTTATTGTTCAGAAACAGCAAGTCTGATCTACACAGGGAAAATACAAACCAGATTCCCTTCAGTCTCACTAAAAGTCATCCATCATGTATACCAGACAAGGTGTATACTGTGCAATTTATTGCCTCCAAGAGAAAATCCTCTTGTTGAATATACTGAAGGACTAATCTTGCCAGAATGTAACCAGAGTCTGCCTATATATCATGAAGTCAGTGAACTTATGTCACTCTTAATTTTACATTAAATAGAAGGAGAAATTCTTCCATTTATGAAAATTTACTTTTCATTCAAAAGGCACAGAAACTGAAACAACAAAGAGAACCAGTCAGAACGGAGTGGATTAAGCGACAGAACAAAGCATGATTCTTATACCACCTAAACATGATGATGACATTGAGATTTACTAATAGTTCAGAGGTAGAAGTTGCTTCAGCACAGGTAGGAATAAGTGAAATTTAAAAACATACATGGCATGTCACTACTGAAAACATCCATTTAAGATACAGGTTGAAGATTCTATTTTAACGAGCACTTCCAGCATGCATCAAAAGCAATAAGTTGGAAGTCAATAAAATACAGTTAAATATCTATGCTGGAAAGCAAAATTTTTATCATACTCACTTTTAACTTTGATGTCTTCTCATGGAGCATCATCATTTCATTTCTTATATTCACTAACTTGTTGTGATAGTGTTTAGCTTCTGAAAACTTTAAAAACATAACTGTTAAAGCAGCAACTGCCAAGCTAGTACAGTTGTTCTATAAAGCTACACAGCAAAAGAGCAATCAAAACCCCAGAACTACCAGAACAGTTTGATAATGGGTTAAAAATGTTCAATCTCATATATAAATAAATGTAGTATTAATACAGAAAACCACATAGTTATATATAGTATACCCAGTATACTACAGGTATTTCCACAGGTATACCAAATAATCTACTGAATTAAGATTCATTAAGCAGAATAAAAATATTACCATTTTATACACCATATACCAATTTCCCATGCACCCTTCCTGCTGGGCTGGTGAGGTGCACAGAGCTCATGCTGGAGCCTCAGTGCTACCAAAAATGTCACACATTTGCTTCGGCTGCTGGCTTTGAACAACTAGACTTACTATCACTGCCTGACTGAGACTGCTCTTTCTACCCAGTGCCTTTCCTATTTAAGGGAAATGTTCTGGTTCCACACTGTCTCCAGCAACTATTTGTCCTGAATATCTGAACTGGCTGATTTTTTTTCTGTAGGTCATTAATAATAAGGAAAATACACAAGTTGCTACTAATGCTTCAGTAAGAAAAATCTACATGAACAGAGATTTAAGAAAGCATGAGTAGTACTTACCAAAGCATCGATATCAAGAATGGAGTTACACTCTTTGAATTTTGAAATTTCTTGTTCTAGTGTTTCTAGTAATACCACTTGGTTCTGTCTGGAACAAAGAAACAAAAAAAGATGCAGAAAACTGAAGTAAAGCAGCATATATGCTTTTCAACCAGCCCTTTAAATAAATACTACTTTTGATCATAACAATATAAATACATAGAATCATAGAATTGTCAGGGTTGGAAGGGACCTTAAAGATCATCCAGTTCCAACCCCCCTGCCATGGGCA
>WUAM01000431.1:107154624-107170150 GCA_024336885.1 Actenoides hombroni | reverse complement strand
GGTGCCGCTCGGCTGCCGGGGGAGGGAGAACCGCGTTGCACCTCTGGGCCCTCCCCTTCCCGAAGAAGGCAGCGCCACGTCTCGGGCAAGAGCCGGGCGCCGGGCGGGCGGCCCCAGGTCTGCGGGGGTCTCGCCGGGAAGGGGGCTGCGGGGCGGCTGAGGCGCGGTGCCCGCGCGTGGCGCTGATGGATGTGACGCGCGTGGCGGCGGCGCTCCCCCTGCGCCGGCAGGGAGGCGGCCCTGTGCCCGGCGCCGCCTGCCCGGCGCGCCGTGACCGGGGCTGAGCGTGGCAGGAAGACGGACTACGCGGAGCGGCCCGGGGCTCCGGCGCTGACAGCGCCCGCGGCGCATCGCAGCTCGGGGTCGGACGCGGAGGTGCGGAGCGGGGGGGGGGCGCGAGTGCCGGGAGGCGGTGGTAGGAATCGGTAGTGCCGGAGCGCTCCGCGGCGGAGCCCCGCGCTGCGTTCCGGGCAGCCTGCGCAGGGCCCGGCGGGACGATGTAGGGGACATGCCCTGACGGGACGGCGAGCGGACGGGCACCGCCTGCCAGGGGAAAGCTGCGCCAGCGGAGCCGGCCGCGGCGGATCGGCCGCACCCGGCGAGACCCCCGGCCGCTGCCGCTATGGCCGGGCCCGGCCTTTGGACGAGCATCAAGTCCCTGCTGCGGAGGAGCGAGGACCCCTTGTTCCTGAACGACTCGAGTGCCTTTGACTTCTCTGACGAGGTGGGGGACGAGGACTTCCCCCGGTTTAACAAGCTGCGAGTGGTGGTGTCGGACGACGCCTCGGAGGCGACCCCGGAGACGCCGGTGAACGGGGCGGCCCTGGGCCTGCCCTCCGACGACGAGTCCCTGCTGGACCGGGACGTGGCCCTGCGCGGCGCCCGGGTCGGCCGGACCGACCCCTGCAGCAGCTGCAGCGGCCGACGGGAGCGCTCCAAGCAGAGGACGGTGAAGAAGCGGCTGACGCTCGCTGCCCTCCTCTACCTCCTCTTCATGACCGGGGAGCTCATAGGTGAGTCGGGGGCTTTTTTTCACCGCCTCTCTGGTCCGGGTGCCTCGCAGCCTGTTGGCGCTGGTCTGGCTTTAAATGTTTGCTAAGAGAAACCATCTGTCATATAGAGAGATCAGAGAGATTAGCTGGGAGTTCAGAGAGTGAGAAGAGCGAAGTCCACCTTGTACTTTCCATGCAATGAAAGAAAGAGGAATTTGCAGCTTCCCTTACCTGAATCTCATCAATCCCCCCGAATGGCCTAACATTTGTTTTGTGTGTCTAATGGCTTTTTATTTCTCCTTGTAAGTTGCTCTTACACTTTTGTAAGTTGTTTTTAGGCAGGGACACCCGTAAATAAAAGAAGATGAACAATTTAATCCTTAGTATTTTTTAATTACTGCTATAAAATCATGCTGTATTTGCAACAAGAGAAGAAGAGGGAAATAGTTTCTGAGTGTGACATATACCATAACAAAACTCATGCTGAGGGGAACACTAAGTAATACTAATACTGAGGTAGTAGTGAGGGGTCCACCAGATACAGCAACACACTCTTACTTGGAATTGAAAAGAAAAGTCCTAATCTAACAACTCAGTGAGGAAGCCACTCTCTTGACAACCTATTGATGTCCTGTTGTGCCCTGGACTGGCACATGCTCCATCCAGACGTCAATCACATGAGCAAAGTCAATTAAAATAATAGCCATTTTAGCACTTCCCATTACAACACATCAAAATATCAAGTAATTTGATTAAATGCTTTGTGGTTTTTGTTTGTTAAGTGCTTGGCACAGAGGTGTGTTGGGTTTTTACCTAGAAATTTGTTCTATGTAAGCACTGGATTGTTGTTGGTCAGAAGGGTGAATGTGGTGCTCCATTCAGGTTTCACTGCTCCCTCACAGTGCCACGCTACCATTTGCTGTTGAGGCTGAAGAGAACCTGTGCGTTATACAGCAGCCTGCACAGAGCAGCCGTGCTTTATTCAATAGGCTGTAGCAGTATAGGCTTGAAATGAATTTAAATTTGAAGTTTGCTTGGATGCAATTAAATGTTATGCCTTTGCCATGATCTAATAAGTCTTAAAAAGGATAGTATTTGTCTTTTAATCTGTATTCACTTCTGTCAGTGTCCTGTTATCATCTGTATTTTGGGTATGTCCATGCCATCCAGTGTGAGTGTCTGCTTGGTGCTCTCAGCCTCCTGAAGAACAGTTCAACTCCCTCATCCACCTTCCCCCGATTCGAAATGGTGGGGAAGGTTACATGGTGCCAGGACATCAATGTGTGTGTTGAGCCAGGTCTCTCTAGCAACTCTAACAATTAATTGCTTTTAAATTGCTTTCATTTTAACGTACAAGTCTAAATCAGAGCTCGTCAGATGGATTATTTGCTATAATTCACCAGAAGAAAAAAAAAGAATAAAGGAAAAAAAAAAGAAGAAATCAAGTGACAAAACCTTTTTGGAAGTAAAGAACAGAGATGCCCCAGGTGCAATAACATAGGACCTGTATCCTCCTCCTCACTTAAGCAAATTTGGTCAGTAATGGATGAAGATCTGTTGTTTGCTTGTGTGAAGTGAGCTCATGCTCTTGGATCACTTCTCCTAGGACAGTTGTACCTTTTAAGACAGAAACTCGTGCAAAATGGATAGGGAGCAAAATCCATTCTTGAGTACAAATAATGAGTTTGGTCTGTGTTTCAGAGAGAGGCCAGAATGCTGCCTGTATCTATGTCGGCTTTGTTTGTGGCCTTGGTTCAGGAACATGGGCTAATGCAAAAAGGGGGTTTGTCCTTAAACCTCTCTAGTGTGTGGTTAGTCATTAATAACACTGCCACAGTACATCACCTTATCACAGATAAGGCACTTTGCATCCAACCTGTTGCATGGATCTGGTTGAATGCCTCCCTTTGCCCCCTGGCTCTGTGTTTTAATCTAGCTGAGATTTTGGTTCAGGATGAACTCAGGTAAATTCAATAAACAACAGCGTTGTATTTTAGGCACAGCATCCTTTAACAGGAGAGTAATTTCATTTGATTATATTCATATCAGAATTCTGATGTATGTTGAATTTAGTTCATCTGAAGGGCCCCTTACTGAGTAATGTGTTTTGAGTGTTGGCAGTTTGATGCTGAAATCTCTAAGGCATTCTAAGGCTGAAATCTGTTAGGGGCTTGAGATCCGATTCGTGCTATTGTAGACCTCTCCACAGCTAGTGCAGGGACAGCTCTAGAAATAATAGATGTCAAGGGTAAAAATACTCTCCCGTCACTGTCACTCATCTGTTGTTTCTCCTTTACATCCAGGACTTCTAGAGGCTCAGCCCAGGGTGGCAGATTTGTCGGTACACAGTGTCAGCACTGTAGCGTGGGCTCATCCTCAGGTTCACAAGTGCTGTTACCAGCCCTATTTCATTAGCTGGGCACTGAGGCAGAGAGCACCAAGGACCAGACCCACAAAATATTCTGGCATCCAACTTCCACAGAGAATAAATGGACGACTTGGGTATCTGTGTGCTTCTGTGGCTCTTGACCTCAAGGACTTGTCATAGGGCAAGCAAGCAGCAGCAGAATGAGGAATTAAAGATGGAGCTGTCAAGTCCCGGGTCAGCACCCTACCTGTTTGTTTCGCTCCAGCCTTGCATTGTGTTCTGGGTGGTTGATTGCAAATTCTGGAATTTATTGAATCGATTGTAGCTTAGGTATTTGGGAAACTTTGATCCTATGGGACATTTTAACTGACTAATTTCTGTGATACTTGACAGATTGGAATTTCTGAGAAAAAGGCAGAAGACCCTACCAGACAATTAGTTTGTTCAGTAAAAATCTTTCTGCTGCCTATTACTGATGTCAAGATGAAGGAAATCTTGTTTCAGCAGCTTTTTTTGTGAAACCTCAATTGGTGTATTTTTTCCAAGTCTAGTCAAGCTCATTACCTCAGTCCACCTCGCTGTTTGTTGTTTTAATTTGATGAAGAGTCATTGTAAAAGTCAGGTAACAACTTATCCCTTGTGGAAACCATTCTGCATCAAGAAATGAAGAACAGATTGCAAGTTCTGGTTAGCTTTTCTGACGGGGTTTTGAGATTTGCAGCTACATTTAGAGATTTCTAATTGATTTGTCTGTGAGGAGTACTGCTGTCCTTCACAGGTCACTGAAAACAGTGGTGAGCCATCAAGCTGTCTATTTGTAAAGGTTAGAGATGTCTTTTTATTTTTTTCCAAGTTGCCAATTGTGTTTAAACAGCCCTTAGGCAGTACCTTTAACCAAGCAATGAACCAATACATTTGGAAACAGATAACCTTTGATTTCAGAATGTCATAAATCTCAATTATGTTTTCTTAATCCACGTGCTGCATTATCATTTACTTTAGTACCTGAATTCCTTCTTTATCATTTTGTTTTTAAAAGTGAAAGACTAGCTGATATAGAATCGACTCCTCCTGGACTGAAGAGCCTCTCACAATTAACACATGTGAATTAAAATACATAATTTAAATGATCATACATGTAAACTATTGAATTAAATGTCCTTAGATATAAATTACTGTTCCTTCTGTGTTGACTAGAGAAGAAGCCGAGTTGCACAGTTCTAAATATTTTTTAAGAATTATGTTAGAACACAAATTAATGCAGGAAGGAAAGGCATAATTCATTTTATTCCAAAAGCTGCTGAATTACTAAATCTTAGAAAACACTTTATTTTTGAGCTGTCATGGCCTTTAGAAAATTTCAACCTTGGAAGAATTTGACTTAAAAGCTTAGCAACAACTGAAGAAGAGGGGATGGAGGAAAGAAACTCTTTGAAATGTGGTGTATTAAGTAGTTACCCCCCTGTACAAGTAATACTACAGCAGTCACCATGCTGCTTGGGGCTGGCTGGGGAGGGAAGAAGCTCTGTCTGCAGATCTGTACATAGAGACACCCACAGCCCCCCCCCCCCCATTTTATGACTAGCCTTAAAAGCAATCAGCCAGTTGGGAATTTCCCTTTGCTATGTCCTCGTGGCCAGCCTCTTCACTAAGACAGTTTTAATTATATATGAAGATACTTCTACTCGAGCTGTTAGTTGGAGCCTCAAGCCTGCCAAATGGCATGCCAGCTGCATGCATTGCTCAGGAGAATTTACAGGCTGAATGACAATCTCAAGGTAAAAAGACAAGCTATATCATAGCTGAGCTGACACTAAAGAGGTGATCTTTTTTAAGAAAATGGGCTTATCTTCATGCATGTGGAAGACCACACAGCCTGTCCTTGATTCCCCTTTGGATAAGGGGTGCTTAAGAGAGAGGTGCATTGTTTAAACCTCTCACCCATCCAATAGTAGCATTAGGAATTGAATTGGAACAAAGATATTAACCTTTGATCTGAAGTTATTTGTCTCAATGCAGCTCATAATTAGGAGGAAAAATTGCAGTAATAAATAACAAAGAAAAAGGCTTTGCAAGTGAAAGTCATTGTCTGCAATATATGTTGGCAGAACTTAAACACCCCTGCCAAGACAGGGAATAATGAAGGTTAAAAGATAATGTTTATAAAAACAAGAAGGGGGCAGGGTAAATTTCCTTGCCATTCAGTCACTGGATTTTTGTTCCTGTGCATAATGTCAAAATATTTAACAGATGTAGTTTAATAAAAGGATCAGCTGATTAAACACATATGCAATCATATATAGAAAAGACACAAAACCATTTGGGGCCTGATCTTGCAAACGTTACGATGCAAATAATGCTTGTGAGAATAACAGGAGTGAATCCTTTCTATGTTACTCTTAATCAAAAGCACATGACTGCACTTGTAACCGTAATAGCTTTAAATTAAACATAACATTTTGATTGTAATGGCAGAAAAAAAACCTGTTTAGCTATTGTAAGAAGGGCTCTCATACACTTAATGCAGTGTTCTGAAAATATGTATCTGTAAGCTGTGCCAAGAGGATATTATCTCGAGTCATTAATGTCATATGTCCTGACTTTTCCAACTTGTGTTTTCAGGTGGTTATGTTGCTAACAGTCTAGCAATTATGACAGATGCACTTCATATGTTAACTGACCTTAGTGGTATTATTTTGACCCTGCTGGCTCTCTGGCTGTCTGCAAAATCTCCCACAAAGAGATTCACATTTGGATTTCATCGCTTAGGTATGTAAATGTCAGCTTTTGCTAGTAACAATTTTAACAATGCTATTTTAAGCAGAAACTGTAAAGATCACCTAATTCTAGAAGAACAGGTAACTAGAGAGAAAGTAGCAGCAAAGCTGAAAATTGCTTTAACACCCTGACGAGAATGTCCTTTCACTGGCCACTGTGGATCTCCTATACAGTCTGTATTGCCACAAGGGAAGAGATGCTTAAAAAAAGAAAGTTAAAATTTTCAACCTCAGCCAAAAGTGAAGTTTGGTGGCAGGGTTTCACTCACTGGGAGCAGGTGAGTCTCTCCAGATCTGTGTGGAACTAGGATTTAGCAGATTCAGAGTCAAATTCTGAACGCTTGATTCATCTTCCATCTTGACAAGGAAAGTTGGGGAGTTGGATACGTGACTGTGTGACTACCTACAAAAGACATGTCCTAAAAAGGGTTTAGAAGAGGGAAGCTGTCCCTGGTGAGAACAAGGGTGAATATGCAGCTGTGTTTCACAGCCCATCCATAGCTATTGGGCTGTTGCATTAGGTCAGGCCTAACTGAGGCTGTTGAGCAAACAAAGGACATGTTCTTTGGTCACTCACTGTTGTACCACTGCTACTGCTTGTGTGACACACCGAGGAGCTTGTTGATGCAGGAGCTGTACAACGTCAATCAGTTGTTGCTCCCAGCAGCAATTACCAGTGCCTGGGATTTACAAAGACCCACTGACTTCAGTAGAATTATGACACTGGAAAAAGGTTCTGTTAGATGTGAAAAATGACATCTTAATCCAGAACCAGAAAGTTCTGTAGAGCTTATTATCAGAGAGCTTTGCCCTGCCAGAAGCCACATAAATTAGTATTCCTCTTGCACTTCCCAAAACATAAAAAGCAGAGGTCAAAATATTCCAGGGTTTGCAATACAGTAGGTTACCTAACCTCTGCCTGTTTTAAGTGTCTGTAAAAAGAAATATAAACAGAATTATATGCTAAGCCCTGGAAGGATATTTTCAGGACTCATTGCTTCATGTTTGGAAATGTAATGATGAGAAAGGTTTTTTTCATGTGGTTGCTAACTGGATATACATATGTATATACATAATATACAGCTGTAGGTCTCATAGATGTTTTACCAAAATCTTCATTTTTGACGAAATAGATAATTCCTAGTGTCACAGTTTGCTACCTCTGCTCTATACATTCTGTAGCCTATATTTTTCAAGGAATTTCCAAGTCTTGTGTAGTCATTATTTGCAATTCTTATTTTGGCTGCTAGAACAGCAGTAGAATTCAACATCTCCATCGCTCCCAGTCACTTGTCATCAGTTAGTCACTAATGCATGAATGCATAACTCTGCACACTAGCAAAGTCTTTAGCAAGAAAGCATTAAGGATGCCAGCATTTCCCATTACAAACTTTTCTTTCAAGAAGTTTTAATTTTGCGATGGGAGCTCCCCTAATGCTGAAACCTGACCTTGCAGGTATGGCCCTGGCATTTGCTCATGCTCTCCAGAAGGACACTTGCTGCATTTATACATATTTTAACCCTATTTAAAAATTATTTGAGTACTTTATATGGCTTTGTAACTTTTCTAAAACCAAATAGTACATGCATTGAACATGTCATGGCCTAGCTTAAAACAGGAGTTAAGAAAACTAAAACTTACTTGACCATTAAAATTTTATTCAGTTCTATAAGTTCTCACTGACTTTTAAATTAATCTGAGAGCTCCATAGCACTCTGCAAACACAAATCCCCAAGGATTCCTGCCACCTCACTTTCTGTATCTTTTAATTTTTTACATTTTAATGCCAAGCAAGATACTGTCCAGACTGATCCAGTGGTGGCCCATGGGCTGAATCTGTCCCACAGAATTAGTCTGTATTGCCTGCCATCTTCTCCCTAGGCACCATCTTCTTCCAGGGAGAAGTTACAGGGAGCAGTTTGTCAGCTCTGCAACAATTACTCTTTTATTTTCTGCTGCCCAGTGCCAGTAGGTGGTCAAATGCCAGAACAGGTTGCAGAGTTTCCACAGTTGGAAATACAAAAAACCCACCTGGACACATCCCTGAGCAACCTGCTGTAGTTGACCCTTCTTTGGGCAGGAGTACACAGTTCCCAGGGGTTGCTTTCTACCTCAGCCGTTGTGCTTGAGTAGCAGCAGTGCAGCTCTCACTGGAGGAGGAGAAGGAAAAGTTTCTGTGGCTGCAGCGAGGAAGGGGAAGTGAGGAAAGGCCCTGCAAAAGACCCCTAAAACATGACGTAGGCTCTGCAAGTACAGAAGATGGGATGGTTCAAAATTACTACACAGGTTTTATTAAAGTCACGTTTGTGAAATTTATTTGCTGGATTTTAGGTACCCAGTCTGAATGCCAACCTGAGGGCCGAGTTTCACACCTCAGTGAATGCTGGCAGTGGAACAAAGATTCTTCTAGGGTATAACCTCGCTGTAATGTATTTTTCCAAATAACCTATACATAAGAAGCTTGTCAGCAAACAAGATGAGCTCAGCAATAGCTTGAACTTCCTGAGAGAGATGTTAAAACATGACAGAATGTTAAAAATAAGGTACAGGTTGAGCATCTGTCACAGAAAAAATGTGAAGTTATTTGTTTAAAGCTGGGAATATGTGCAAGAACTCTCTCATTGCTGACCAGCTCTGCATTAAGTTTTAAGATAATCTATACATACAGCAAGCATGAAAACATTCTAATGAGCAATGTTTCTTGTGCTCATTGTCGCTTTTGTTCGCAGAACGTTGAATTTTCAAACTTGCTCCTATAAGCACTGCAACAGACCTATTAGCTGTCTAGTCGAATTCCAGAAGGAAATTAGCAGGAGTTTTCATGTATTTGAAGTGTCTTTGAATACATAATATGCATGCTCCATCCTCAGTTTGATCCCATTTTCAGCGGTGAAAAGGAAGCTGACAGATTCAGAAAGGGGTTAGAAAATTGAAGACAAAATAATGGAAATTGCAGTCATGTCTAAAAAGGATTGTATTCTTGAAGCCCAAAATAGTTCTGTTTCACCACCAAGTGGAGATACCTCCTTCTCAGCAAGACACTGAGCAGATCTAAGCAGAGATAGGGAACCTGGCACTCTTCCATTGCTGCAGAGACAATGTCAGTAATGACAGAGTCAGTCAGTCCGCTGAGACAGTGCACGGTTCATCTCACAAGAAGTGAAAGATAACAGCACAAATTTGCAGTGCTGACATGACAGTGACTCTGTGAAAGAAATTGCAAGGAAAACACTGGTTTCCGTTGCAGAAAACATGGATTTAGGCTGTTAAACCACTGTATGTTATTTCTGTGGTAAATGATGATGTGCTATGGCTTCGCAACTCTTTTTTAACAGCATCCTGGAAAACCTTCTGAGAAATGTACTGTGTTTTAAGGTTTTTGCCCTGAATAATCTGCCTGCTTTGTAAAGAACACTACCACTTTCATGTGTGTTTCCAGGATTTTCCCGTTCCTCTTAATTCATCTGAGCTGATGACAGTTGTCATTCAGAGCCTTCTTACTGCCTGGTAGAGCTGGCACTGACATGCAGCCGAGCAGCTGAATGCCTTGGTGTGCATTTCTTCTCCCATAAGGATGTTCAAAATTCAGGGTGTGGATCAAGTGATTTTGGTGATATTAGAATGCTTACATAGCTGCATGGTTTTTACTGTAATAATAAAATAAAATTAAGGCAGATCTGTGTTAGAAATGACACCTCCTGCAGTAACCCAAGTTGTACTGCACACTGACAGATTCAAAGCAGTGGAAGGAGAGAGGCAATTCTCAGAGCAGTATTCTTAGAGGATTCGTGGTACAGCCAAGAGCAGAATTTTGCCCTGCCTGGGGAATAAATCAGAGCAACACGTGTGGAACAAGGGGGGAAAACAACCATTACAATTTCAAGTATATTAATTCCAGCTCTGATTATTTGAATTCACACAGGAAGGCTGAGATCCCAGTTTTCCATCTGGCAAGTGACAGTAATTAGCATTACACATAACAATACAGATTGCCCAGGCATGGCTGAGTATTTACATGTGATACAATGGAGCAACCAGTAAGGTTTTCCCAGTGCTTTTTGTAAAGCCCTGTATTAACTTGCTTACAACTCAGTCTTTTAACTGGGCCAGTGTTTTCTCTGTCAAGTATCTTACGGGTTTTTGGGGTTTTTTTAAAGTTTAGCTGCAACAGGGCAATCATTTTCAGAATATGAAGCTAGAGGATAAGAGTGTATTTATCTTAAGAGGAACCTATTGATCTATTTGGAAAGACCTATATTCTTTATAGTAGAACCTTAAAACTGTAGTGTGGACTCCTCCTCCTCAGGTTAATGGATGCCATTACCAGCCCAGTTTCATGACTTGCAGACAGCACTAAGGTCCCAACCCATAAAATATTCAGGCCTATCTACCTCACATCAGAACAGCAGGAATGTAGTAGAGAGTTGCAACCATTTTACGCAGATGTAAATGGCAGCAGAAGCTTCAGGACAATTAAATACGAGGAGTTTTTAATTAACTTTCTAATTTTCTCTTTATGTAGATATACGTGCCCTTTTGGAAGTCCCTGCTGATCAGATAAAATTCCTACACCAAAATGTTGGTTGCAACAGTTACTTTTGTGAAATACAAGTATTTGGTAAACAGCAGATAATGTTCAAACAGCCCGTTACCCCAGTACACAAACTTACATTAAGCAATCCTTCATAGCTGAAATCTGCAATCCATAATGTGTATATATGTCAAAAAGTGTAGGAGTGATGTGTCTGAACAAGTTGGTACTGTTCAGCTCTTTAATATTTTCGTAATTTTTCATACACCGTTTTTTATTTAGGATGGAGAAAAGTAATTTCTAAATCCAGCTTAATACTGCAGACACTTGAAATCAAGGCTTCTCTTCTTTGTAGGTGGGCTGGTGATGTTTGAGATCACCCATCTTCCTCTCCCCTGGACATGGCCTTTGTCTGAGACTTGTCAGTCAAAGTTCTGGGTTGTCTGAACAAGTCAGTTGTTCCCCACGCAGAAGTTTTCAGAGAAAACAATTTGAGGGATATGCTGCCAGGGAAGTGTGAAGGAGTTGATTAGAACAAACTCCCATTTGTTGAGCCTGTTTTGAAAGTTTCATTTACTGCACAGCTTGTCGGTTGTACATTAGGGTTGTAATGTGCCTAAAACAGTGAAAATAATGAAGGCTCTGTCCACGTTCTATTTAGGAAGCAGAAATAGATCTGAGGCTCACTTTTGTAACGTTGTTTCCTCTCTTTTTGCAGAAGTATTGTCAGCCATCATTAGTGTATTGCTGGTCTATATCCTGATGGCATTCCTCTTGTATGAAGCTGTTCAACGAACTATCCATATGGACTATGAAATAAATGGCGATATCATGCTGATTACAGCGGCCGTTGGTGTTGCAGTTAACTTAGTGTAAGATCTCCTTTGCTCTCCATTAACACTCATAACTGTATTTCTGAATAAGCTGCTAATTCATTCGTGACCTGTAACGTTCTCAGGGGACGTAATTTTGCTGGACCTCTTGATTTTTCTCAGTAAGACAGGAAATGGTATTGAGTATTACTTTTTCAATTCTTTGTTTTAAAAGGAAAGAAAAAAAAAAGCAACAAAAAAAACCCAAGCCACCAAACCCTAAAGCCTGTTTCTTGGATTGTTTTTCTTCTTTCACTTTCAGAATGGGATTTTTGCTGAATCAATCTGGTCACCTTCACTCCCACTCCCATTCCCACCCTCACGCTCACGTACCTCAGTCGAGCTCTCCTAACACAGCCCATGGTAGTAGCCATGGACACAGCAGCCTTGCTGTGAGAGCAGCATTTGTACATGCCCTTGGGGACCTGGTACAAAGCATCGGTGTGCTCGTAGCCGCATACATCATACGCTTTAAGGTAAGGAACAGCTGGTCTTTGAGGCAGGGTGGAAGTCTTTTCATTTCAGCTCTGGTGATGGAGACTTGTTTTACTAAATTATTAAAATAAAAATCAAAACAACTTTGTGGTATTCAATTACAAGCTCCAGAAATTCATGCAAAGTAAGCAAAGACTACCCTCTATTCTGTATTTTGTAACTATTCAAACGAGAAGAAATATTTGTGAAAGTTGGATCTGAAAGTAACTGCATTTTCTGAGCAACATTTTGATAAGTGAACTTCTTTTCATACATCCTTTAACACTTTGGAACTTCCCTTTCAGCCAGAGTACAAGATTGCTGATCCTATATGTACATACGTATTCTCCATACTGGTGGTTCTGACAACAGTTCGAATTGTGTGTGATACAGGAGTTATTATTCTGGAAGGTAAGATCTGCAGACAGTCTGCTGCACTTGACGTGTCAAGTACCAGTGAGCATTGGCTCTTTTCTGACATCACGATCACCATCTCTGACCAAGTGGATTGTGTCTGAAGGCCTGTTGATCCTGCCACCTCTTAAGTCTGTTGGTTTGTGATGGCTCATCAAAGTTGTAGCAGTCTTTAGGTGTCTTTGACCTCTGCCAGAATGCTGCGAGTCCCAGCTCTGCTCACACTTCACCATGGGGAAGTGCAATGTACAGAACTTATCTTGTATGTCTGCACCGGCCGTCAGGGAACTAAGGGAACATTTGCTCAGGCTGCATTCTACACTTCAGTTACTTGTAAAGTTAAAGTGAATGTGAATGCGTGTGAAAGGAGGAAGCTTAGGCCAAATTGCTGGACTAGTGGTTCCCACCTGTTCTGTCTTCCTCTGTCCCACAAGGGGGGTTATATTACTTGTGTGCTTCTGCTGTTACTGTAGGGGAAGCCGCAAGTAAAGAGTGGTTTAAAAAGGAAGAAGAAACAAAAAAGGAATGAAAAAGCTCGACATAAGCTGAAGAATCTTATCTCATGTAGTGACTGATAGGGAAAGATGCCAGCAACATTCCTTGCATTATCATAGCTACCATGCCAACTATTGCTGCTTTATCTAGTACTTTTACCTCATGAAAATGAAGATGTTAGGGATGGGATAAAAATTACTGTACCTTCCTAGCTGTCTCATGTGAGCTGTTATTGACTTGACTGTTATTATATTAGGAGGTTAAATCAAGGACCTCAAAATCTTCAGTGTAAAGTTCTTTTGCTGTTATTTAGGAGAAAAAAAAATCTTGAACAAAATGAAAGTTCACTGAGAAGGCAAAAACGGTGAAATTTGCTTAAGAAACCTCAGTTAGCTCCAAGGCAATATCTAAGATTTAACTGAAAAAAATAGGTAAGACAAATTAATGGTGTATCAGATTCCCTGTGTTTTGACTTGTAGCTGTTTGCATGGGTATCCCAGTTGTCATAAAAATCTCTGAATTAACGAGGTTTTTAGAAGTGATGATAGGTGGGCTTTGTGGATGCTGGGGAATTTTTCCAACCAAGAATTCAGGATTTCCAGAGAATGAATTTGCATTTACATTGGAGACTGTGCTACGACATCAAGGTCCTTGGAGTCGTATCAGCTTTCATTATTAATTTTAAGTTAAATTTTATCATTAAAGTAAAAACTTAAATGATTATCTAATACAAGCAATGAGATTCTAGCTTTTTAATATGGATTTATAAGGCATCAGGGAAGTTTATCAGTAGCATGATGTGAGATCTCAAAATTTAAGTGCATGTTTCCTTGGAAAAAGAAAGCTGTAGAAATAATACCAGGCAGTTAGCTAGTTGGAATCATAGAATGGTTTAGGTTGGAAGGGACATTTAAAGGTTGTTTAGTCCAAACCCCCTGCAGTGAGCAGGGACATCTTTAACTAGATCAGGTTGCTCAGAGTTATTATTTATCAGCTAAATAATTTCTGATGGTCTTCACTAGAAGGAAAGTTTTGTTTAATATGTGACAATCCTAGACACTGGACTTTGAAAAGAGATGGTACTGGAACTAAGATAATTTAAAAGACAGTAAGACATCAGGTTCAGACAGGAATCATCCTGAAGAAATTTGAGAAGCAAGAGGTGAACTCCCGGTAGTATATATAATCAAACTCTATAAAACTGGAAAATAAGCAGTAAAAAGCTATGATAGAAAACAAAACTATTTAGAAAAAAGAGTTTATTCCCTGGTTTTGTACTAGTTTTTGACCCAAGTCGATCATCTAAAATGTTGATTCTGCCTTTTGTAGGGCTGTAGAGGGGCTGTAACTGCTTGGGCAGTGAAGTCATTGATCTGCAAAGATGCCATGCTATTCGACAGAAGTTACATGTGTTACCCACTGCAGATGGATTGCTGTGAGCATTTGAAAATGATACCAGTTACCTGAAGAGAGAGGTTTCCGGAGACAGCAGGAGAAAGGCCCTGGCATTTTTTTTCTGACTCTGACTCTCAGTCTGGTCTAAGCAGTTACTAGGGGTTAAAAGCTTCAGTAAAGTTGTCTACACAAATACATCGTTTCAAAGGATCTAATCCTGGATATCACCAGAGAGTGGATTCTGGACAGGACAAATTACCTTTGAGACAACACTGCAGTTCCTGTACATCTTCTGTATCCATACTGGACTTAATATGCCAATTTGCATATTCCTCTCTGTTGATAACTTGGAAGTTACTAATCACTTCCAACAGCATAAACTCTTGATACTGAGATCTGTCGTGACATTTTAAACACCACTGAGAGTTTGCAGAAGACAGAAATAATTTTATCTTATCTTTGGTATCACAGGAGTTCCGAGGCATTTGAACGTGGATCGCATTAAGGAAGACTTGATGAAAATTGAAGATGTTTATTCTATAGAAGATTTAAATGTTTGGTCTCTCACTGCAGGAAAAACAACTGCCATAGTCCACTTGCAACTAGGTAGGTTACTGTATAGCACACTTCTAAATTAAGTCTAAGTGTAGAAAAAACCCCACCACTTTCTCTTCACATTGTTATTTAAGTTGAACCAGGAAGTACAATTCTGGGAAAAAAATGAAAAATCTCCTAACTGTGGTTTTGAGCAGAGAGTTATAGAACCCATTGGCACAGAAAGACACAATGGAAACTAAAATTTTGTGAAGAAAATATATTATACTGAAACATCCAATACAGAATCTTTGGGTAGAAGGAAGAAAAAAAATTCTCAGAAATTCCCTTATTTTGTCCAGGAAGAGTCAGGGTGAAGTTCTAATGTGGAGCAATCTGACATATGAAAAATAAGTATGTTTTGCCAAAACATGTGCTGATTTAAACATCTGACAGTAAGTATTCTTAGTAAGAGAGCTCATTTTTTTTGGGGGGGGTGGGGTGGGAGGTGGTGTCTAACACACACAGTATTAGCAGGATGTGATTCTAGTTAGAGGATAAGGGTGTAAAATAATATATAGAGAGTACATAGTGGCCACGCAGTAATATCAAATTAATATACGAGTGTGCACAAAGATTATTCTAGTTGGTAACTGTGATAAATTTGAGAACA
>WUAM01000431.1:107142871-107154524 GCA_024336885.1 Actenoides hombroni | reverse complement strand
CACGCAGTAATATCAAATTAATATACGAGTGTGCACAAAGATTATTCTAGTTGGTAACTGTGATAAATTTGAGAACAGCTGGATTGTCCGGGTTTCTGGAAGGGTGAATTCTATTAATTTTTATTTTATTTTATTTTCCAGTTCCTGGTAGTTCATCTAAATGGGAGGAAGTTCAGTCCAAGGCCCGACAACTGCTGCTGAACACATTTGGAATGTACAAGTGCTCTGTCCAACTTCAGAGTTACAAACAGGAAATAAGCAAAACCTGCGCAAGTTGTCACAGTTCCAGTGCCTAATTTCTTAATGTTTTGGGAACTGCTGCCTTATTCTTTATCTTGTAGTCAAAGACTGAGAGCAATAAATGCAAAATGAAAATGATCAAGTAGAAACCATTAATATGTGGATGTGCACCGTGTAACATGCAGCGGGGAGAACTGGTGCTGCAAAAAGTGCAGTGGTTGCCCTACGGAACGCGTATTTCACTCTCTCCCTTGTACTCGTTTATTCAATTTATTATTATTTTGAGACAAAGCTGTTTTCAGATTATTGTTTACAAACTGCAATATGGCTCTGCAGATACCTCACAAATTACAATCCAATATTGACCTTTAGTACCTATGTACCACAGAGTACCTGCGCTCCGAACGGAGCATCAAGTATTCAGTATTTCAATTCAAGTCTCCAGTGCTCATCATGCCAGGGTTCCATAATATGTCATGATCCCTGAATTCACTGTACAGTATTTTTGCAATAGTCATTTTCATACAGTATCTTAAACTAAAATGCACACAGTGCTAGCTGAATCCTTTTGGAAATTGTCTCTTTGGAGACACTGAGAAATACAGAATTTACTGTACCCAGACCAGAAACTTAGCTTTAATCTGGGCATTCAGAGATCTGGACAGGAAGATCCTTGCCCCAGACTTCTGGTATTTAAATAGGGACCCAACAGTGGACCCAGAGTGTTTTAAGTGATCGGTTATCTTTAATGTATTTTAGACTAGGGTTTATACATTAGAAACAGGTTATTTATTTTACAAAGTTTTGACTTGTAAGATGAATTTATTATTAATAATCTTGAATGTCTAAACCAACATTTGATTTGCATTAAAAGGCCAGTTGATTAGCATGCATTATAATTATAATTAATAAATGTCCTGTAATTGATAATTTTTCCATTACTATTTTGTTTTAAGAGAAAAGTCAAATGATAGAAACTATGCTTGATGTGGAAATACTCTCAAACACAATCTATAGACATGGAAAAATACATGCATCTATCAGGAAAGTGGGGGGCAGAAATTTTAGATCTGCACTATTCCCTCAGTCACAGACCTCTGACCATTTTTGTCTTTGCTTTGAGTACAGTATGGCAATATCCCAACAGGAATGTCACTGCAATAGCAGTCCCCACTACTTCACTTTATGAATAAAACAATATCCAAGCAAATTCAGTAAGCTAATGGTGTTGGACAACAATATCATAACAATTTACGGAGGTAGAAAAGCCTTTTCTTATTTATGGAGGGAGGAGGCAATTTGAAAAGACTATTTATTCATCTGGATACCTCAAAGTCCACAAACCCGAACTGCTGAGTCTCACGGTGGAATCTCTGTACTTCGAATGTACATAGGACAGTAAAAGCTGACACTAAGCTGTTCTACACCTCCAAGCTCAGATTTGCACCTGCTTCTGAAGTCATTTACATTGGAAAAGCTAAGGGCAACAAGAATATGACCTGCAAAGTTCAGAAGGTGGGAAAAACTTGGCTTCAAATATTTTGCTTATTCTGTACTTTGATCTTCATGCAGAACTTCCACTGACATCAAAACTTGCTAGGGTTTCACATGTTCATCAGGCCAATTTATACCTGCAATTAGTGGTAACCATCTTGGCTTCTTTTCTCCCCTTTGTTTGA
Source organism: Actenoides hombroni (assembly GCA_024336885.1). Lineage (NCBI taxonomy): Eukaryota > Metazoa > Chordata > Aves > Coraciiformes > Alcedinidae > Actenoides > Actenoides hombroni. The sequence goes on along the minus strand of WUAM01000431.1, from coordinate 107,152,605 downwards.
GGTAGGGGGTCACATGATGAATTTTTATTGTTGAAAACTGACAGCACGGTATTAATTTGGACAAAGTGCACGTAACACTGGATGATGTTTATATGTGTTCTGGCAAGAAATGGGAAGACTTGAGTACAGAATGAGAGCACATTCAGCTCAGAGGCAAAGTAGCACTGTACTTGGGAAGTTAATGCTTCAATACAAATGCTGTCATTAATTAAGCCATATCACAGTTCATGAAAAATGTGCATCTCATCCTTACAGACTTACTGGAAAAAAAAACCAACCACAAACAACAGGTATTTTGCACATACTAATACTGAAATAGGTTTTAATTAATTTGGGGTTTACAGTTGATGTAATTAGAAGTTGAAATACAGTAGATATGTATTGTATTTGGAGGTTTTTTTAGTAATTGACTACATATTTGTTTAACTGAAGAAAAAGCAGAAGTGTGTTGCTTTATTGTGGGTTTTATTAAATCAGTTATTAAACTACACGTTGTCTTATAAAATATTTATTTGCATTGCTGTCTCTTGTCATCCTCTTTGATTCTTACAGCAGCTGGTTTTTAAAATGTTTGAACACTAAAGCTGAACTCAGTTTGGAGATGCTGTATATAGAATGAATTACATCTCCTTTAGTCAGAAGAATTTAAGTCCTGTTATTTCCCATTGAGTAATTGCACTTTAGAAAATACAAGCTGACAAAGTAGGGTGAAGGATCAGCCATAAGGCAGTTGGCAAAACATTCCTGAAACCTTAATTCACCCTCCAGGGGCCCTTGCTATTAAGGTCTATAGACTAGAAGGAAAAGCAATGGAAAATTAAATTAGAATAAAGAATAAAAGAATCAATGCTCAGGGAGACTCTGAAGTATCCATTACCTGTTTTAAGGTCTAACTAGACTCACATGGAAATTTCTATCTGTGTGGCCTACATCTAATCCTTTTCTTATTCTTTATGAATTATTCAGGGCACAGTTTGTCTGGCACTGCTATGTTTTATGTAAGAATCCAGTATTTTTCTGCATCTGCTATTAATCAACACTGAAAGGAATACACATATTATCTCTTAAAATACTCCAAGTGCACAACAGAACTCTAACCAAGTAGAAATAATTAGTACACTTACAAGGACAGAGAAATATTCAGAAAATAATGTTGATTTTCAAAGAAACTACCATGAATTTATGATCTAAACCACAGTAACAGTACCATGGAAGCATTAGTGCCTATAAAAGAAGTTATTTTTATAGACATTGCAAGGTCATTTTCAGTATCAGCTTAGAGGAAAGGGGCCTTAGTATAATAAATAAATTCTAATGTCTTTCCAAGCATCTCTCCAGCACATCTGGATTATTTCATGTGGCTAAGATAATTTATACACTCTTACACTATTCTTTTCCTTCTACAAAGTCCTCTGCTTGAAATAAAGATGCATTTACTTAATTGGATTTCTCTATAACCAAGAAGATTTGAGCAGGTTTCCACAACTAGTATCCCTTCTTTCCAGAGCTGTACTGCAATGCTCTCACTGGCTCAAGGGCTGAAATTGTGTGAAAATTCTGCCACCTTTAACAGTTTACATTGGAAAGAGATTTTTCCTTTCTTAATCTGTGATTGTCACCCATCCTTTTCTGAAGCATGGGTACAGCTTTGATGACAACCTACTCACATGAGTCAAGAAAGCGTTTTTATATCAAGTAGACTGCAAACCCTCACATCCCACTCTACTGTTCTGAAATGTTCTTAAGATGAAAATTAACAGAAACCTGCTTTGCTGCTGAATGTTCTCCTTGCTCAATTCTGTGATTTTTATGTTTGGTTTGGTTTTGTTTGTTTGTTTTCAAATTGTGTTAACATTTAGTCTTTTCAATACCATCTCTTTCTACACCAGAAAAAATATCATTTTAAACGTCATACCTGAACCTGGTCTTCAATTATTTTACTACTATATGTTTTCTGCTGTTTCTTGCAGAACCACTCCCAACTGGTACAATGACTAAGAAAAGCAGGCTGGCATTTAAAAGTAGTTTTCTGACATAAACACAAAGAAAACCAAAAGACACCCACCATCTAATCAGTGGTAATTTGTTCAGGTGTTCTGGCAGAATCTCAGGATGCTGCTGCACTGATGCTACACAGAGCAGGGCTGTTAAGTATTCTTTCTCTCTACAGATACTACAAGAATATCATAAACAAAGATAGCTTGTTGGATAATTTCACATATGTACTGCAGCAGTGTCCTAGACTCCAATAAGCTAGTCCATTGCCAGAGAAGTTCCCTTGAAATCTCAAGGGAAGAGGACAATCTGCTGTAAATATCCAGCTCACTTCCCTCTCTCCATCCAAAATGGCATCATCAAGACCTTTTTTTTCATGCTGGTTGCTCCAAGCACATTCATTTGTTCCAGGAGTTAGCACACCGAGCTCAAATGTCACGTTTCATCAGCACTTTGCACGATGCCACCACTCTCTTCTTCCTTGCAGTACTCTAGCTCCTCCAGTTTCAATAATAATGTCCAGCTTGCACCCCGTGCACCTGCTGCTTGAACAGTCATCAGGAGCTTCTCATGCAGCACTGGGTGTGAAATGCCCCAGAACGATTTGTGAGGCCTGTTCCATTCAAACACACACTTGCCCAAATTCCAATTCGTCTCTCACCTCTAGATGAAAAAACCTAGCTACCAAGTTGCTAACTTGCAAGGAATGCCAGATCTGAAAGCCTCTAAATTCTCTTTTTACCTTAAAGAAAGCTTCACCCCATCCTCCTCCTGTTTGTAACAAACCACGCTGGGCACTAATTGACACTCTGTGCTCTGGAGCTGGCAAATCCCCTTCTGTTCTACTCTTCTCATTCCATTTTCCATGGCTGAATGCTCTGGGAAGGACCATACAAGCTCTTTCATTCTGTGACATCCCTGACACAACTTTGGAAGCTGCCAGAATAAATACTGATCCTTTCCATTTACTGCTATCCAGCTACCACAGCAATCTGCTCTTACGCACGTGTACCTGCCTTCTATGTTTACAGCTGTAAAATAATGATATACAAATCACTATTTTTGCTTTTTTCATCTCTTTTCTCTATTGTATTCTAGTTTTTTCCTCTCCATATCAGTGTGAAAATGACCAGTGCTAAATGTACAGGACAAAATAACAGCTTTTGTTACAGTAATGAAGCATTCACACCTTCTATGGCATCAATTTCTATAGAAAAAAGCAAGCCATTTCATAAACACAAGCATCATTTTATCCATATGGTGACTGCTTTATCATTTCCTTACTGTTACACCTGGTGAAAAGACAAGTTGTTTTTCCAGAATTGTGACTAGCCAGACATGAGGGTACATGAAACCAGTTAATGCCATCTGTCCAGAGTATGGTTCAGATTAAACCCAGTAGTGATATGTGCAGGGCTTTTTGATTCAGCTGGTGAATACCTAAAAGCAGCCAGATGGCAAGCAGACAAAAAATTTGCTTTTGTCTCAGGTGCATTAAGAGCACCCAAGCCCCTGCACTCTTCCTATTTCTTTTTCCTAAAACACACAGAAACTATCTAATAAATCCCTAAATAAATTAATGAGATGTAAATTCATAAAAATAGCCATTTAATTCTAGTAACTGGCCTTTTAAATAAATAGAATGTTGAGAAAAACACCGTAAACAAATATTTTATCGTTAAGATGATGATGCGTTTTTGAATCTCGCATACTACTCCTGAATTTTCTTATACACTTCATGTGTTCTTTTTCCCAAGCTCCCTGTAAGAAGAGGTGTGACACAAAACTGTACTGACCAGTGCTCTCTGCTCTGAACTGCCGAGCTCCGAGGGCTTTCCCGAGGTTACCAGAGGATGGTGCTCTCGTCCCGGCTCTAGTGAAGGGCTGTGCTTCCCTCTGCAGCTACCGAGACTTCCCTCTGGCAGAAGAACATATTCTGTCACTAATCTTTACCATGCCTTATGAGTAAGTAAAACAAAAAACAAGTCTTAATTTTTCCCAAGGCTAACACTTTATCACGGATGCAATAAGGAGAAGCTCAAATTTAGCACAGATTTGCTCATCAATTACTGAGAAGGACTTAAGATAACTTCTTAAAAGGCAGATGCAGGCAAATATCATGGAACACAACACTCAAACACCTCCCCTTCCAGCTCCAAGTATGTAATAAAAAAATATTAGTGGAAGTTAGTTGTGGCTATGGGTATCGGAAATGCAATTAGAACAAATGATGTTAATTAATGTAACCAGTGTACGTTATCAGAGCAAGCCCTTTGTCCCTAGGAGAATTGAGACTGCTTCTTTGGGATGCTGAATTCCTGTTTCTAGGACAAAATACATTTCCACCTGAAACATCCTTGACTGACTGCTTTTTTATAAAGGATCTGATTACACTTTCAGACAAAAATATACACTGACCAAAGCAATTTTGTTTCAAATTAGACAGATACAATTATAAATGTAGAATACATTTGTGTTTACACTGCTGCAATTGCTAGTGTAATGTTGGCTTTTCATCTACCTGAGCAGGCTTCACAGACAGAAAATACAGACAGAGGCTGACGAACTCAGAACCACAACTTCCTTCCAGTAAAGTCTTCTTTCATTTCTTCAAGCTGTTAAGCAATTCTGTATTTTCTAAGCTTCTGCAGCAGAGACACACCTTCAATTGGAAACGGAAATTGGCCAACCAGTTGCACACACTGGTTTCTTTCTGCTTAGTTATTTGCTTTAAATAGAACCTAGATGGAACAAATGATGATGGTTTTCAGACAACCTAGCTGCTTTGGCTTGCCATGGAGCAAAGGTCACATCGTTTCATAGAAAATTTAAAAGAAAGTAACTCTTTGCATAGTAAAAGTACAGTAAGCTCTAAATAAAGATATGTTTTAGATACACTGGCTTGTGGATAGCTATGCAGGACATCACATCATATTAGATCTATTAACTGTCTCCATAAAGCAGCAACAAAAGTAGAATATTATTCCTCCATGCCCAGACTTACTACATTTGAAGTTGCTCTGCAGGAGGATCAAGAGGTTGTCCCTAATTTTAGCTGTCAGAGCTACAAAAAAGCAGCTCACAGAGCAGGAATAAAAAATTAAGTCCTACTGATAGACCCCCCAACTGCTGTAGCTAGGTAGGGGTATCCACGCTGTTTCCCCCTCCTCCCTAAGAGTTCATACTTTGTTGATGATACAAAGGGTGTTTGTGTACAGAAGAGGAAGGAGAGAAGAAAACAGTTAAAGCCAGATCACGTGGGTACTGCAGATAGCAACTGAAAAACATTGGACTCCATTACATTGCCTTGCAGCCAACTGGGGAGCTATACTAATATTTATAGACCAAACCGCGGTGGTTACAAATGAAGTCAATACCAATTTCATTTAGAGACTGCAGCCTTAGTTTACCTGTTGTGCAGTTCAACTAGGATGTCTGATGACTGGTTTTACAGTCATTTTTATCTTAAGCAAGGGATGTGTTACCCATGTAGCCCACACCACATAATTGATTAATGAAGCTTGAGGGGAAAAAGAAGATTGGAGTGTTGCCCCCATCTCCATTCTTTGTTGGGTTGCCATATTTCGTTTTATCTGTTTAATGAAGAAGAAAAATATCCAGACAGACAAAGAAGTTACCTCAGCTTTCAATTTTTATAACTCCTGATTACACATTGCTTCAACAAATGCTCATCTCCAGCTACAGTAATACCTTTGTGCTTTAGTATTCCTTCTTGAGGAAGGTACATTAAGTCTTCAGTGGAGTCACACAGAGAACTCTGAGGCACTTCAGAAAAGAGAAATGAAGGCAAAACACTTTGGTTCTTTATTGAGTGAATCCACCTATGACTTCGGGGGCAATTTTGTTTATTAAAAGCCCTTGCCCGCAGAGGGTGTATACCTTTGTCCTTTACACCTCTCAAGAAGTGATACTCTCAGCACATACCTCAAACAGAAACTTCCATGTACAGCCCTGCTTTGCATACTACAAAAGCTTCCCCTTTGAACTAATACACCTACAGGAACTTGAACAAAGACATGCCTGATTCTTAAATGTTTTTATTTCTCTTCAGAAGAGAGAGAACTTTCAAAAACCGGTACTGGAACATGTACACAGCCACTAAAAGTTCTGTTATATTAATTCCATGCCTCCCTGAAATCAGCATAAAAACATTCTCATAACTTCAAACTAACATTAAATTATGGCTAAGAGCTTGGCAATGAGGCAATGAACAGAACTGCAAGTCATCGTGACCAGGATTTTGCTGCGTATTTCTGCTTCTGGGAGTAAGGTGGACACTGCAGTCTTCAAGCCAAATTCTGTTTTCTGACCATAGCATGTGTCATTCAAAGCACTTCACAAGAGGAAGCAAAGGCAGCAAAATGCCTATAATATAATATATTTAATTTGTATAATATTTTAATAATGCTAACAGTAATTAAACCAAATATTAAGGCTTTACTGAATTATAAAAGAAGCCACACAGCAGGAGGGAGCGATGCATCATTAAATGAATATTCTTAGCAGCTTTAACAGAAAAACAACTTTCCCTTTGTTTTGATGTAGTGAATCAGTGATTTATTACAAGTAGATGACTTTGCTTTTCTTTGGCAAACTGATAAGATTTTCCTGTTACTACCAGGGATTACAACTAGCCTGCATTTTCTGCATTTACTTCCTTGTTCATGCTGCAGCAGCATCATAAAAGGTAAAGGATGGTGTTCATTATAGTTGTCTGCCTACTGCAAATACATTTATTTCAATTAAAGAAATGACAAAAACAGGAACTCAAGAATGAGAAAGTTTGTTAAATTTAAAAGCTTAAACACACTTATTTACACTTAAGAAGTTTTTCAAACTTATGTGGCATTCTGACCTCTCAGCTAATCTGTTTGCATCCACAGCCACCCCCACTCGCCCTCGATACGTTACACAGTGTAAAACTGTGTTGAAATAAACTGCATCTGTTAATGCATCATGTTGACCCTACATTAATTTTGCAATTAAAAATTCACATATTCTACAATACTGAAAGAGGAAGGCAAAGAACTCCAGCTTTTCACAAGCACTGTGCTGTTAGCAGTCTGTGTAACAACCTAGTGGGGTGGCAGGGCGGGTGTTCCTCGCTCACACCTCACAACATGCATCAGTCCTTTCCAAAGATGAAACACAGTTCTGTGCAAAAGGCCACTGATGCACGTGAGCCCACAGTCACCAGTGGTCCATCTCTGGCCTGCCAGAACGGACTGGTCTCATGTAAAGTATCATGCAAAAGAGTGAAATGGCAGAAAGTGGTTTGAAAACCAAAGAGTTCTTAGAGAACAGCTGTGACCATGAAGTGGGATGGCAGGCAGCTCTGCCTTGTGACTGCATCATTTAGTGTATGCTCTTTTAGGCAATGCTGTCTGAATTGCTACAGAGCTCTGGTCCCTACAGTCTACTTTTAGTGTTGTATCCTACTGACTTCTCCTCTTGATTCTGTACATCCTCAGTTTGCCACCCCCTGGTAACAACGGTGTCTGTGCAGAATTCCTACTCACTGCAGCAGGGAATTCTGAATTTAAAATCAATCGCTCCGATAAAATCCCAAGTTGTAGATCTGTCATCTCCTGTCCCTGCTTCAGCAACACTGGGGGTCAGTGAAGTCAGCAAGTCTGGCTAAGTGAGTTTGAGCCTGAAGAAACTGTGTTCTCCAATTTACTCAAAAAGAAAATACAGAAATGAAAATGGTGTTTCACAGCTGTTGCCTGGATTGCTACTATCAGGGTCTGCAAGGCTACATGAATCATGGTTTATATTGCTTAGGATTAAAAACTGCCAGATCACTTCAAGTTTGGAGTTACAGAACAAGTTATTTTGCCATTTTCTTGTAAGGAAACAAGATGAATGAAACATCAGCAACAGAACACCTCTTACTTTGTCAAAGCAAGACATATTTTGATAGGTGTAGGTAAGGAACAGACTTAAAATTATTAGCAGACTTAGCCTTTATGTTCTGCAGTAGCACAATTATGAGACAACTTTCAGTTGAAGGGACACCACCTACCAGAACAACGTTAATACCTTAACCGATTTTAAGAAAAACCACAGATGTTTTTATGTGAGTCTACTGAAAGACAATATATGCTTGTAAATAATTACTCGAATTTCTATTTTTTTTTCCAAAATGTAAAGATAATTCTCAAGTATTTACTAACATTTATGCATACACTGAAAAACTTCTGCTTGAAGAGTCTACAGGCTATACATCCTTAGTGTTATTAGCAAGGCTCTTCTTTTAAAAAAAACACCCTATCCCTATAGTGCATTTGTTACAGTGCCATCAGCATAAACAAAGCAAAGCAGAACAGGGGTCAGACAGAAGACAAACATTACAAGCAGAATCTTTTTTGCTGAATTTCTGAGTTTAAACTACCAGCCTAATTATATTCTGATCCAATCATTTTACATGTGTAAATTTCTGGAACACAGTGCAGATACACTAATAAATACTTGCACCAGTAGAAATAAATTAGGCCAAGGAAATGTCAAGTTGTTCTGATATGTTTGTTTTGGTGGGCGAGACAGAAAAACAGATTTGGCAAGAACAAAAGGTATGTCAGGAAGAGAAAGAAGGGAGGAGTCTCAGTAGAAATTAGGGAGGAGCATGCAAGATACAAAGCAAGTAATATCAGAGTCTAGCACAGCCCAGACCAAATATTTCAAGTTGAAGAGACTGGTTTTTCTATTGCTTGAGAGCTAGTAAAACTGGAAGCACGTTTATCTGAGTTTTAACAGAAGTGCACGAGCACTTTTTAAACCTTACAGAAACAATGTCACAAAGATGACCAGTTTACCTTCAAAATATTGCATTATAAAGTCTAAATTATTTATACAGCACACTTTTTAGGCAATGTTGCCCACGGTCAGATCTTGCCCAGGAACAGCAGAGATGGTGTTGCCACCCAGGACAGGCGCACACCTGCTAGCCCAGCACCACAGCACAGCTGTGGCCCGAGGCCTGGCACCACTGGTCTGACTGGCCCTTGTCTTCTTCACTGGCTGCCTCACAACCCGACTAGCTCCCCAGGAGCCACCAGACGTACACCCGAGAAGCCAGGACACCCAACTGACGCATGCCTGAGACTACAGACATGCAGCCGGAGGAGCAGAGGCCTGCTGGGAACGAGGGAGCGCTCAGCACCACCTCACACCGCGCTGGTGGCCGCACAGCACCTGCACGACACACTGGGCCAAACCTTACAAGTCGTAAACGAAGAGAAAACCAAACCCAAACCTTCTGTGCATGCTCTTGCTAACGGATGAGGCGGGGTTAAGATTATTTTTCTGGACTGGCAGCACCAGCCTGTACGTGGCCTATATTCTGAAGTTCAGACAGGTCAGTTGCTAACACAGTTCCACGCCAACTAAAGCTCTGCTGTCCCCCAGCACCTCAGTTATGCTTTTCTTACAACTCCCTCATCTGCCACGCAGACAAATCCTTTCCCTCGCGCACTGCTGGAGATCTAAGCAGCACGCTACCCACACAGGGAGACCAGACACCCTGGGAAGCCGGGCAGAGGCAGAACCTGCCGAGGGAGGTTTGCTTTGCTTGTACCTGTTTTTAGCAAGCGAGAGGCCTTTTCCCCGCTGCAGTAACTAGCGCAGCTTGAAGGCTTGCAGGCTTCAGGAGGTCCCGCTGTTAATGTGACCATGATGCCTGCCGCGGCTTGTCCCCCTCGGCTCCTGGAATGCTGGGG
>WUAM01000431.1:107101117-107123312 GCA_024336885.1 Actenoides hombroni | reverse complement strand
TAACCATCTACCCCTACATTCCAGTCATGGGAATCATCCCACCAAGTTTCAGTAATAGCCACTATGTCATGGCTTTCTAACAGAACAGTGGCCCTTAATTCATCCTGTTTATTGACCAAGCTGCGTGCATTTGCATAAAGGCACTTCAGCTGGGCTGGCTGGATCACCCTCTTGTGCAAATCCCCTCTGACTCCTATGGGGTGTCCCAGTGCATTGTAACTGTCTTTCCTCAGTTTCTGTCACAACAACCCCATGCAAATGGCACAGGCTTGGGCAAGAGTTGTTGGAAAGCTGCCTGGCAGAAAAGGACCTGGAAGTATTGTTTGACAGCCAACTGAATATGAGCCACCAGTGTACCCAGATAGCTAAGAAAACCAACAGCAGAAATAGTCAGAAATAGTGTAGCCAGCAGGACAGGACTAGGGAAGTGATTGTCCCCTTGTACTCAGCACTGGTGGGGCCACATCTGAATACTGTGTTTAGTTTTGGGACCCTCACTACTAAAGCATGTCCAAAGGAGGGCAACAAAGATGGTGAAGGCTCTTGAGCACGTCTTATGAGGAGCAGATGAGGCAGCTGAGATTGTTTAGCCTGGAGAAAAGTAGGCTGAGGGGAGATCTTATTGCTTTCTACAACCACCTGAAAGGAGGTTGTAGCAAGGTGGACATCAGTCTGTTCTCCAAAGTAACAAGAGATAAGACAAGAGGAAATGCCCTTAAGTTGCACCAGGAGAAGTTTAGGTTGCATATTAGGAAAAATTTCTTCACTGAAAGGATTATTAAGTCCTGGAAGAGGCTGCCCAGGGAAGTGATAGAGTTACCATCTCAGCAGGTATTTTAAAGACATGTAGATATGGTGCTTAGGGACATGGTCTAGTGGTGGACTTGGCAGTGCTAGTTTAATGGTTGGATTTGACGATAGTAGCGGTCTTTTTCAACCTAAATGTTTCTGTGATTCTATTCTATAATTGTACAGTATTAAAATAACATCCTATATAGAGATTATTAGTTTCTAAATTAACTGAACTCCATCAGGGCATGACGTTCTAGTGAAAGCTGCTTTAGGAGAGAAGTTAAGTTGTTCTCCCAGGTAAAAGCTGAGTCACAATGAACTGTTTTCTTTCCTTCAAATATTCCCATTGTTTCCCACTTTGTTTCCTGGGTTGCTCATCTATCCAACAGGCCCTTAAAAATAAAAAATATATACTATTTTTTTTAATAGGAACAACAATTTACAGATTCTTAAGAAACCTTCCATAATGCTCTTTGCTTAAAAAACAACAAAAGTGTTGACTGAAAACTGACACTTTGTACCAAGATTGTTGTCAGGTTTTCTTCAATGGAGAAAAAGGGATTTTGATATAGTGACATGTCATACAGTATAAGTAAATGAGGAGATGGAATAACAATCCAACTACAGATATTACGAGTGTCTCTCTATGGTTATGGCTACTTTTATTATGTTAATTGTCTCAAACATGGATGAGTCATGTTCAGTCTTCTACCATTAACGTACATTTTGAATGACAGATTCTTTTTATATTAATCTTTTTTTAACAACAACAAAAAAAGACTGAATACAGATTACCTGTTAATGTAATTATAAAGAAACACTAACATATTCTGAGTCTTAAATGAAGATGAGTAAAGTAAAACGCTGTGTAGTTAGGATAAGAGAACACATTCAAGTTCTTGGTTCCTTAGGAGGAAAAATCCTGAACTGCAACAAAAAGAATATGTTAATTAGCATCAAATGATAATCAACCAAGAAGTATGTTGAAAGACATATCTGAATAAATTTTCATGCCAAGTAAAAATAGAAAATGAGAATTCTGTCTCTGTTTTCCAATCAGGTATATTAAACCATACTAACCATCAGTGAACCAGTGTAAATCCCAGATCTTTTGTGATGCTCTATGACCAGATATGGCAAAATCTCTTGTTGGTGCTGGAACAAATTTCTTCAGCATATGTGTAAGTGTCCTACTTGTAAATGGAGGAGGTTTTATACAGGTTTTCTATGAAGTCTTATCTGCAAAAAACTTACAGGCATTCACTGCACATGAAATTAATGAGCATAAAGAATATAATCTGTCTCCTCCCTGGAGTTGCCATGTTAGCCTTCCTGATTCTTGTTACTAGTGGTCTCACTCACAATAAAAACTACTCATTTGTTGGTTTCTTAACTACTTTTATCTTTCTTTTCCTTTTCTACTACTGCCATCACAGAAACCGTTTTCTGACATTTCTGTTTCATTCTTTCCTTCTTCCTCTTTCTCTTTTCACTATTGTGTCCCTTGCCAAGGTTTAGGGTCAGGGCCATCCACTAGACCTATAACAGGCCCTCTTTATTAACCCCTCTCCCCTCCCAAATGGGAAGAGAATGGGAATAAGGGAGATAGACATCAAATAAAAAAGAAAGCTAGAACAGCTTTAATTAAAATAATAATAAAATGTAATATATAAAATATATACAAAACCAGTATTGAACCCAAAACACACATGATGGCAATTATGTCACCATCACCACTGATGCTGTGGAGCAGACACTGGGGAAGTCCCAGACTGGATTCAGTGGCAGACAGGAGGTGAATTCAGGAGCTGGATTCTGGAACTGAATTCAGGAACACATGAATCATGACTGAAAGCAGAACAGGCAGAGTCCTCTTCAGATGCCAGACATTGAAGAAGAGATCTTGACCCTCATGATCCCTCAGATTTATAATGAATATGACATACATAAGGGCTAGAATACCTCGTTGATCAGTTTAGGGTCACCTGTCCTGTTCACTCCTCCCTGCAGGTGCAGCCTTTTACTTTCTGAACCCCCAACATGGTACACAAGATCCAGCAGTGACCGTGGTCTGCACACTAATCGTTGGTAGGAACTCTAAACATGGGGTGTTATCACTGCTAGAAGCAGACACTGTCTGTGAGAACAGGCTGCTACCTTCAGACAGTGCAGTTAGAAGAACTGAGATGAAAAGTTAAATCACTGAACAGAATTAGTTCTGTTCTCACTCAAACAGGTACTAGTTCATGAAACAATCTACATGTGAATGGTTAATTTAACAGCACTGATGCATGCTGCTAACATTTTGGGTTTATTCTAGTTATCTATCAATTAGTTACTAGCATACATATAACAATAACATGCTTTGTGTCCAACAGAAACTATTATATTGTTGCTAGATGAGCACCTCTCACTGAATGTTAAGCCTCTTCAATTTTTAACTGTAGTACATTGTAACACTGAATGTTTTAGTTTAAGACACTGATAGTTCAGCTCCTTTTGGTATAACAAAGTGGGTCCTACAAACCACTAATGTAACTTTTTATAAAATGTGCAAGATTGGCTTTTTTTAGAGCAAACAGTGGGATCAAGACCTTATTTATATATTTTAAAAACAAAACATCCCTGAGTGACATTGGTCTGCTTTGGAATGTATACCTTTTAATAACCATGCTCCTGAATAATGTACAGATCCCCAAATTAACTGTGACAAAATGACAAAAATATATTTCAAGAAACTAGTTTAAACTGTCAAAACCAGTTTCAAAGAGTTTTCTTACCAGTCACTAGATGGCAGCTGATCTTCAGGAATGGCTGTATTTCTCTTTTCAGGTTGATAATTTGGAGGGAGTAGTCATCAGCTCCTGCAGAAATCAAATATTGTCCAGCATTATCTTCATTTCTAATAGGAAACTGAAAAACCAGTACAGTGAGTGTTCAGATAATTTTCAGCTTTGTTACTACTTCAGCTTTTTCATATTGGGTTTATTGCTGTTTATTTCCAGGGAATAAAGTTTCCTTGTTTTTGCTTTCATATTTAATGGGCCAGATTAACTTATTTTTAAGAAGAATGGGTAATAATCTAATAATATTCTAAAGAGAAAGAATAATAATTCTGGTTTTCTTTTGTATATATGTATTAGTGTTTGATAGGATAAAATAATGCTCAAAATCCCCAGTTATTGTAACTCATAAAAGTAGCTGTGTATTGTTACAATAATGCTCTACATACAAAATAAAGATAAAAACTGATTATATTTTTGTTAAGTTCATCTATATCTAATATCAGAACTGAAAGTTTTATTAAAACTGCCAAATAGACAGTGTCTATAATATAGGGTATTTTAATAGTAAAAGGATTTAAAAATGCACTTTATCTATTAATTAAAAACGGCTCAAAGTGAGTAGATAGTATATATATAATCTAGGGCAAGATTTTGGTATTTTTGAAGATTATGTGGGTAAAGATGAATGCTGTATTATACTTAATGCTAGATATTGTACATTTCAAACATGAGGCTCTATTATATCAAAACTTTATACAGAAAATATGAAGATATATTTAAAAAAAGGAGTGGAAAGCACTCTTACATGTCTATATATCTTTAGGAGAGAGCTGCCCTCAATGCATTTTCTTAGTTTTCTAGTAAAAATATAGTACTTGTATCTGCATACAGATAAGGTGTCAATGCAGTTGGTAGATGTTTATATTTAGCTTACATCCAGAGCTAGACTAGAACAGTTGCTCTATCACCTGACAACCCTACAGAGGAGAAAACTAGGAAAAGAACAGAAAATGAATTTAATGAAACAACAATACTAACACCCCTATAAAGTATAAAAAAAAAAAGTTATACTTAGCTCATCAAAGATACAACAATCACAGTAAACAAGAAGCAAGTCCTTATGAACAGGACAAACCCCCCCAGGAAGCCTTCCACCTTCATCAAGCTTCCCCCTGTGTGAAACTTCCCCCTTTATACTGCGTGTGATGTTTCTGGTATGGGATACACCTGTAGCCAACTCAGGTCAGCTGCCTTGGCTGACTCAAAACTGCTAACAGCCAGCAGACTATGTCTGTCTGGTGAGTCTAGCCCAGGGAAACTAGGACAGTAAGAATTTTGGATGTACAAGGCACCTGAGTTTAAGGCCCTTCATTTTTCATGGAAGAACATGGAAAATCTCTGCCTGTTGCTAGGAAGCTCTAGTGAAGTTACTGCACCTTAGGTAAGATTCATTCTGTATCTCTGCTGGGAGTTATTACCTTCACTGCAGATGCATCAGAAAAAAAAGTGCCTGCACCTGAAGTCTTCCAAGGGAAACTCAGTTGTCTTAGCTTAAGTTGCCAAGGAAATTAATTTATGCAAAAAACCTACATTTTCTTGGTAGTGACTTGAGGTCCAAAGTTACATTGCATTCTCTTGACACTTCTTTGGAGTGGTAGCCTTTCCAAGTGGAGGAAAATAGACAGCAGCAGATAATTTAACAAGACACAAGATCAGTATGTCAATATTTGTCTTTAGCACCTTTTGATTACTGCTTAGAGATGTTTGGTTATCTGTTTCAGCATAATATATAATCCAGTGGTTCAATAGATCTTATTTTGCATATGGAATAGTGAGATCTTTGTGGGACATTCAATATAGGAATGAGAGCATAGTGGAGAATTACTGAAGGACCATACGAGACTGAGGGACTTAGCATTAAAATGGCAGATGAAATGCAGTATACATAAATGTGAACTGATGCACCAAGGGAAGAGTCATCAGAATGAAGGGGCACTTCCATAGCATCAGCATAGATGATTCTATGAAGAGGTCAGATCAGTGCTTGATGTGCAAAAGGCAAAAAAATTGTTAATGTTAACTAAAAAAGGAGCAGAGAACAGAGCAAAAACCATCGCAGTCTTATTATGTAAGTTTGTGGTTCACCTGTACAGTATTGTGTGTACTTCTGATCCCCTTTCCTTGAAAATCTGCATTAAACCTGAGAAAGGTTCAGAGAAGGCAGCAAGAATGATCAAAGGTATGGAATGGCTTCAGTGCAAAGAGTGACTAAAAGTAGGCTACGCCTCCTCAACACAGAAAGAAAACTTTGAAGTGGCTGTGGAAGAGATTTGCAAAATTGTGATTTGGATAGGAAATGCTTGTTTTAAGGGTCCCTTCCCATGCCAGAACAACTGATGCTACTCAGACCTGTGTTCAAAACAAAGAAAAATAGGTAATGCATAACACAGTGGGTAGTAGATCTGTAGAACTTTACTGAAGGATGCTGTGGATGCAAAATTATACATAAGTGCAAGGGGAGACCAGACAAATACTTAGAAAAGGATGCTGTTGATGAGAGCTCTCAGGATTGAGGACTCCTGCATGAGAGGACAGCATACAGGGGGTTGCTGCAGAGCCACATTCATGCTGGTGTCAGAAAGTTGTACAAGCTGAAATCATTAAAAAACATTGTTGGAAACGGAGTATATGAGAGGAAGTGTCATGCATGCTTATTCTGTCTGTATTTCTTGTTTCTTAAATTATGCAAATAATTCTATAAAAAGAATTGAGTTTCAGGCATAGAAAATGTTAGGTATGTGTTTTATATTCACATTTTCCCTCTTAGAAAAACCCACATAGCAGATATATAAATAAATATATAGATTAGATAGAATTGTCTTGCAGCTTTTTAGGGATTTTCCCAAGTGCCTTTAACTAATTCCCATTATAGTTTCTAGGAATTTTCCTTGTGCTTTTAAAGAATTTTTGAGAATTCTCCTTAGGCTTGACAGCAATTTTCCTGGTGCTTTCTGGAAATTTTCCTTCCATGCTTTGTAGGAATTTCTGCCAATGCTTTCTAGGAATGTTCTATTTTCCTCATCTGCTTTCTAGGCGTTTTCTAAGTGTTTCCTAGGAATTTGCCTGGTGAGCTGGCATGTTACCCATGCTTTCCCACATTTATCCAGGAATCCCCTCTGTGCTATTCAGAAAGATCTTCTAGAAGGTTAATGTCTAGGAATTCTCTCTGTGCTTTATAGAAACATCCCTACATTCCAGAAATCTACCCAGAATCATCTAAGGATTCTCTCCAAGCCATTTAGAAATTCTTGCAATGCCTGCTTTAAAGAGCTGTTTGAGCAGAAGCAAAATTTAAAGTACCTAGGCATGAAGCTAGTTGTTCAGTAGATCTGTTTTCCCACCTGGAACTTAGCTTGAAAAATTTGTAACACTTCCCTTTCTCTGTGCTATAGGTATGTATTGTACTTTTTTCTCTCCTTTCCTCTAGTTCAGGTAGACAGATATTTTTTTTTTCCTTTTTCAGATTTTATGATAGGTTGTATTGCTTTCTTTGGAACAACTATATAATTTCTTCACATATTTATAGAGTATTCATGTCAGACTCTCATTCAGACTGATTTTTAGAGTGGGACTGGATGTATCATTGAATCTTAACTTGAAAGCTTCAGATAAGATCATGTAATTTACAATTTTTATTGATAGGTGATCAATAAAAGACGTTGATGTGCAAAAAAATACTTGCAATGGCACAAAGACTAAGTACTGAATCAGAAGGTAATGAAAGTAATTTAGAATGAATGATATGCAAAACACCTGTATTACCCTAGCTAGCATCATCTGCACTCAGGTTGTCATTTTTTTCAGGTACTTGCTTTGGTTGATCTACTAGTCAGGATACATTTGGCTCCTGATAAATCAGTTTTCATATTTGGGTTCAATGCTGTAAGGAACACAATCTTTTGTTCTTATTTTTATGAAGTTTGAAGTCAGTTTTCTTTAGAAGATGGTAGAATTAGATAACTGCATTAGCAATGAATCCAGTTGTGTTAGCATGGGAAACAATCTGCTTTTAGAAAGGCAAGGTCAGTGGTCTGATGGGTCTTCATTACCCTGACAAGTCTCAGCTGGGGCTTCCACCCACACCTCTGCCCTTGACCCTTGAGCTCTATTTAAGCCCAGGCCTGAGCCCTCAGTCTATAGTAGTCTGAGCTATATGGTAGGTCTGTCTTTAAAGCTTGCTGTGTGGGCCTGGTTTCTTGGTTTGTCTGTGGGTCTGTTTTGTTGTTACAGGTTTGATGCTGGGTCTCATTGACCTGGACTCCTGGCTGTTGTTCCTGGGTTTCTGTTGCTTGGGTACTGTGGCCTTGGGCTTAAGCTTGTGAGGCTGTGCCTTAGCAGCCTTATTATCAATTGTACCATGGGAATTATTATGAATGTGGAATTCCTTGTTTGAGAACTGTCTCGGTTACGTGTAAGGTTTTAGTTGTTTGTTATTCAAGTTCTCAATAAATAGTTGTCAGTTAGCATGGGTGTCCACAACTGTTCCTTCATAGATAGCCCATGCTACCATCTCTTGTTTCTTATTGTTGTAGTATTTTATCTGTATGCCTGTATTCAAGCTTTGAAGAATTTCTTGTATTTGTACATGCTATGAAAGTCAGGTTATAAGTTACTTTTCTGCTGTGTTTAGGTGGCTAAATTATGTAAGCTATATTGATGCAAAATGGTATAGACTGGCATGTGAGTGTTTTGGGTTTGGTTTTTTTTTGTGAACTCTGAGTTGCTTGGTGTAAAATGGTGTCTGTAGTTCTGGGTGAGTCTTATGTAAGTAATTTGAGACAAAGAGTCATATGTTGTACTTCTAGACTGGGGCTCTGGAAGCATTATCCTTGAGCCTCCTGGATGCTTTGTAGCGTAGTGTTTAATAATAACTGTATATTGTGATATGAACTTGTCGTTAATCTCATGTTTGCTGCTGATCACTACTGACCTTGGAATAGCTGTTTTGGCTCTTAACTTATTCATTTAATATGAAGAACTTTTTTCAAAATTTTAAGTTAATTCTTTTTCTTTTCAGTTAACCTTATTGCTGATATATTTGCATTAAAAATGGAGAAGCTGGTTTCTTTCATATGCTAGCTAAAAATGCTAATGTGGATTTCTTGGCTTAAGGATCATTGTATCACACAAGTATACTGCTGGAAAAATATTCTCTTATTGCATGGAAATTCAGTTAAAAATGTCTTCCCTGAGTCTTGTTTTGGTGGCTCATACAGGAGCATATTAAAATATCAGTTGGAATGGTTCCAAACTGAAGAAGATTAAACAGAACTTTCTTAATATGCTTACCAGTCCTGTGTCCCCGCCCCCCCTCTCCCCGGGATAGAAGAAGGATGAGATTTGTAGGAGAGCTAACACTGTGGCTTGGTTTTATAAATATTTATGTATATATTAAGTATGCTTGGTCACAAGCACAGTTGATGAAAGGTAGCTACATTAGTTCCTAGCTAGTAGTAGCCTATTAAAAGAGTTGAAAAATGAGAATTTATGAAGCTGGTATTGATGCCTTGTATACTTATCATGGAAATGAGGCCTCAGTTGCTCTCTGCAGGAAGAGAGTTAAGCATGCTGTTTAGAAAGAAATACAAAGGAAAAAAAAAACCAAACCCCCAACCAAAGCAGTCTAATTTTTTCTGAGTATATAAGCCACCTTCAACTTCCTGAGGCAACAGAAGTCTTAGCATTATCTGACAAATGCTGATTAGGTTGAAAAATTTGACTTCAACTTGGTACCAATAATTTGGGTACAGATATACCACATGCAGTGATAAATCCTGAATTATGTTAGTTCAACTATTGTGCTCTGATCTGAGTACAGTGTATTTGTTTTTTCTACTATACCAATTGTTCTTTTAAGTATCAAATATAATACAGTATTAATGGAAGTCATTTACATTCCTGGAGAGGAACGAATAACAGTTGAAGTAGAAAGGAACCAAGACAGCAAAGAAAGGTCAGGAATCTTGCAATAAGCTTTATGAGAGTAGTATGAAGTAGGAAAGGCAGTATGAAGGGAAAAGCAGGAGATTTTGAACAAAAACCTGTTACTTGTTTGTTCTTAAAGTGATGCATGTATTATTTATGGGAGTGTGAATGATTCTACAGATATTATAGGGTTGCTATGTGTCAGAATATTTTATCCACATTTATGCACATCTCTTGTGCTTTAGCTGACAAGAAGGTTTTTTGTCTCTCTTTGGAGAGACAGTCAATCCTACTTCTGGTAGGAGCAATTGTCTTTGAGTAGTATAATAGTTTTACCCTCTGCCTTTGGGAGGAGTCTTACACCTTCAGCGTTCCTCTTTCCTAAAACAAAGATCTGGGAACATAGTCATGACCAAATATCAACATGTTTTTCCCTTGTTGTCATCTCTTAAAACTAGATTAATTATTCCAGGCTTGTGTGAGGTTTCACTTCTGTGTATGTGTTTTTTGCCTTTCTGTTTTCAAGTTGCATTATTTTCTCTTATTGCTCTTCTACTTCTTTTTAATCCTTCTGAAATGAGTCACCTTTTCTACTTCCCAACATTTGATTACTGAGCTTACTGATGTGAGACTGTTAGGACTGAAAGAGGGAGTGAGAATTGTTTCATATCTCAGAAAAAAAAATTACAGTGCAAAATATTTCAGAGAATGAAATACTCTTTTAAAACATACTGACTTTCAATGGCTGGCTATTAAGTAATGCCATCCAAATGCTGTAATCAAAGAAAACCATAACAAGAGCTTTTAGTGGCTGACTTCCTTACTTCTGCTAGGCCTGACTCCAGAAATTGGGAGATCTATTTTTCCTTTTTAATAAGATGAGGTTGAAGATTCACACAAATAATGACCAAATCTCATTTCCAGGTTTCGAGGTGTGATGTGATGTTCAGTGGACTGTGCCTGAATTGAAAGGGGTTAAATTATTGCTCATGCTGCTCCATCTTTAATGTCTTTTTGCACTTTTGGTACTTCTGTCCAGCTGTGTAGGTGGATGGATGTATACTGAAACTTTCCTTGATGAGAAGCATTTGCTTTTTCACTTGAAAGTCAGATGCACTTTGCTTTTCTTACTGAAGTTGGTGTAACTTGTGCTGGCTGTTTCCTTAGTGTTTCACATGGGCATTATTGCTGTTCAGTCATAAAATATACTTGCTGTAAAAGCTTTAAGGTATGCATATTGGCAGATACTAAATGAATCTGTCTTAAAGTATTGTGAGCTGTATGAAGTGGTTCATTAGTGATGATTCAAAGGAGTTCACTGTCAGATGCACAGATCCATTACTGTCCAAATATTCAGAAATGGTTTTAAGTCGAAGATACCAAACTAAATAACCTGAATCTCAGGATATTCTCTCAGTACCTTTGATTTGATCCACAAGAAGAGAAATTCAGGATCAGATCTTGAGAGGTCCAAAGCTAGGATTTGAATATTCTTAAAGTCTTAACATTGTTGTCTAATAGAATTCCTCCTATCAAAAAATAAACCAACATTCTCAATGGTTACAAACTTTGCATGATTTTTCTTGTTTTAAAAACCATTTGTATGGGCTCCAGGGGACTATGGCTGAGATATTATCTAGAAAACAAGTTGAACTGAAAATTGAAAATCATGGGTTATAACTTTCCTACTGTTTAACATACCACTCTGGAGACATGATGCAGCATGTTCAAACACTTATATAACCTCTTTGGATGATATATTGGAAAATATTTTTATTGAAATATGTTACTGGTTTGTGTGTTTGAACAGAGGATTGCAGAAAAAAGAACTAGGTACAATAAGCAATATCTGTATACTGGACTTGTAAAAATTTGTCAGTCTCAGTGAAAATTGGTCATGTTTGATTTCTCAGGCTACGTTGTACTACACTCGTCTCGAATATTATTCTGCTTTCATGAAAGCATCTGTTGCTTGATGTATTCTGTTTCCTCCTTTATGATCTCTGGGGATGTGACAACAGAATTTTTTCAAACCTTGTTGCATCTAGTAGAAGTCAGCTAGTACATGTGAGCTTGGTTGATTAGAAGCAGCTTGGTATCAGTAAATGTTTGGAAAAAGGCTAGAACTGTATTTAGAGGGTGAACTGGAAGTACTAGGAGAAATAAAATTCCAAAATCTGCAGCAATTCTTTGTTAAATTTCTATGTGAAACCTGAGAGGGCTGTACAGATGCTTGTTGATGACAAGACAGCTTAAACACTTACAAATATAAAGTCCAGATGCACTGGTCTGTTTTTCAAAATATAGCTATTAACTAGGCTTCTACATTGCTTCTGGTTGGAACTGGGTGTTGCGTAGATGTGCTTTTGTTTACTTACCAAGTACATAGTTATTTTTCTGAATGCAGAAGGAGCCTAACATTTAGAGATGGCATTTATACCTCCTACAATTAGTGTGCAAGGGACAGAACTTTTGCATTTCCTCAAGGTCATGCATACTTAGTAATATCCCTCAAGAAACCTGGCAAATCCTCTCTAATAGCAATCAATTGACTTCATGAGCAGCCTACTCTTTCCTTGATTTTAGGATAGGAACAGATACTTAAGTGTCTTTTATTGTCATCTTAACTGAAAAGTAGCAGTGGATGGGCCTCAGCCAAACCTAGTCCAATCTAATCTAGGTTCAATGTAACCTTTCATTACTTTTCAGAATGAGTTAATGTCACCATGGTATTGTGAATAAAATGGCATCTTAAATATTCTCTTCTCTGTATCCATAATGCTCTAGTTCTGTCAGCTGCAGGTGTACAGTGCAGTGTACAGCACACATGAAAACAAAGCATCTTGTTTATTCACAGTATTGCATTAAGGTGATTGTTCAAACTGTTCCTTTGAAACTATAGCTTAAAATACTGGCATTACATTTAACTATTATCTCATGTAACGTTCATAGGTATTATTGAATTTCTAGCTATTGAATCAGTGTATGTATGATTTAGCATTGGCTGATACCATTTAGAAGAGTCTACCAGGTCTACAGTGTTGCTTAAAATTAGTTCCCTGTTCCTTTAGTTGAATTGAATTTCTTAGCTACCAAAAAATTGGAAAAAGATGTTTATGTCTGTAAATAAATGTAAAGCCTGGATATAAAAAAGTATTTAAGGCATTGGGAATAACCTGAAATGTGTGTGTGTGTGTTTCTCTGGTCTTTGAGAGTGCAAATCTGAATTTGGAGAGAGATCTCTCCAAGAATGAAGGAGCTGCTGCCTGCAGTAATAATTTAGGGATGTTGATGACTATAAGGGATCAAGTATGCAAGAATCTTGAATTTGCATCAGCTATCAGGTGTTATCAAGGACACCCCTGTTCTATTATATGAACTGTAACTGTATCTTATTTTGAAAAATCATTTCCAGGATCTCTCTTCCTAATGAAGAAGTGGGTTTTTTGTTGTTGATAACTCTTCCTAATGGAAGAATTGCAAATTAATCCTGTCTATGATGATATCAGCTTAGTGCTTTGATGCAGATGTAATATTTAACTTAACATCAAATCTAATTAGCTCTCTTGTTGAAGTAACTAACCAACATTCTACCAAATGTCTGTTTTGAGCTCTTACCTTGTGTTTTGAAGGCACTTTAGGGAGTTAGCAACTAAACCCAAACAGAAGATGATTTGATTCTGATACCTACCTTGTTGTTTTGAAATTTCAACCTATGTATTCAAACAAAGTAAATACTTCTAACTTTTGTCTTTTTCAGTTCTGCTAACAATAGAAATACCTTCCCCCCCCCAGGTTTAGGCCTCTTCTAACTTCCTGTGCCATGAGTAGTCCCATTGAAGGAGAAGGTCAGAAGCCTAAGAAAATATTTCCAAACTCATGGTATATGGATATGTACTATAGCAGTCAATGGCAGTGAAAATATGCACTACTTGTGCTTTTGATAGCATCCCAAAGGAAAATAGCAACGAAGAGAACTGATTCTTGTTTCAACCTATCAAGCTGACAACATGAGCTTCAGCATACTTCATTACATCACCCAAATTGCTGTTGCAACTCAAAAAGCATCATGAATGTCAGTAGCCTGAAGGAAATGCTGTATTTCCAGAATATCTCCCAAAGGAGTTTCCTGTCAATTATAGTTTAAATTGTAATTGAAAATGATGATTGAAGTTCGAAAGTTTAAAGTGCATAATTAAAAAGTAATAAAGCCACTTGTCAAATAGAATCTTGCTCATGGTAAACAGCTGTCTGTTGTTGTGGTGAACTATGGTGTCAAAGCAATATTGGTGAAATAATTAACCTGGGGAGGTTGATGGAACTGTATCCAGTCACAGCAGATCTGATTGACTTCACATGTCCTTGTTGTATTTGATGGTTAGCAAGGTATGAATCCTTTCTAGAATGCAGTTGGTTAAAACGCCTCATTCTCTATTTCATAAAGGTGTGGCATTAAAATAGAGCTCTTAAAATTGTCATTGCATTAATGAAAACTACTTATCTTTGCTATCAATCTCTGTCTTCTTCAGTAAGTTTCCTTAGGAAATTCTTTGCAATCTCTGCTTTTCAAAGAAAAACTAGACAACATCTAAATAAGTACCAAAGAAAACTTCAACTTTTTTTTTTCCTCTGAGGGAATTCTACAAAGTAAGAAGTTCTGAGATAAATAACTTGCAAATTGAACTTAGCTTTCAGATGAACCACAGGTTGGAGTCCAGAGTGGTAATCTTGTGAAGCAAGTTGGTATAATCATACATGGCTGAATACACTGTTAAAGCAGTTTTTAGTGAAAATGTCCAGAAAGAGTACTTAAAGCATGTTACTTCATCTAAATCATGACTAGGGATTTATATTTGGAAGACAGGTGATGTTTCTCTCCCACAGATGGAACAGACTGCAAGTGACTATTGATTAAATTGATCTGAAGATTAATTGTTTCACTCTTAATTTGATTTCTCCAGGTTGTTTTTGAAACAAGTACGTCTAAGTTTGTGTGCTTTAACTGTTTCTTTTGGCCTTAATAGTCAGATGGAATAATGTTGTGAAATAAGTAGCTGTCACAGTTTAGGGTCAGGGCAGCCTGCTAGACCTAAAACAGCCATTCTCTATTAACCTCCCTCCATCCCCAAAGGGGAAGAGAAAGGGATTAAGGGAGAGAGACATAGCAATTGCAAATAGCAATTGCAAAAGGAAACTAGAACAGCTTTAATGAAAATGTAGTTAATAATAATAACAATGGAATATATGCAAAACCAGTATGGAACCCAACCCTCCTGATGGCAATTACATCACCACTGATGCTGTGGAACAGGCACCTGGACAAGTCCCAGCCTGGGCCCAGCAGCAGACAGGAACTGTGTTCAGGAGCTGGATTCTGGTACTGGGTTCAAGAACACACAGATCAGGACTGAAGGCAGAACAGTCTCCTGTGGATACTGTAAGAAGAAGTCTTAGTCCCTGCTAAGCAGTGCTCAGCAAAGCAGGGCAAGACCTTCTTGATGCCTCAGCCTTATAATGAATCTGCTGTATATGGCCTGGAATACCTGGTTGGATAGCTTAGGGTCACCTGTCTACTCCTCCCTGCAGGTGTGGCCTTTCACTTTCTGCACCCCCCAATGTGGTACACAAGATCCAGCAGTGGCCTTTGTCTTGCACGAATCCTTGGCAGTAACTCTAACCATGGGGTGTTATCACTGCTAGAAGCAGACACTGCCTGTGAGAACAGGCTGCTACCTTCAGACAGTGCAGTTAGTTAGAACTGAGCTGAAAAGTAAAATTACAGAACAGGATTAGTTCTGTTCTCACTCAAACCAGGACACTTGCCATCAGTCTTGTGCTAGTATCAGCTGAATCCCAGCCATAGCAGATCTGTTGAGAATGCTTCTGGATTGAGTTGACTTTTCTGGTCTGTTCAGGGTATGGGTGAAGGGTGAACTTGGCACTGTTTGTAGCTTCCTGTATATCTCATAGTTCACACATGCTGAAACCCAGGAAAAGAAAGCTCATCTGCAGTCCAGAGCTTGCTTTTATTTTCCATTGAGATATTCCCTCCTTCATCATTCTTTTTTTCCTGTAACTGACAGTAAAGTTTTTGACTGATTGCTTAGAATAACCTATCTTCCTCCAAACCTTTGGTGAAAACTGTTCTCTTGTCATAGCAAAAACTCTTCATTTTGTACACGAGTTTTAAGGTAGGGTTTTTTTTATGCAACAGGGATTGCAGCTTCTTGGAAGTTACTTATGTATACACTTAAACCACGCTGTGCAGCACTTGTGCATGCATATTAAATGTGCTACAGGCAACCCAGGAAACGTGTGAACAATCACTTCTTGGGAAAGCATTATGTAGCAAATCCCATTAAAACATCAGAATTCATGTCAGAATGTAAATATGCCTATAATGTACTATACCTATGCCTATAATCTAAGTATTATTATAAGGTTAATTTTTGTTAATGTGTATTACTATAAATTTGTCTCTTCCATTAGCTACATATAGATAAGGTGTTTTTCTTAACCATTTTAAAATTGCTCTTTTCCACAGACCTTTCCTTGATATGGTCTATAATGCTCTGGACTGTGCTGAAGATGATTACTATGCCCTCTTTGTGCTCTGTCTTCTATATGCAATGTCACACAACAAAGGTAAGCAATTTTTGTTTTTTCCAGGGAAAACTAAATGAGACACATTATCTGTTTTTAACTTATGTTTATGCATACCTTCTGGTGAGAAGTTCTTTATATGGGGGAGGCAGACATAAGTATGCTGTAAGTAAAAACAGTTGCCAAGGATCACCTTTTTAAGAAAGATTTGGTGGAAAGCTTTGTGAACATCACACAACCTTAATTTCCTAGGTTTCTTGGAATAGGATTATTGTGTTTAACTTTTAATCTCTTAATTTCAGTTGAAGCCCACTATATTAGATCTCCATACATATGGCATCCAGTTCTTTCCCACTTTGCATGTACTATGATTGCTACGTGTAAGCCAGGTATAAGATGTAAAACATGACCCCATATGTTAAATTTTAATCTTTGAATACTTAAAACATCCAGGTAATGCCCAAGGTCTGAGAATCAGATGTTATTTTGAAGGTCACGTATTGCCTATTTCTGTCCAGCTGTGACAGTCCTTCAGTAACTGGTTTTATACTATGCAATTCATCAACAGCCTTCTTAAACAATGTGCCATAACTGCTTGAAAGCTTCTTTCAGTCGTCAGTGTTCTGTGCTGTAATACATCTTGTAGGGAGCCTGGACTATTTGATAAACTAGCAAAACTATGTTAAATGTGGCCTTCATTGTAATTCAGACAGTATGGGAACATGTAACCTTTTCTAAGGGATGATTGTGGTTAGCTTTTTTGCTGTTTATCTTTCTGTACATTTTAAATGGAATCCTTATGGAGCAAAAATGTAAACATCTCATACATGTGAATGAGTAATCATGTGTTTCATGATTTTAGAGAGCTGGATTTAAGTTATTTTCTGCTTATGTGTTATAGTTTCTATAACACACTAGTAGTTCAAATGAATCAGCTGCTGCAGCAAACTGAGCAAAAGAGCATCAGGTGCTTAAAAGGAAGAGTTCTGTTCTAGCTTCAAGGTACCTCTCATGAGCAAGTAGGGTGGGAATGAGAATCTGAGGGGAACTAGCTAAGCTGAGCCCCTCCTGTTCTCCATCCTCTTGATGATTTTAGCATTTTCCAGGAATGAAGGAATGCTTCTCTGAGATTATAATTTGCAGACAATTTCAGGGCTTTCAGTCTTTTATGACAAGAGATAATAATACAACAAATATTACCAAAGGTATCACCAGAACCTTGGCATGCTCTAGGCCTCTCTGACTTGGATCTCTGATTTCCCACTCACTCCCCTTGCAAGCAGTATACTTCTTCCAGAACATGTGTTTTCCTGAGGGACTTTTAAGATTCACTGTATTGGAAAACCCTGATGTCAGAGAAGGATTCCCTTCTCTTAAAATTCATTAGCTAAAGCCATAAATAGCCAAAATCATTAATTGTAACTGTTGCAGCTTTTGAGAGTCCCTGGAAGTCTTTCAATTCGTAGTATAGCAGGATCCTGCACTCTAGGGTTGTATTTCTTAATTATTCTATTTCAGACCATGGTCTTTCAGCCCACTGTATATGCTCTCTTCAATATCCTGTACCCAGAAAAAAAGCCTGACATCCTCTTTTTCAAAGATGATCTGTTTACATCTATAGTATTGCTGTAAACAGTGAGGAATGCAGCAGCTGCAGCCTCTTGCTGCTTGGCTTCAGCATTTTCTGTGCTGTTTATTTTTCACCCAGGGTTACCAAGAGAAATACGACAGGCAGTGAAATTTTTACCTTTGAAGAAACTAAGAGCTTCTAAGGGAGAAGCCTTCTCAGTGTACTAAATGTAGATACCCTACTAAATAGAGATACTTTATTGAGGCTTTGGTCATGAGTTCTTCCATTTGGATAGCGAGTCTGCATTTTGCAACATGTTCTTGAACAAGTTTAAAGAAAATGTATTTGTTTTTCACCAGGGAGAAATACCCCCGTGAAAAGAAGGGAAGAATGCCAAGAAGTACACATATGCAGCTAAACAGATTTGTTGCAAATTGTACCTGAGAGATATTTAATCCCAAAAGAATCCCTTCATATATGTTGCTAGAGCATGTACTGCATCTCAAAAATGCAGAACTCTGTATCCTTGGCAGACAGACAACCAAATGAAAGATGCTGAATATGATTTCATCAGATGTGATCTCAGTTGGTCACTTTGCTGAACACCTGCCTGGTCCTGCCTCATTCCTTCCCGATGCTTTCTGTCTCCTTAATGGCTTTCTGCTGGTTAATAATGATGTCCTGTGAGAGCTTAGTCTACATATAGATACTCTCTAAGATATGTTTCTCATGAACAGCTGTTAGATTGTTGTTAATGAACACCAATACTCTGTTTACTCTGGTTCCTTAAATGTTTCCCTCCCCTACACCTTTCTCTTCAGTCTCATCATGACAGAGCACATTTGTATCACTGTCATTAATCTTCAAACAGACCTTTATTAATTCTTCCAAATACATATAGTTAGTGAAGAAATAAATCAGCTATCAAAATGACATCGCTATATAGAGTTAACTGCAACTTCAGGGTTGGAAGAAGCTATAAACTGCAGTGTAGTCATCTTCTGTTTGATGGGATTGTTTATTACCATACTTTAGAACAAGGACAGAGAAAACCTCAGGAGTCTGTTGTAACTGGTTTGTTCTAAGAGATCTTACAGTAACTAGTCTATTCTGAGAAATAACTTCGCTGTTTTACAGGACTAGGTTGAACAAAGATGGATTTAGTTTCCTTAGAACAAGTCAGTGAGAATCTGCGAATTTACGTTGGGGAGATTACTTAGAGGCTCCTAGTTGCAAAATAAAATTCCTTTTTTTTTAAAAACATAGATGAACTGATCACTTACTACCAAAGTGGAATTTCAGATCAGACTTTCTTCTTTGCCCCTTTAGTTTTTATGCTCTTCAGATGTACGGCTTGATTTAGATGCAAACAAATAGCCTGAGAATTCCAGATGCAGCAAAATGGCTTGGATTTCACCAACCACTTTGGGATTTGAGTGTCTTCACCCAGGAGACTGCATTAGAGGCTGAGGGTTTTCATTGATACATAAATGTGTTTAGTCTTTCTATTTTTTCTTCCTTTTCCTTGTAATAAAAATTGGAAACTTAACTTGCCCAGTGTTGTGTTGCTAATTACACTCTTCTGAGAAAACTGCTATGGCCTATTAATTACTTACCTCAGTGCATACTCCTGTTTTCCAATTTACCTTTCTTCTTTCATCCCCCACAAAAGGAATTGATTCAGTCAAGCTGGAGAGAATTCAACTTCCAGCTCAACACGCTGAAGAGAGAACTTCGTATAACCACGTCCTTGCAGAAGGGCTCATCAGGATCATGAATTACGCTGCACAGCCAGGTATCGCACTTCTGAGGGTTCAAAAACCCAACCAATCAACAAAAAAACAAAACACACAAAAAATGCTACCTAGGCTCTTGTCTCTGAGGGGAAAAGGTCTGTTTAGAATGCTCTTTGATGAGCAGTAAGTAGATCTGGTCTGTGAAAGACAACTGTCAGGTTTCCCTTGGTTGATGAGAAACCAGGAGGTCGAGATTTCTGCTGAATATTTGGTTTTATACTGGGAGCTACACAGTGGTCTGTTTTCTTAATTCCTACTTTCTGTGATTTTTTTTTGAATGAAGAAAAATGATGACATGTATAATGATTTCAGCATAATACAGGATTTCATCCCGAAAATATCATTGGTGGCCTTTGCTTGTAAAAGTAATTCTAGCGGAGGAGTCTTGAAAACTATATGGTACTCTTTGCTTGGAGTAGTCCTTTGCCTCTAGAGGTGTTAGCAAATTTTCCCATGGTTTTCTGTGATCACAGATTGGATTTTCTGTTCTGCAGAAAACAGGGGCTTTTTCCTGACTTCAGTTTTTTTATGAAGTGAGGGATAGAAGGCTCAGTGACTTATTCCTTGGAAACATGATCAGCCACAGCTCTTCTCCCTGCACTTCCCCTCTTAAAACTTCAGATGAGTAGATGTGGTTTTCCCCTGAAACTGACATACCATCAAATTCCTGATTGTCTGCAGAAGAAAATCTAACACTTGTTTAGCCTGCAAGACAGATCTACAGGCTATTAACTTGTTGTGCTGACATGCCAGTTGAAGATTAAAAGCACATTTCTATTTAAAGAGTCTGTACATACTCCAGAAGGAAAGAGTGCAAGATGAGGAAATGCATTTCTGAGGAGGAGTGAAAATAGTGAGGTTTTATTAAGCTTGCTAAATGCAGTGTAGAAAATCTCTTCTTTTTAGGGGTACTGACCTTTGTATCTTCAGTTTCTGGCAGCATAGTGCTAACTTGCAAAACAGATGGGAACTGGAGTCAAACTGAGATGTCTGTCTCTTGGCTATATTGTCTTAGTATTGATCATGGAGCTCAGATCATACATTTCTGGTGTCTTTGGGGTTTTTTGTGGTTCTTTTTTGTTTGATTGGTTTGGTTTTGGGGGGTTTGTGTGGTTTTGTGGGTTTTTTTTTGTTTTGTTGTGGTTTGTTTGTTTGTTTTTAACCCTTCTGAAACTAATGCATTCTTTCACTGCAACTTCCCTAGATTCTCACATCCAGGCTGTATCTGAATTATTTGGACTGTTTGGTTTTTTTAAGGAAAAGTTCTTCCTTATTAGTATGCTATCCATAAAAATTCCTTTCCTTTTGTAACTTTATTCATTTTAGTGCAACCTGTGCTTCAGATTGATAAAGGCATTGGTTTTGCTTCTTTTGTAATAGTTTTAATCTTTATTGCCACCTTATTGCATGGTTCTGCTTTAGATTTTTCTTTAGCTTTAAGTTACCCTTCCAGGGGTGTTTTTGATGTGATTTGTTGGTTGGTTGGGGTTTTTTTGTCTGTTTTCTGTGTTGTTGGTTGGTTTTTGTTCTTGTTGTTCTTTGTGTTGTTTTGTGTTGTGTTTTTGTTTTGGTGTTGTGTTGTTGTTTGTTTTGTTTGTTTGATTGATTTGTTTTGGTTTTGTTTTTAAAGCCATCAGCATTGTAAGCCAGTATCAGCACTCATCTCAGTCAGATAGGGTGCAAAGTTTATGACAGTTGCAGAGAAGAGTAAGAGCATTAGGGAAGAAGAGCAATAGTTAAACTGCTACTAATTTGTATATTGAAATTTTCTTTTCATAGATGGAAAAATCCGTTTGGCAACTTTAGAACTGGGTTGCCTGTTGCTGAAGCAGCTTGTGTTTTCTAAAAACAGCAGCATCATAAAAGATGTTCACCTTGCTTGCCTTGAGGTAGGTGTTTTCTTTCAAATTACCACTCACAGCATTACGTGTCCTTGAGTCTTGTAATATGGATGATTTTTTTCATTTCTGATTGCAATAAGTATAAATATGAAATTGAGCTCCTAGAGCATCTTTCTATTGGCGGCTCTGTGCAGTGAATGTAAAGAATCAATACCCCATGTTCTGTTTGCAGCTTTGCTGTTACCTTGCTATTGAAACCCAACTTCTCAAGCAGGGTTATGGTTAATTTTCTCTCTGAAATATGTATGTCATCCATTTCAGTAATAAAGAAAAGTTATTTTGAAACTAAAATACTCACAAGTTGTATTTTTATAAGTGCAAGAGCTGTGTTCTGTCAAATTCCAGACTGAAGGCTATGAGTATAAGGATGTTAATAGACAGTCTCTTCTGTATGAGTTTTTGGGTGATATTTTAAGTGTGACTTTTGAGTAAATGGCGTATTTACTTCCTGAAGCACAGTTATTTTATCTTTTCTAGGGTGCAAGGGAAGAAAGTGTTCATCTCCTTCGTCGTTTCTATAAGGTATATATGCCAAATGGTGTAAGAAAAAATTGTTTACTTAATGTGAAATTAGAAGTAAGTCTGCAGCCCAGTCTGTATGTAGTTCTCAAGGCAGGACTTATTTTTAAGATAGGAATTCTGTGTTTGTGGGAGAGAAGGAAGAGTTTTATTAAAAGATTCCTCTCAGAATCACAGAATCACTCAGGTTGGAAAAGCCCCTTGGGATCATCATGTCCAACCATTAGCCCTACTCTACAAGTT
>WUAM01000431.1:107078827-107093263 GCA_024336885.1 Actenoides hombroni | reverse complement strand
AGTTCCACCTCAACATGAGGAAAAACTTCTTCACTGTGAGAGTGACAGAGCCTGGCCCAGGCTGCCCAGAGAGGTTGAGGAGTCTCCTTCTCCAGAGACTTTCAACACCCACCTGGATCTGTTCCTGTGTGGCCTGTTCTGGGTGTTCCTGTGTTGGCAGGGGGGTTGGACTCGATCTCCAGAGGTCCTTTCCAATGCCTATCATTCTGTGATTTCTGGAATGAGGTACCCTTCCAGTTGTGCAGGCAGCTAAAATGTTTTATGTTTTAGTTTTTATCTTAATTCAAATATTTAACACAGGATTTTGATAGATAGGGGATAACCTGGGATTGACATTCCCTTTCTCATCTGTCTTTCTCCCCTTGTGAGGAATGAGGTGGGTTACCATGTCTGTATATTTGAAAGTTGAACTGATGCTTGGCTCTTAAAGTGACCAGAAATTCCTACAGGAGCTCTTTCTTTGTTGTCCTGTCCCTCTGTGTACTTTCACAAGGTTTGAACTAGTTTATACTTGGCAGTGCATTTTTAGTGCCTTATGAGTGAAGGTGCCTCAGCTTGATTCATAAAGATAGAACCACAGCAGAACTGCTGATGTTTTACATTGCTGAGAGACTGGGGGACTAGCAGACATTTTATGTAAGGCCAAGAAGGTGACTGATTATGGGCTTATGGAAATAGGGCCTCCATTTGCACAATTAAAGTTCAAAATGATGATTTTTGGCTTTAGAGAAAGGGAATGGATTTATAATTCCTGATTTTTCAGGATTCGTGGTTTTAGGTCATCTTTGATTTTAAATCAAGGTATCTTAGAGAAATTTTAACTTCACATTGGCCTAGAAACATTACCAGAACTAAGTACTTTTCCTTGGGGAACAAAGGTGCTCTGAGGTTACTGAATTCAGTTCATGTAGACATTAGATTTCACATGAAACACTAGAATTAGTATGACGGTCCTTCTGCTGCAGGACTTAGATTATCAGGCACCCTAAATATTGCTGGTCTTAGTCTTTATGTTCTCTTCAATGATTGGATCAAAATTTGTCATAAGAATGAAATCCTCTGATCACAATACAATCAAATAAATAAAGCTACATCACTGACAATAGCAAAGAAAATGTGTGTGTTTTCTTTACATGTGAAGAAGAGCCTGCTGGAGCTCCTGCATGTTTTCATAAGGCGTGGTAATGGTTTTGTATTTGGAGAAGTGGTTCAGCAGGTTCTGTTGATGTGGAAGATTCAATACCACCTAAAATAATTTGGACAACGTGGGGGTTATTTCTTGTATGTCAGTCACAGTCCATGTGTACAACCACTTACAAGATAAAAAAGAAACGTACAACATTTTGAAGGATTCCTGTAAATGTGTATGCTCCACTTTCATTGTCTTTCCGAATCTTACTTGGATTTTTTGTTTCCAAGTTTTGCTTTTGAGGTGGTGCCTGGTTTACTACAGCTACACCTTAACATGCTCCACATGGGGAAAGAATTCACCTGAGTAACTGGGTATAGCATGTCTCTGAACTCACCCTTGACTGGGGGAAGCAGTTTTGTTTTGTGTTTGTGGTTTTGGTTTTGTTCCACACCCCCCCCAAGTTTGTCTGATAGAGTGCATTATAGTTTCTTGTAAGCTCTTTGGTGTTCTCAGTCTGTATTTTTCTGTTTCTTTGTATGTGTTAAAAATGTCTGGGAAGCATTTACAAATGAAGCACAGAATTTAGTATGGAAGTAATGGTTATATGTTTTTTCGTGGACTTAATGATAGTCTAGAAAATTGAGCAAGAGAAGTACATTAATGCAGTTGTCAGAACAACAGTATATTTTGTATAATTTATCACAAAAAATGCTATACATAAAGAGCAGAGATAGATCCTACAAAAAAGGCATCATGTCAAGAGTATATCTAGGAAAGGCAATGGAAAAATTTGCTACTGTTTTTGCATTAAAAATTTTGTACTTTAGGCTACTTGTGGATGGTTAATATAGTTCAGATGCACAGATATAGTTGCAAATGCTTATTTTGAGCAATTTTGCAATATTGGATGTCAGTTGTGTATATTGGCAATGCCTTGCATCATTGTCATATCTTAGGGATAAGAGGATGGTCTCTGTACTGTACAGCTAACTTTGTCCTGATTTATGTTGTGTAGTATTCTTCTCACAGTGGAATGTACAGTAGCTTAATAATGAATGTTTCTGGGTTTAAAAAAACAACCAAAACCAATTTTGAATTAAGCTACACATACTTTTTTAAAAATCATTTAAATACCTTTTAATTTTTTTCATGACTTTCTCTCAAGTATTTAAGAATCCTAAAATAGAAAAGGTTGTGGTTATATTTCTATTGCTAATAAATTTGCTACTATTTGAACTCTTTGGTCCTTGTTAAAGTTAGATTTTTATTTACAACCACAGCATAACTGAAAATTGTCACCCTTTATCACTTTGTGTTTTGATTAGAAGCTTTTCTTCAAAAGATAAGCATTATCAACAATTTTGAGCTTATTTCTGTAATCTCCCATAGCTTTTATGGTATGAATAATTTTATTTTAGAGTTCTTTTGTCTTAAAACACAAATACTCAAAATATACGCAGCTCACACCTTTCTGACTATAAAAGAATGCTGAAAAAAGAAAGCTGAAGTCATGTCTTATTGATGATCGAGGTCTCTTCCAACCCCTAACATTCTGTGAGTCTGTGATCTCAAAGCCAGAAACATTGTGGAATGCCTGTTAGAGGGCATCTGGCGTTAAAGTGAAAGGAGGAAAGGTGAGAGGATTCAGCCTGGAATTGATTACTGAATTGGCAAAACTTAAACTGTGTTTTGAAGTATTTTATTCCACGGGTATTTTGTAATTCCTCTAGATTTTTCTTCATGTGTTGCAAATGACCATTTGCAGAGCTTGGTGTGTTGCACTCTGGCACTTAGTGCATGCTGAATGGGTTCTCTTGTACTAAAACTAGATGCCCATACTTCCCTGACTTTGTCCGTTTCAACCTGAAAGGTTCAAGTTGTTCATCTCCATTTAAGTATTCCTGTTATGCAGAAGTTATTAAATTCCTTGCTCTTGTATTACTAGGACCTGGATGCCTGGTAACACTGGTCTTGTTTTGGCTGTCATTTATATAAGGCATATATGCTTTACTAGATGCCAAATAACTATTTGGCATAAGCTATTTTGTATAAGTTAGAGTTTATTAGGGTTTTGGGTTGGGGTTTTTTTGTTGCTTTTTTTTCTGTATGACTGTAGAGAAGATACTGGTTTGGAGAAAGACAGAATCATTGTATGGATCTGCTTGGTACACAGGATGAAGTGTAGGGGGCAGAAATCCAGCTGTGGTTCTGCTCATAGGGATCTTGATGATATACAGACAACTTTGATACTTTTGGGTTCTCTTTGATCCGAATTCTTAGCTCATGAGACATCAACACTTATTTTTTATTTTCACATCAACTGTTATGTTTTCCAGCTCCCTGACAGCTTTAGACTGTCTGGTTATGCTATAGGAGGAATGAAAAGAACAGCTCTATCATGGGCAAAGTATCACTGATATTGTCTCCTACTGCTTTTCCTGTTTCTTTTGGACTTGAGAACCTATTTTAATGGTTTATAGGAGGTTGATGGGCCCCAGATATCTTTGGGGAATTAATAATGAAACACAGGCAATATAACCTGCGTTGGAAACTTAGGAGGAAACTGTTTTGTCTTATGAAAGTGATGCTTTCTCTTGTAAATTTGGATCCTGCAGTCTTGCTGTATAAGTAGCTTTGTTTGAAGCAAAAAGAGGAATTGTATTAATGTGAATAAAAATAGATGCATATAAAGTGCATGAAACCTTTCTATTTTTCTACCAGAAAATAAATAAAAGATCATTCTGCATCCTTTCAATTTTTTGACTCTTTACATACTGGAACATAATAACTTTATAAGTATTCATGCAGTTGTATTTTACTTATTGCTACTTTTTAGTAGAGTCTTGTCTGGAATAAATAGTGTCATTTGGGCTATAAACAGATGAAAGTTTGAAGAATTGGTCTGCTGCATATATTTAACCTATATGCAACTAGTCAAAAGCTATAAAACTATTGGAATACATCATGTGTTTGTTATAGAAATTCAAGTTTAATGTATTTGAACATATTCTATAAGCCCTGTGGACAAGGAAATGCTTGCAGTCAGTTATGATTCCATTTGGTTCAGAGATGGAGCAGAATGACAATTAAGAATCTTTTGGATATAGTTACTGCCCCAGGATTATAACTACAAAGCAGTCAAGTTATTATATGGTGCCAAAAGTTATCAATAAGTTTTCCAAATGAATCAAATAAAAATTATTAGTTCTACTATGAACAAAGCCTTTAGAATTTCTCTGTGGATGTCCAGCACTTAAATATACTTTTTTTGGATGATTTAAAGAACATGGTTTAAAAAAGTGCTTACTGAAAAAACTTGCTTAGAAGTTTCAGTGGTAGGAGGTGTAACAAAGCTTTTGAAGCTTTGGAAGTCATATGAGATGAGGGAAACAAAACTTCAGGTGCTGTGATGAGGGGTATCTGTACACAGCACAGTGTGGATAGGCTAAAGAGCCCGTGCAGGTCATTCTGATGATATAACTTCACTGCTTCTAAATACAGGTCAGCACCTTAGCAGTTAATTAAGATATCTCTATTCGGCACTGTGTTGTGCTGTCCTTTACCAAAAGGAATGAACGGTTTGTGTTGAGCTATGAATGTCTCATTCAAGAGCCAATTAATTTCCTGTGTGGAAAAAAAATCAAAGTATTTGATATTTCACATGTATGAATACTGATCTTCTGTTTACTTAAGCTGCTGTGTCTGACTGTTCTCAGTCAGTGTGAATGCTTTAGTGATGCAGCACTTTCTAGGCAGACTATTCTGTGGTATTTTGTTATAAATAGTTCACAATTCAGTATCTCCAAGCTGATTAACTGGAATGGGATTGTGCTTAATTTTTGTATTGAGCACAACTTGGTAGCCAAACTCTTGTTTCAATTAGTACTTTTTAATTGTTGATTTTATACTTAATAGATGAACAGTAGATTGTGTACGCAGTGTCATTTAGATATGAGCGAACTATGATAAATAGCAGTTGTCTGGGATATAAAAATAAAGACTGTGGATCTAAGATTCCATTTAGATTGCTAGTAAAGATTAAAACTTCCATCTCGATCAACTTCTATCTTGTCCTAAGCTTTGTTCTACAAATTATCTGGAGAAATAATACTGAAGATAATTACGTTTCTTTAAAGATTATCCAAATGCATTAGCGCACCTGTAAAACCAAATAAAATTAAGTTAAATATGCTGCAACTAATATACATTTCCTCACTTAAGACAAAGTACAGAAGACAATAGAAATGGAAAACTAGTGCATTCTGGCTCTAGATGAAAATGCTGCTATTGAAGTCTTTCCAGAACAACATGTACTTGGATCAGTATTAAAGCGAAGTATTGTGCATATCTAAGCCAAATGACCTAGTACATTGATAGTACAGAGCATATTTCACAGTTATACAAATACTTAAACTGGTTTTGGGTTTTTTTTTCCATCCATAAAACAAGTAAATTAGAGGTTAGGCTAAAAGTGAAGCTAAATCTGTCTGCCTTAAGTATTTTTGTTCTGAAATTGACTCCAGTAGCTTAGTATTGCTGTATTACTGTTATAGGGAAGCATTCTATTAACTCTGAATTATTTTGGGAAACAAGGTATGTGACGTGCTCAGCTCTTTGATATTGAAGTACCCCTCAAATCTGCATTGTTACAACCACTGTGCCTGTAGGTAAAAATGGCAATAGGCTTCCACTTTATTGCAGTTCTTCAAGCTAAAGTAATATTTAACAATGAACATGTCTCTTTCCTGCATTACAATGAATGCCAATATAGAAGATCATTGCAATTCTGGCAACAGGAAATATTTTTCAAGGAAGTGAAAAAGAGCCTATGGTCTCATTTCCGCTTTCATTTCATTTATCTACATCTTTCACATTGCTTTGCTTGTTTTCATTTCCTTTCTCTGTCAACCACTATTTTTGCTCTGTGCTCATGCATGCAGTGGTTTGTCAAAGACTGTTTTAGTCTATATGAATCACTGAGGAATCTTGTGGAAGAAGTTAATTGCTTATGTCACCAATAAAAGAAGTGAAATGTCATACTTTCTATTAAAGAAGGTTTGTTAATAAATGACCACACCATCAACTTCAGTAGATGATCTTAAGCATCTATCTTGTATCTTAATGGTAGAGTTTTTATGACTTTAAGTTGAAACAATTATCTGCAGCTTTTAATTTTGAATGTTTTACATATAGAATGACAAGTGGATCAATGTGTTAGTGATGTCATTAAACATATATATGTATTTTCTAGTGCTTGTGGCAAAAAAGCATTGTGATCAAAGACCAATGTGATCTGAATAAAACACATGGTCCTACAGTTTAAGGTGATACATGAATGCATAGAGAGCTTGATAAATTGTGCAGATCTACCTTAAAAAAGGTTAAAAAGACTGCAGATCTGCTCACAAACATAGCTCTATGTTAAAGCAATCATTTATTAATGTAACACTTCTATTGTGCACATCACAATCAGAGTGTCTTAGTAAATTGATGTGACTGATGCCAATTTCTGCCATGGAAGCATTTCTTTGTTTATTGTCAGAATTTTCACCTTATTTTTCTTTCCTTTAGTTTTCCATTGATGTATTCAGTGAAGGGATGAGTCAGCCTAAATATTAAAAGTCATTTTTTTCATATGGGGAAGTTTAAGAATTACTGCTTGAGAAGGCTGCTTAAGATCTAATATTCTTATATCCAAGGATGTTGTATTTGATTTTATTTTGTAAATATCTCATTATGTTCAACTATCAAACTGTTCCAAAAGCTTACTTTTTAAGAATGACAATACTGTAGCCTACAGGCCAGTTAAGTCAACTGAGCTGACCTGACCTGATGTAGGGATTTTTTTTTTTCCACATCAACACTGGAGGACAATACAACCGAGGAATCTTCACACATTCTATTCCTTCCCATTGTCTTCAGCCTTAATCCTCCCATTTGTTTTCCATTAATGAACTGAAGTAATGTTGCCTTGACTCAAGTGCATCTCCTTAAAACACTCTTGAGCTGTAACTGTGTGGCCCTGAGAAGAAATGGGAAATGAACTTGTCAGCTTTTACTGTTCTGAAGAGTCCTTTAACATTATAAATGCATTTTGAAATATGACCTATTGCTCTGTCAACACACAGGATTTTGTTACTAACTTCAAACTTTTAAACAATATTTTTGTTAATCCTTTGTCCTCTTCCCTCAGTTATATTTCTCCTAGTACTTTGTAGAGATACAGTGCAAACAGGAAAACTTTAATTTGTACTTAAGTTTCAAGGTTTTTTGGAATGTTTCAAAGCATAGGTTGTTGTCTATATTTGTTATACGTTATATGTCATCTGAACCTGCTTTCTGGAATGTTCGAAGACGTTCCACTATACCAATATTTAACACAAGTAATACTTACTACTCAAATTTGGGATGTTTTTAACTCTAAAGAGAAGCAATTGCTTAAGTCAGAGTAGTAGCCATCAGTGTTACGACTGAGCCAACTGATACTTTGTCATTTTTTTTCCACAGAAGGTCTGACACTTCTAGTATTTTCCAAACAATAAAGTACTAATTTTAGAATAAAACTAATTTTATATACACGGAATACATGAAAACAGAGCACAGTTATACTACAGCCCTCTTTAGTATAACTGCAAAAATTTATCACTGGTCTCCCACAGTAAATATTTTTATATATCTGATCTGGAAAACAAAAAAAAAGGTTTGGTTTTTTTTTCAGGTAGGATCAAAATTCTTGGTCAGGAGTTTATATTTTGATTGAAAGAACCAGTGGGTTCTCATGCTGATCTGGTACATAAGCTCATGATGCCATGAATGTGTACATTATGCATAGGTACATGCCATGAACATATACCTCTGTTAATGCTTAATGTATAAAAACCAGGTTAGCTGCCTTGTTACAGAATGTTACTTCATGTACTTGGTTGTAATGAAAAGCATGGTTGTTGTATTTGAGTAGAGAACGTCTGTTTCAATATTCAGACTCTTCCAAAGTTCTACAATGCATTGCTCAGTGGGATATTGATGTTTTCTAAATTTCTTGAATAGCT
The DNA here is from genome assembly GCA_024336885.1 of Actenoides hombroni. Lineage (NCBI taxonomy): Eukaryota > Metazoa > Chordata > Aves > Coraciiformes > Alcedinidae > Actenoides > Actenoides hombroni. The sequence goes on along the minus strand of WUAM01000431.1, from coordinate 107,085,082 downwards.
TGAAATTTCATTCTTTGAGGTCAGAAAAGGACATGATATAACTCCTATTGTTCAGTTCTAACTTTAAAATGTTCCTAGATCCATTTATAGCTTTTGCACCACTACTCTAACCATGGAAAGTATTTGCTAGGTCCTTGTACAATCATTCTCTGAAACATGTCTGCTTTTAACTGTGAAAAGCAAGTGGTAGACTAAATTTTCAGTCTTTATTGTCAGGTAGCTTTCTTTGAGCCCTTTTCTTGTATTCCTGTTAAGTTTCCTGTGTGGAAACTTAGGGCTACACTGAAAATTCTTTAACTTAGGAAATACTTTTTAAGCAGCAAAAATCAAAGAAGTTAAATTAATTCGTGGTAATTAAACCCCTGGTTATTTCTTGAATATCATAATATAAAAATAGTTCTATCACTTTTTTGAACTGATTTTTTGAATTATTCTGATTGAGGTCACAATACTATGGCTTGTTATAAGATCCACTCATAAACCTCATCTTACAAAGGTCCAACACCCTCTTAAATCCTCCTAAATACTGCTTCTTATCTGTTGCTAGCAAATGAAAAGTTGTTCTGAAAGCTGTTAAGGAAAAGTACAGAAGTGGCAACTGTATTTGGCCAGATAGATATGGATGCCAGTGGAATCAGAGTTTGACTTTGGACCGACATTCAATTGATCCCACTTTTGATAGAAAGATCTTTATGAACATGTATTCTGGATGGGCAGATTAAAGTAGCTGATGTATAGGAGTCTGAGAGCATTGGAAGCGTACTTCCTGACATGAGGGTCTTGGCTAGAATACTAAGGTTCCTGCTTGGAAGGAAAGTCAAGGTAACCATTAGGGGGATATGGTAGAGGGTTGATTTACTGGCAGGCAATTTCACATTAACACAAAAACCCATTAGCATCTTCTTGTTTTCACAGACTGAAGTTCTGCCCAGCTTGTTAGGAGTCTTTCTCATTTTAATAAGGCTCTCCCTCCTTCTTGCTGCTTGTAGGGTATGGATTTTGTTGTTTAAAGACACTAAGGAATCACCTGTTGTGGGAAGGAGTGTCAGGAAGAATTTTTTTCCTCCACAGTGTAAACTGGAACTTGATTTTTGTTTCTTTTCTTTCACCTTTCATATGAACAGAAGGGTTTTGCTGTTAGTATGAGCAACTTAATGCCCAATTCAGGTAAAAATAGTATGTGGTAATTGTAGCACTGAAGCTGAGTCAAGGCTTTCTTGAATAGAAGTTATGCCAATGGGAGAAGACATGGGAAATCTTCACAAATGTGTTTGGTACCTTGTTCCTTTTGATGAGGAAGATGGTTTCTATGAAGTCCATTCAAATGAATGAACGGAATCTCTTTAGGCTTGGAGTTATGGCATATAAGAAGCTATTACATTTAAATGTCATAAAGTTGTGGCATGCTGCTTAATCTCTGTTTATTTTCATTCACTTGTGTGTTTTGATAAATAGGGAGATTGTTACAGTTGTTTAATAAACACACAAGGAAGATGTAGCAGAACAGTGTGTCAGATGAATTTTAAACTTCATTTGAAGGATTATGGCAATTCATTACATGTTTATCACAAATACATGCTTATTATCAATATAAGGACTTGATTTGATTCATCTATGAACTTAAAAGTTCTTTTACATTATTGTGAGTACATGGTAGCAAATACGGACTTTCTAATTGCTTTTGTTTCATTGTGTTAGGGATGCTTGTAGCTTGAATGAAACATTCTTTTCCTGTGCTTTAGTCAAAGTTGTTTGATGTTAACTAGGATGAATTTTGAGGAATTTTATGTCCTTTCTTGGAAGATAGAAAGGATTTCTTAAGGCTCTGTTTATATATTAAATGGCATTTATTTCTAAACTTCTCCATGGCTTCATAAACAAGTTTTGTGGGAAGAATATTAAATTATTAGTTCCCCAAACTTCAGGCTTTGTTTTCAGGATTTACTAAGCACAGAGGCTATGCTGGATAGTACAAAGTATCCTTTTGTAATGGTAGATTTACAAGCTTTTAATAACAATGAAAATATGAGCTTGGTATCTTGAATATATCTCATTCTTTGGTCTACAAAGCAAAATGGGTAGTTTTCCCTAAATAATTTATACAATTGTTTAAACTCATGCAAGTAATTTTAACTCTGGAGCAAATATTTATACTGAACTGGGGTTCATTTCTTTAGTTTGTTATTAGAATTTTATAGACATGACAATTTTTCCAACTAAGGGTAATCTAAAAATATCAGAAGCTGCACATGCTTTGGTCTTATTTCTGGATGGAAGTACAGTGTATGCCATTTTGCATTTAGTACAGTTCTGCCTAGCAGTCTGATTTCTGACTGCTGTTGTGATCTGTTTTATGTAACTTATGGCAAGTTTACATATTCTCATGACTGTTAATACTAAATTCTATACTAGCAAAAGTTTTTAGGAGTCCTTTACAAGGTAACATACAACACCATGTGGTCATTTTGACAACTTATCATGAAATGGAAAAGGAGGAAAATAAAACATGTTTAGCAAAATAAGCATGTTTTAGTACTTAATTCTCCTGATAGCATACAGGACTGGAAGTGTGTTTATGTTTATCTTAACTTAAAACAGCTCACAAAATGAGGAACTGAAATCAAAGACTTCAGACACAAATCCTTATTTTTAAAAATGTAACCATAGGGTAGCCAAAATCAAGTATGGATCTAGCAAGGAATTAGTTGTAAATCCAGCTACCCTGTCATTGTGCCTGCCCTGTGATCAGTCACTGTGGCATGTTGTGCTCTTTTAAGTGACATGAGGAAGACTGTACAAACTATACTTGTGTTAATGTTGCATTCCCTAACCTACAAGACTTCATTGTTAATCCTTTGTTCTCCTAAAAAAGACTTAGCTTCTTATATGCAATGTTTTTTTGGGCTATAAATAAGTAAAACCATTTTACAAGTGAATAATCTAGAGAAAAAACCAAGGTAAGGTAAGTTAATTATATAACACTTAGGAGGAACAGGGCTGAAATTCAGGAATTTTAGGTTGCAGTCAGCCTAAGGTGGCTGTGAACAGACCCCACTACATTTATTCTACTATACTATAGGATCTTAAGTTGAGATCTTAAATTATTTGTTTTCACATAAGGCTAGTGTGAGAAGAACCACTTAATAACTGAGACTTATTTCTGCATACCAAATAGCAATTTACTTTTATGGTCAAAACAAAATCCAAAGAGCTTCTTCTAAAGGTCTATTCAGTGCACACAGGTTAAGCAACATCTCTGAATGTAGTTCTTTGGTGGAGTTCTGTTGATAGTGCAGAGATGGAGATTTTAAACACAGGGATGTTACAGGGCAATTTAAACAGTCAGTGCAGATATCTAAAACTGAATGATGTAGTATAAGGCCTAAAAATAAAGCTCTAAAGCTTGTATTTTTATATTCAGATTTGACTGTGATAAGTGTGGTATACATAGACTGTATCAACCAATTAGACTAAATAATAACTTAAAAATATTAATCAGATCATCCTGCTAAAAGTTCTGATTTTTTTCAGAAATATTTAATTTTTAAACAGTTATTTCATGTGAATTATGTATATATTAATCTAAGTATCAGACTAGAGGAAAAGTTTTATGATCAGCTTTAAAATATTTCACAATAGTAATGAAGAAAACAAGTAATCAGTAGTGTACCTATATCACAAAACATAGAGCTCATGACAGAGGATTTTCGTCTAAGTAAAAACAAAATCTGCCAGGAAAAAAAGTCTTTGTATGATATGTTGCCATCTGGAATACCTTAGATGACATCTCTATTAACAATTTTAATATGAAAAATTTATTTCTATCAAAACTTAATACATAGTTTTTGGGGAGCGAAACCAAATGTACTTTAGATTGTATAACAGGCAATTATTGCACATTGCATTGAGCTACACAGTTTAGCAATCTTATGTTAACCAGTGTAGCTCAGCTTTGACATTTTATATTGCACTTCACTCTAACCTTCAGGGTATGTGAATTAAGGACAAATGCTTTGTTAATTTGGAACCAGTAAGCAAACTTGTGATATAAAATACCTCCTCTGTGTATGTGTGGCCTGTGATTTCACTCTTTGCTTTCTGTTCCTGCAAGCTGTAGGTTGCCATCTCTGTTGTCACTGTAGAAGAATTAATTCCAGTTGGCTGCTACAAGCGTTTGCTTTTGTCTTCTATCACATGATGCCCAAGATGCAGTTAATGGAATCTCTTTAGAATATCTTGCCATGTGCTGCACAAGTACTGTATGTTAGCTGGTTTTTCCAAATTTGAGGATTGCCTAATTAGGACTATGGAAAAAAATAGAAGTTGAGAGGGAAAAAGTAATGGGACAGCTGAAAAGAATCACAGGCATTCCAATACACTCTTTAAATAAACAGACTGTGTTCCATAGCTAAACATGCACAGTACTTTTCTTGTGACTTGGTTTTCTGTCAGCAGTATACAGCATTTAGCCAGAGGATCATTTCTACTTTTTGCCAAAACACTTAGAGAAAAGTGTTCTATTATAATGCCACTGAAAATGCAGTCTGGCTTTATAATGCAGCAGAATGACAAGCTCAATCACAAGCAGAATACTAGAAATATGCTTTTTTATTATTTTATTCCTCTCCTATTTTCTTGAAAATCTGAATATTTCACTGTGAAAAAGTCTTAGGGAAGTTCTTGATAGGTGGATGTTTCAAAGAACAAGGAGCATCATTTCACTGTTAATGCTGCCCATCAAATTCCAAGAGCAGGTTTGTTGTACTGTGATAGATTAATGATGTTTCTCTAAAGGGGAAAACCAATTATTAGGCAAGTCTGAAACCTGATCTAATAAGAGCAATGAGACATGTTCTTTGCTATGTGTAGTGTTAGTTTAAAAGAGGTTATGGATCATATTGGCCAGGTTTCTGTTTATTAGTCATATTATTATCAGTGATTTAGAGTTTGTAGTGCATAATGCTGTTGTACTTCTCTGAGCCAAGTGGTGCAGGGAGCTTAGGAATTATTCCCGTGAGTCAAATTTGGCACCTGATGTAATCAGCTAAAAATAAGCCAGGTAGTATGTTTCCCCCTGAAGACAGAGGAGATAAATTTTCAAGATCCTTTAACAAGTGATTCAGGGAAGTCTTGCATGTTTGCTGACTTCTCTTTAATGGCTATAATTGGATCTTGGAGAACCTGCCTGAAAAATTAAGGTGCCTGAAGTTGTTATGAACATTTCTTTTTCTCTACTGTCATTCACAGACACTCAGTTTATATGTTTATGAGCCCCTAACAGCTCAAGTGAAGTGTCTGCCACATTCAGTCCTACTGCAGGACAGTAACATAACTACTTCATATTGTAAGTTTGTCAGTATTGCTTCCTTCACTCAGGCAATCTAAAATTTTGACATAGCTCATCTGGGAAGCACTTGTGTGACATCAGCATCAACTTCTACCTTTTACCTTGGTTTACCTGCTTTGTCTCTCTTCTGTATTTGGAATGCTGAATTTTTCACAATGTCTTTAGAAAATGCCTGTCTGTCAGCACTACTACTATGAAAATAAATTTATTAATTCATAAGTTCTAGTCAAACTTGATTCTTATGATATGGAAAGGTTTGCTTGCCCTCTATTTAGAGGGAGGAATGTTATTTCAGAGTTGTTCTTTCAATCTTGTTGCAGTATTTGTTCCTGATCTGTCTACTCGAGTCTGAGAAGTTCGTAGCTGCAATCTGGAATAGAATCATAGAAACAATTAGGTTGGAAGAGACCTTCAAGACCATGAAGTCCAACCATTAACTCAGCACTCCCAAGTCCACCACTAAACCATGTCCCTCAGTACCACATCTACAAGTCTTTTAAATACCTCCAGGACTGGTAACTCCACCACTGCTCTGGGCAGGCAGTTGCAATGCTTGACAACCCTTTCAGTGGAGAAACTTTTCCTAATATCCAATCTAAAGCTTTTCTGGCACAACTCGAGGCCATTTCCTCTTCTCCTATGGCTTGTTAATTGGGAAAAGAGACCAACCCACACATGGCTACAACCTCCTTTCGTGTAGTTTTAGAGAACAATAAGGTCTCCCCTGAGTATCCTTTTCTCCAGACTCAACCTCAGTTTCCTCAGCTGCTCTTCATAAGACTTGTATATATGAGAGCTTTGGTGGAAAACAGAAATTAATGAGGTATAGAATGATATTTGGAAATGATTAAGCTATGTTTAAAGATAGCCCTTAGCAAATAGTAATTAAATATTAAAAATTGACTAAT
>WUAM01000431.1:107047845-107078727 GCA_024336885.1 Actenoides hombroni | reverse complement strand
ATATATAATTTTATAAAAAATTTTTTCTGCGCTTTCAAGATAACTTACATATAATTAAGTATTCAAAGAGTAAATAAAGTATTAGAATTTTTTTGTGAAGATGTTTTCTGGGTGAGCTCTTTCAATAAATTCTAATTGGATATATATCTTTACATCTGTTATGGCTCTGCTATTTTTTCTGCATTTGCCAGTGATGTTGCATGCTAATCTCTCAGCACACAGTACAGACTTTACTATTTCAAACAATTTGTTATGTACTTATTATTTTATGCCATTATTAAAAAAAAGAATGATTATCAAGAAAAAAACCTACAGATATAAGTGCTGTGTACTGTGGTCATGCTTATCTTTGAAGTGCTCAGTTTGCTTTGTGTTTCTGCTCCGTAAAGATCAGGTATTCTGTCTTGGTTTTGCACCACCTAGGTCAACTGGAGGGAGTCTTTTATAAGCTGCTATGTATGCTGACAAAAATTTAGATGGGCCATTTTAGCTTGTTTTAATTGAAAAATAATAATAAGAAAAATCTGTGTAGAAATATTTGTAGAAAGAGCAGTTTCATTGCTGCTGCTACACCTCTTAACTAGGTTTAAGACTACACCCATGATTAAGTGGTTCCATTTTGGACTTTAATTACTGTTGATTTCAGAAGGTATTTTGAAAAAAAATTTGTTATAGGTAAGGTTCAAACTTTTTATTGAAATTTTTTAAAAAACACATGTTGATCTATAAAAAGAGTCCTTTCCATTGTATTAATCTATTATGGAGAAATATGTGTAAGAACAGTATCTGTTGAATACATACTCATTAACATATAAAGGTTCACTTGCTGCTTTTGTTGTCTTGCTTTCTTCCTCTGATTTTGAGCTTCAGACCAAAAGACTATTCAAAGAAAACAGATGACTGATTCAAGAAAAACTCTCTAATCTCCGTCACCAGGAAAGAGAACAGAAAGAGGAATATAGGGAAAGTAAGGAGGAAATACCCAAGAAAGGAAATAAAGAAGACTTCTGAAAACAGGGTTTGTAGAGAAACTAAGATGGTCTGAGCCTCATTAATTTATTTGAAAAGGAAATGTGCTTAAGTTAAAGTTCTTGGACTTGAGAGTTAAGAAGGCTCAGGGTCATGGAAAGATTAGGTATGATTTGCAACTTGTGAAATTATAACCCAAAATCTTTAACTTTGTAAGACTATATACTTTTTATGAAACTCCACAACAAGTAAGATGGACTGAGAAAACTGGATCTGTAAGTGAAACTGCACTGGAAGCTTTACTCCACTTTACACATCCTTTCTCATACTGAAATAATGTTGTTTATAATGTTCATAATTCTGTTCCTTTTTTAAGGTAGACTTGAACTATTTCTGTGTAATGGCTATTTGTTTTTATTGGTCTGTACAATAAAAGTGTAATTAGACCTGGGAGATCAAACAATCTTAAAAAAAAGAAAGCACGCAAACCCCAACAATGATTACATTTTTATTTTAAATTCTTGTCATCTTTTTCAGTTAGAAATCCAGATGATAAAACAAAGCTTTATTGTGAAGGGGCAGATACTTCTATTTGAACAGCTTCATCCGCCCAACAGAGCGTTAATGTCTTTAGCATCCAACTGTCTTGATGTAGTGCTTCCACTTGACATATTAATTCAGAAACCCCTTAAATAGTCAACATATTCAACTTAAGTTATAGGCTTAAAACTACATGGTTTGAATATTCTTCTTAGTGTAAACATATATGTAAATGCAGGAGGACTTTGTGAATCAGGAGTGGAATGTTTTCCGGCTCTGAGGTTAGCCAAATGTTCTACGTATTTTGTGTTCCCAGAGCTGGTTAGAGAACTAAATCTTAAACGGGTTCTGAGGTTTTATGCTAATATTCAAATCACTTAGAATATTTACATTGTGCAAGTAATCCACATCTCAGAATTCCTAGCTTGAAATCAGTGCAAGTCTATGAATGTGAATACAAATTATCCAGTTTTGTATTATTTTAAAAAGCATGCTCTCTCTGCTTGTGTTCAGGGATCACCGTTAATGTCAACTTAAAGGAAAGCTGGATAAAATACTCACTTCTTTAAGAATCCACATTCTCTGTAAGTCTCCAGACTTAATACAAACCATTCCCTGATTTTTAAAATGTCTGTGACATTGCTAAACCATCATAACATATACTTATTATGGGTTACAAACATAACTATTGTTTTCCTCTCTGTAATAGAGCTTTTTTGGCTTTCTTTTAATATTTTCCAGAAGGCCAACGTGTTTTGTATGAAAGCAAAGCTGAAATCATAAGGTTCTGATCTTTTTTTACAGTTACTTAGCTGCTAAAACCTTGAGTTTCCATATTTATTCTGTAAGGTTAAGATGGGGCTGTATATTTATGTGTGTGGCCAGGGTACAGCTGCCATCTGCATATGGCAATAGTACAGTGGCATGGCTGAAACCACAGTGTATTGTACAGCATGCCCACACTGGAGTACATGATGATGGCTCCTTTAACCTCTTTCTGTCACTTTTCACCTGTGTCTTCATAGTCTCTTCTTCCCCTTTCTCTGTCTGTTCTTTTCCTTCTTTCCACTCTCTCTCCCACACTCCTGCAATTAAAATTTTGATGTTTACTGTTCCTTTTTTTTGTTGCTGTAATATCTTATACCAGAATATAGGGAATGATCAAGCCACATTATTCTTAGTGGTAAAGCAGACAGCAGCTTGTTTTATTAATGTGTTTAAGGTGAAAACCATTTCCTGCTGTATTCTTGCCTTTTAACAATGAAGCTGCTCATCTTTGCACTTAAATGGCATTTACTCACTGAAATTAAGTTCTAATGCAGTATATTTTGCTTACTAAAAATGCCTTGTGCAGAAGAGTACAGTAAAAATACAAGGTTTGAATCCCTCCACATGCATAGCAATCTTGATATTCAAGAAATGTTACCTGGGTATTTTTGAGTCCAGTGGTCTGCCTTAGGACTTTTCTCAGTGCAGTTGTAATGGGTCTTTAGAATACTAACATGAAAGATGAAAATCATAATCACATCTGTTTCTTAATACGTTTGGAAGTCTTGCAATTTGGCAGTAAAGCGTATGTATCTGTGTACTGGCCAATATTTAGCTAATGATATCCTTATTTTCCTAGGTGTTAATTAAAGCTGAAAATGATCTTAGGACATATTGCAAGGAAAACATAATTCACTTGGCCATGAAACAGTACTGTGAAAATTTTTTAATTGCAGATTGTTTTGTCTTTTCCAAATATGTAATATAATTTCTTGCAGTTCAAATTCTTACGAATTTGTGCATCAGACTTATTTTGATGGTTTGATGGTGATAGATTTACACTGAAGATCCTCTCTTTCACTTGCATTCTAAAGTACTCCTCCTATGTTGCAGTTATGATGTACGTTGAGTGAATAGAAACTGTATTTCCCTGAGTATTCATCATTATTGTGACTTCTATTATTGTATTTTAATACATATAACAATAAGCGTAACTCGGAAGGTTCTGATACAGATCACTGGTCATGTTGTGCTTTTATGTGGGCCTTGGAGAAAGGTAACAGAATAAATGCTTCTACTTACAGGCATGTATAATACTTGCAGATGCTACTGCTCTGTGCTTTGGGAGGTTGGGTTCTTTATGTATGATTGTAGTATCTTTACAGAATACATATGATATTATAAGGGGAGATTTAATGGAACAGTACACATAGTAGTTTTGAATTTTGCTACAAATTTTGTGGTTTATATTATCTGGATATTATGTTAATACTGGTTTATGATAGAAATTCTTGGAACTCATGTTCTAAACTGAATATGAATCACTAATAACAAGCTTGAAATCTCTAAACTTAGAGAAGTATGCAATTTATTGTGAGACTGATTCCTTAGGAGCCTAATTTCAGTGGTGTAATTTAAGTGCTGTACTACAAATAATATTTAAGTATTTCAGGTGAAGGGGCATCCTTAGTCCAAAAATAAGTATAAAATTGGTATAACTATATCGGACAATTTATAGTGTTATGATTATATTGTCAGAATAAATTAATGAAATCAAGTCACTTTAATTGGCATCACATTAAACTGGCATTAAAATCTCCCAAACTGCCATGAATATCACTTACTCCCATCATCAGACTAAATATCCCAAATAAATTCCATTCTTTTAGAGGAGGAAAAGAGAAATCCTTTCAATTGGTTTTGTCAGTTCAACTAGAACTATGCAGACTTGTTATGTATTATTTGGCTTTGTAGAGAATTTCCTTTCCCATTGTTTTAAATACATGAAAAAAGTTGCACGTGTATCCTATTTGAGATGTTTCAAAGCCTATGTGTTGCCAGGGTTTGTTGTTTGCAAGTCATCTTAGAAGTGCACACAAAAACTGTGTTAAAAGGATGATACTAATGATGTAAAGACAGATTCAAGAATTGTCAGCCTTTGTCATTGCCTAAGCAACACTTGAGTTCTACCTCTTTCTGAATACAATCTTTAATTACTTGTCTACAACTTTTGTAAGATGTTTGAATCAATGACTTGTAGCACAGGAAAATTTAAAGGTATTTGTAGTCAATGGTATTAGTGGACATCAGGTATTTTAATCCACTTGAATTTTTCTATTTCTCTGAAGTCATCTGCAAACGTACTAGCTTAAAAGTTTTCACGTGTTTCCTGTTTTGCGTTTCAGTTCTCTTTGAAATGAACAACTTTAAAAGAAAAATAAAAAGGGAAAAGAGGAAGTAAGATTTGTGTGTTCTAAATTTAAAAGAGCTAAATTAAGAAACCCAGAATTCATCCTAGTTATTTCTGAGGACTAGCTTAGGCAGTTTTTTTATTAATGAAACTTAAAATAGATGTTACAAATTATTGAGGGTGGAGACACTTTCTGGTAAATGAGTGGATAGATGATTTAGGACTCGTGTCTTACCAAATCCTTTACCTACCTCATTCACTGTTGAGCTTTTAATAATATCTTGTAATCTTGTAGTAATTTCCATTGTTAGTTGCCAGAAAGACTTTTTAATCCCTGAAAGACCCAACTCAAACGTGTTATTAATGAATGTACGTCTTCCTTGGATGTGAAATGACTTAATAAATTAATAAACTTTTACTACATTATTTTCTCATTCCACGTGGAATGTTCTGTGGCAATATGTGAAAACTCTTAAAAGCAGTTTCCTCCTTGAGCTGGTAGTTTTCATGCCCCTTGTGTGCATCAGGGCATGCCCAACTGTTTACCTTCAGACAGAGGGGTCAGTTTTTGTTCCCCTTTTGGGAAACTGTCTCTACCCTTAGGGTGATTTGGAACTGGGAGGCACTGTTACCTCTCATCTCCAACTCAGCCACCAGGTGTCCTTCAAAGAACAGCAGCTGACCCTTCCCTGGGCAGCAGCTGCTGGCTACGGTGGGTCCCTGTCCGGGCACCAGTGCCCAGTGGGCACACTGCTGACAAGTCACCTCCTGGCGTCATCGTGCCTTCCACTCAGACACTGAATACTGGCTGTTCTAATGAAAAGTTTAAATGCCTCCAGCAGAAGGTGGATATGGCGGGAGAAGAAAAGCTCACCTCTGCTCACCAGTGTTTATTGTAGTGTTTCCTGACTATTGTTACTATTATTAGACTGTTGCTGTTGACTGCCACTATTGCTGTTGATACTCCCTACTTTTGTACAAGCTTATGCTTTGAATCGGTAACTGAAGAGCCTTTTGAGAAACATACATGACTTTTTGGAACATAGCATCAAGACATGGGCTATGAAGATTGGGTTTACGTTGTTGTGGCCTTTTTTTAGAATTTGGCTATGATGAGACTAGTTTCCTTTAAGTTTATTATAATGATTTAAGAAAGTAAGCTGAGTAATTTCTAAAATAAATTAACTAAAATTAAATAATAGCTGTAACAACATTAATTATTACAATACTAAGTTACTGGAAGCACAAAAAAGGGAAAATAACAGATATCAATTTAATACAGATCTACCTTCATGCAATCATATGAGCACTCTCAGATGTGCCCACTGGGCTGGTATCGTTGCTCTACCACTTTCCATCAGTTTTGAAAGATCATGGAGAACAGGTGAGGTGCCTGAGGACTGAAGGAAAGCCAATGTCACTGCAGTTGCAAAAAGGGCAAGAAGGAAGACCCTGGTAATTACAGGCCAGTCAGCCTCACCTCCATTCCTGGAAAGGTAATGGAGCATCTCATTCACAGAATCACAGAATATTAGGGGTTGGAAGAGACCTCTGAAGACCACTGAGTCTAACCCCCCCCCCTGTCTGAGCAGGCCCAGAACTAGGGCAGATCACTCAGAAATGCATACAGGCAGGTCTTGAAAGTCTCCAGAGAAGGCGACTCCACAAACTCTCTGGGGAGTCTGTTCCAGTGCTCTGTAACTCTTAACAGGAGAGAAATTCTTCCTCATGTTGAGGTGGAACTTCCTGTGCTAGAGCTTGAATCCATCGCCCCTCATCCTATCACAGGGCACAAGTGAAAAGAGGTTGTCCTTGCCTTCTTGAAACCCAGCCCTTATGTATTTGTAGACATTAATTAGATCTCCTCTCCACACGGAAAAATCCCCATGTCTCTCAACCTTTCCTCATAAGGCAGTTGTTCCCAGTCCCTTCATCATCCTCGTAGCTCTCTGATTCTCTCCAGTAGATCTCTGTCCCTCTTGAACTGGGGGGCCCAGAACTGGATGCAGTACTCTGAGTGAGGTCTCACTAGGGCAGAGTAGAGGGGGAGGAGAACTTCCCTGGATCTGCTGGGCATACCCTTCTTCAGGGCTCATTTTGAGACAAGTCTGTTATTGGTAGTTAATTAACACCTTAGTATTTAATGATTATGGCCTGGTAAGTAAGTCTTGTTTTGTCATTTCACTCCCCCTCTGATTGTATGTGTGTTCTGTTCCAGGAAAGCCAGTGGTTTGTGTTTGGTTTGGGTTTTTTTGTTTGTTTGTTTTTTCATTTTCTCCTTCCAAAACTGCTTGAATTAGGAAAAAAAAAATAGTTTGTTTAGAAAGTAAACAATTACTATTCTGTACAGCTTTAAAAAATTTTATTAAAGAGGGTCTTGTAGTTAATGTTTCACACAGTCTTATCCATCCTTAATTAAAATATACCATTGCTGCAATTAAGTGCTGGTGTAGGAGTAGCAGCACAGGACCAATGCCAATTGACTGAAACGCAAGTAGGCAGATGTAGTGTAACTGTTTCTTCCTCGTTTTAAGAGCACAACTTGACCTTAAAATCATTACTACTTCAAATTAATGTCATTGTTACCTCCAGTGGGTTTTGTAAATATCAGCATTTTAAGGGAATGACAAAACAATTTGCTTTGATTAGAATATCTGGTTACTGTCATAAGGCAAGACTGTGGTCCTTTCATGTACTTGAGGTTTGAATTCTTGGAAAAAAAACCCCAAAGGTTTTCTTATTTTCAGATTTAATAGAGCTTTGGGCTTCATTCGTGAGAATGTAGCTGAGTTAGAAGATACAGGTTAGCAGTTCTAGATTCCACCTGTTCTGACTCTTGAGTCTGCAATGCATGATTTTGTTCTTTCTATGTATTTTCCCTCGTTTTGGTGCCATATTCTGTTATTTAGAGCACTCCAAAACTAGTATGCCTACTTTTTCCTTTCAGACAGATTTTTCTCTTTGTTACATTTTAATGCCATAATTATAACAATAAATTAAATTCTTTGAAATATATGCAGATGCTAGAGAATCTGTGTTCCTGGCCACACTTCCTCTGTGGTTAGATGTGGTATTAAATATAAGTCCAGGAGAACTGTCTGAGGGTATGACTGAACATTATGAAATGATAATTATGCAAGTTAACAAAAGGAATCAGGTTTTCTGCTGAATCCTTCAGTTGCTTAAAATTTCTTTGCCTTTGCTACAGACTAAGAAGAAACACTACTCCTTTAAATGCAAGGAATGACCAACATCACATTGTCTTACAATAGTTATGAAACCAGCTGACTTAACAGAAACTTTCAGACTCTTGCTGTTGAGGTTGGTTTGGAGAAAATTCTTGGAAAAATATGTAAAACTGACTTGCTGTTGAGTCACTGCTTCACAAAAAGCAAAAGTTTCAGAGCTGATCAGGAAACATGGGCAGGTGGTCACATTGGCAGTAGGAGATGGAGCTAATGACATCAGCATGATCAAAAGTAAGGGGAAATTTAGAATTTAGAATGTCAATAAAGATGATAGCTTATTAATGAATTTGTATTTATAACAGGCCCATTACTAAGACCTTTGTTATTGGAAGAATATTTTTGTATGGAAAAACAAAAAACTCAGATCAAACCTTATACCATTTTCTAGTACTTCAAAGGAACTAATTCTTGATGTTTGGTTTGGGTTTGTTTTTTTTGTCCTATAACTTTGGCCACCTTTGAAAAATGTGGGAAATTATAGCTTCTGTAACACTCTCCAAATGGTTATTTTCCTACTAATTGATTGATGGACAGTCTTATATAAGATAACTTAATGATGAATACTGGCTTGAGTTGTTTGCTTACATTGTTTCATCTTGCTCCTACTAGCCTTGCCCTATAAATTTATCAGAACCTCAAATTCCAATGGCATATTGTTGAAGCTGGAAAAATAGCAGAATAAGACTCCACAAAACATTCATGAATTTAATTGTTCTGTAACAGTTAAGTTTTGCTATAGCCATCTAAACTTGTCAGAAGTTATAGTTAGTATAAAGTTCAGTTGTATTTGTTCATCTGTTTTGGTGTGAAGACTTGAGAAATTGTCTTCCAGAGGCAACAATGGAACAGAGAAGAATTAAAGAGGAAGAGAAACTGTGGATTAGATAAGTAATTATAACAAAAAAATTAGTTTGCACAGATTGCTGCTTAAACTCCTGGGATGAGAGGGACTGTATAAGTATGTTGTAGCTTAATAAGCTGACATCTCTTTTCAGATGTTTAGTAAAAGTAATTTTCCTTTCTCTTTGCTTGCAGGTGCACACAAGGATTGACATCAGTGGCCAGGAAGGAATGGAAGCAGTCTTGACCAGTTACTGTTTGCCCAGTCCAAATACCTTCGGAGGCTCTTCTAGATTCATGGCAGGCATTCTTGTTCAGGCAAGTTCTTATGTTATTTATTCTACAATAACTTTACTTTCACACTGTTGTATTTCTGGTTTGCCTTCTGTGGCTTCTCTACTCAGGTTTGTTTCTAAGTTATGAAAGAACAAATCAGTGACTTCTATTCTTTAGATACCTATATGTAGAAGTACTGGAAGAGAAGAGAATGAGTCAGGCAATCTAAATATTTGAGTACAATTGTTTCAGAAGTTAAATAAAATAATTGTTTCTTTTTTCTATTTTGAAAACACATGTATTTGACTGTAATTATTACACTTAACGGTCCCCTTCATTTTCCAAGTTTAAGACATACCATTTTCATGTGTTACACACTTCTGCCTTATACTGAGAAGGAAAAGAGAACCATATGTTCTGCTTTAATGGTAAATCCCAGGACTTGTCTGTGTGATTGTAAGGAGTGTGTAGATCAGCCATGACGAAATGACTGCCTCTGACTAAACTCCATCCACTACAAAAGATGTCCAGAAAGCACTTATAGTAAGACAAAGAGCTGTCTTGGAATTTCATGCTTCTTTGGACAGAACCTAGATTTCTTGCCTCCTTTTTTTTTAACCCCCCTAATGCTTACTCTGAGCATTTTTCTTCAGGAAACTAAGTTAGTGATTTAAAAGATATTGAAGAAGACCAAGAGTGGAATCCTTGCAAGCTAAACATCATGTTTTAAAAATTATTAATATGTTGGACTGAAATAGTTGTATGGGAAACTATATTTGGAGATGTTTGATCAGAGTCCTAAATTTTGTCTCCTAAGCATTTAAAATGTGTTTTGTGAGAATGAAATTTTAACCTCAGATTCCAAATTTCTTCACTTAGTGATATATATCACAAGAAAAAAATAAGTGTTTTAAATATATTTAAAATGTGTTTTCTCAATCTATAAAATTTCTATGCTATATTCCATAGACTTGAAGCAAACAGTGGTTTTGATCTATCTCTTGTAAATTCTTTGCTGTTCAGAGTCTTCCAGCTGTGTTTAGGAGCTTTTACTAGACTGAAAAAAATGTCCATTCTAGTCAGGCCAGTGATCTTGTCTTGTCAGAAGCTTCTTTTCACATGTCCCAAAGCAAAGAACTAACAAGTATAAAACTGGGACAAACATGTAGTGATACTTTCATTTTACTTCCCTAGCTTCCAACATTCTGCAGCTGAAGGACTTTCTGAACAAAAGGTGGTACTATGTTTAAAGTGTTGAAGGTTTTGTTTTTGAACATATGCTACTACATATAACAGTAAGTTCTACAATTTAAAAGATTCTTTTCCCTGTTGTACTTGTTGTCTACTACTTTTGTTTATTGCTCCTTAGTCCTTACCACTGAATTCATCATTTTGTAGACTTCTTTGCTCTATACTTGCTCACCTCTTTTCCTGAAGAAAAGTCCTGGTGTCTGATAAAACAAATGGTGACTGGAATATCCTCTTCTGAGATATTGATAAGTAATTAGGAAATAAGTAGATCACTTTGGTGATTTGATCTAGCAGGGAGAAAGAATGAAAAAGAAATGTGTTCCTTGAATATGTTGCAGCATAGGGGATTTTTTCTTCCTTTTTTTTTTGTTAATGTGTAGCTCCTGAAAACAGAGGAATTGAGGAAAAATTCTGAACTACAGCTGCAATGCATGTTCCAAAAGTTATACAGAGGTAACTTTAGAAGAGGAAACCACTCCTAATGCTACTGGCATGGTTCCAGAAAAGAAAGGATCACAGAGTGTGTGAAAGCAAGAATAGTTGTGAAAATATGTTGGTGTTCTGAGCCTTGTGAAATAACCTTTCTACGTCTGTAGAAAGGGATGTTTTTCCCCAATTGCAGCCATTAAGCATTTGATTACAATTTCTAGGATTCCACAGTATTGCAGAGCTTTTAGTGAACACTAGAACAACCAGTATATTCACATGAGTGTTTTTGCTCTTTTAACTCATCTCAGTAAATGTAGTACAGAAGTTTTTATTGTTTGGGTTTTTCTTTTTGTTATTGTTCTTAGGGGTTAAAAACCCCAAAAACTAAAGCAATACAGCAACAACAAACCAACCACCACATTTATTTTTTTTATCTATATAATTTCTTGCTAGGGCTTTTTTTGTTTGTTGAAAATGAAAGGGCTTTGATTTTAGGCTAAAGATACACATTTAAATGTAGGGTTTAGAAGTCCTATGGGCATTTTCCTATGTGCTCATTCCGAAAATGTAAGCTTGTATAATAAAATTAAAGAAAATGTTTAGCATATAATCGAATTAACTGCTGGCATATTTAAAATCCTTCAGTCTTGTTACAAAAAAAAAATAAATTAGCAATTAAGCTTTTGTGTTCAGGAGGTTGGCATGTATGTGTCATACTCAAGTAATTACTACTCTGCACTACTTCATGTTGTTGGCAAAGTAGGCTTTGATTACTGTTTGTCTCTTAGGTGCTTAATTCTGTCCCAATCAAAATTCCTTGGTAGATGGGCTGACATACCAGATAACATTTTCTGAAAGCTTTCTGAAATGTAATCTTCTGGTGATATGAGCATCTGAAAGCTGTTCTTTTGTGTGTTTTTGTGATCCTCAATATTGATGGTGGGGCAACTGGGGCTAATAGTGCAGCAGTGTCATTTATCTGGTATTCACTGACAGAATGTTCCTTATGCTTTTTTTGCCTGATCTAATTTCAAGTGTGCTTATTACACTATATACTCCTAAAATGGGAGCTAAAAGTTATCCTATATAATAAATATAAAATCTCCTTTAATACAAAGTATATTAAGAATAATTTGTGTAGTAAATATAAAATCTCCTTTTATGACATGCATAGAGTAGTTCAGTGCTATGTTCTTTGCTCTGCTCTGCCTGTTTTGAAAAACAAGCCTGACTGCCACCTTTGTAAAGAAGCAAGCATCCTGTAAAATGAGGCTTTATACACAAAACTTTTCAGCTTTTTTTTTCGTGAGCAGATCTGCATCAGCTTTCCCATGAACAGAAACTAGGATAAACTTCCAGAATTCCTATAAAATGCAGGCTCAGACTTTCAGAAACTCTTGCGTATTTCTGGACTTTGAATCCATGACAACTTGCAACTTCTGTTGCCATCTTGTGAGTGTTTGAGGCCAGCAGATACATTGCTATATCAACTTGTTATTGTTAGTTTTACGTCTTTGATTCAGACCCTTTCACATGACGCAGCTGGCCTAGGCGAGGACGCATTTCGAAGGCTTACAGTAATTGTCCTAGGCAAAGCTCTCCAACATCCAATGGAGTGAGAGACGTGTCGCCATAAATAATTACTGAAATGGGGTCACTGGATACACCGAGAATTTTGTAAGTTGTATTGCTATGAAATAATTGTATCTTTAAACTCTTCTGAAGGTCTGGGCAAAAGGTGAAATTGCTGCTTGCTGAGCATCTTCTCACTTTTATACTTACTTTGCTAGGAAGTTTCTAAATCCACAACTTTCAGCTTTGCAGTTTGTTTTCAGGTCATTACTGGTAAAATGTAATAGTGATTTTTCTTTCATTATAAGGATTGATACATCCAATGTAATAATTTTGTGTTGAAAAAGATATATTACTTCATATAGCAGCTGCCTTTAGTTGCTGTCAAAGTTGGATCTCCTACTTGCTTATTTAGCATATTTTCTGGACATGCTTTCTAATAAAATGAGAACTTCAGTTTGACTTTCCGAGATTAAATGATAGCTAATTCTTCCTAAGTAGGGTTATATGGAGGATATAGCTCTCCTCCATAACTGCCATAATTGTTTTCATAGCCTTATCCTGTATAGCTAACAATTTGGGTTCCTTTTGCACTTTTTGAAGCCTAATCCCATGTACTTCATGCTGTACAACTTCAGTTGTCCATGTTTCATAGGAAATGAAGTCAGATAAATTATTTAGTCCCCTTTGCCATTTAAAATTTAAATCAAAATTAATGTGACTGTTCCTGGAAAGAATCCAAACATTTGGTGAGGTTTTTGTTAAATTATACATTTGCTTATTAATTGGCTACCTGCAGTTTAAAAGTAGCTCTCCACAACAAATTCCTTTTATTGTATAAAGCAGCTGCTCAGGATTAATGTCCTGTCAATGTTGCAGGCTCTAGGAAAAGAACAGATGAGCAAAGCTCAATCTCAAATGTCAGTAAGCTCAGTTTTTGCAACATAAATCTTTTGCAAGTGATCAAGACAGCTGTCAGGTTAGGTGAAGAAGAAAATCAATGACTTGTATACTATGTTTTACCAGTGCCTATTTTTTTTTCTTTAAATATAGCTATCTCATCATATGACACATTAGCTGAATAGGAACTACTTGTAATTGATTGCAATGGTAGGAATTGATCATGAGCTACACCTTATGTTGAGCAATTTTTTCTGACACTTAAATGGACTGTCAATGAGGCAGATTAATCTTCTTGTTCTAGGCATGTAAGAGACATGCAAGCTGGGAGCTACTCTGAGGGTTAAAGAGAAAAAAAAGAATACAAGTAACAGGGATGACAGCAAACTCCCACACTTAGAATTTAGGAGAGATCTGCTGTCTAAATGTCATGCTGGCAACAACTGAGTAAGTAACAGTTCTGTGGAAAAAGATCTTAGTATTGCAGTGTGCTAAGATTCAATGCGAGTTGTCAGTTCTGTGAAGTTGCAAGAAAGGGACCTATTTTACAGGGTGCATAATGAGGATGACAGTCCAGGAGATGTGTGAAGGAATCAGCCTGGTCTGTTTAGGGTTGGTATGGCCTCAACTTTAGTATGATCAGTTCTGGTTGTCGTATTTAAGGGAAGATGTGGACCAGTTTAAGAGAATTCTTCGCCAAGGTGAAGAATGACTGAGTGTTTAGGAAACATGACTTACAAGGAAAGACAAGTGGAATTGGGCTTTCTTCACTTAGGAAGGCAAACTTTTTTCAGTCCTACAATATGTAAAAGGCTATTACAAAACAAAAATTGATTTATGTCTCTTGTGAACAAGATGTATAAATGTAGTTAAATTAAATTAGATACTTGGTAAATTTAGAGGGGAACAGAATGCATTTCCTGAGACAGTGCAATATCCATTTTTCATGACATTTCCAGCAATTTCTTAAGTAGACTTCATACTATTTTAGGGGAGGAGGTGGTCTAAGTTTGGAATCCTTTCAAGTCCTAAGATTCCATGAAAACAGTTTCATTTACTTATTGAATTTATTGGTTAACATTTGGTTTCAATCTTGAGTGTGATTTTGTTGGAAAAGCTGGTTCATATGGAAGTGTTTGATTCTTACATGTTTTGGGGCAAGAAACACCTGTAGTGATGATGATTTATAAGCAACTTAGCTCACCAGGTCAGTGAAAGTACATTTAAAATTGGAGTGGTGTACATACATACATAGCTGTATGATGTATCTGTATACACCTGGGTAAGATCTGGGATGCCTGCTAAAATGAAATAAAGATGAACTGTCATGTTGTTCACTACTTCCAGAAAGTAAAATATTTACATCAAAAGATGGAAGTAGTGCAAATAAATTCAACAAGGGGAAAAAAAATGATGTTACTTATAGAAATACAGAGACGAAATACAGCTTCATGATATGTTATCATTCATAATCATGTAATCTTGCTGTATCCCAAACTGCTCTGGGTGTGAAGATAACACCTTTAGCAAAAAGATGTTTATAAATCAGGGTAAATTACTTTAAAAATTATATAATCCGTGTCATTTGCACACTGGATCAAATAATGTATTAGAAGGTAACTAATCCCATGTACTACTTTGTCAATTTGATTTATATTAAAATTCTCCATTGAATTTGTAATGGGTAAGAAAGTAAGTCAATATTTCTGGTTTTAGCACAGCTGTTTCATTACAATACCAACAGGAAAGGCGACATTAACTTTACCATTTGTTATGAAATCTGTATACTTCATTTGTATATGTAATCTAGATATAGAAAATATTTTGAAAGGCTAAATTATTAATGAAATAAAAATTTTTCTATGGTTAATTTTCATTAAATATGTCCATGACAACTCATATCTTAGATTTTACAATAATATACAGGATATGGTGATGTTGTAATAAGATCATTTTTCATTTGTCTTGGGAAAGTCTGAGAACAAGTCTTACTCAATATAATAATTAAAAAAAAACCCCAACAAACCCAAACAACAAAAAAACTCAAACAAACCCGAGACACAACTCTTATACTTCATACGTCAAGTTGCTTTTTTTTTTTCTGTGAAGCAGAATGATTTCAGTAGATTTCACTTTTTAGTGGCTGAGTAATGTTCTGTAAACATGAACGCTTAAGAATTTTCCCTTGAAATCATTCTAGTCACGTGTTTTTGGTAGTCCTCGTGAAGAGTTATATTGTTCTCTAAAGAAACTGCTTTCACAATGTTCTTGACGTGCTCAGATTTTTTGGGAAGCGAGGTTGCATTAAGGATGTCATGTTAAAATTTCAATAAGTTATGATATGACATCTACAGTGTTTAATGTATTACAACTGTCTTGTGTTTGCACAATACCTGTGATTTCAAATGAACAATGCTCATAGAATGTCGTTTTTCCTCCGTTGTTCAGTGTGTGGTTTGTACTGGCTGAAATTTGTTTGCCTAGGTTGTCTTATCTGATGCCTAAAATCTGAATGCTTTATGCTGGAGGAGACAATTGGTCTTAGGTTTTTGTGATCAGCCTGTAAAGGTCTTTGCTCTAACTTTATTTGAAGGATGCTGCCTATAGAAAAATGTGGTAGTGTCTGACTGTAATACAAAGTAAATACACAAGTATGCTGCAAGAACTCAGGCTATTTGTGTATCTCTTCAGAAGAAAAATGTGGGTAGGTTGCAGGTAAAAGCTACTGCTTGTTTCACTAGACCACTTAGGAGAGAACTTGGCTTTCAGAAAAAAAGGGTTATGTAAGCTTATTTAAAAATACAATAGAACTGTGCATTCAGATAATGAGTTAGAGGCTTTTACTATTAGGGAGCTCAAGTCAAAGGAAAAGAAAACAATTAGCTGTGTTTTTGATAAAAGCCACTCTTGTGATTTATGTAGGTTGTCAGCCCTGAAGCCCATTCAGATAGCATTGTGTAAGGGAACACATGAAATAAATTGCAAAACTGACACCAGAGGAAAAATGAATAAGAATATAGAAAATTTGTGCTCAATTTTTTTCATAATCAGTTAAGCTTCTGGTGGTGAAGGAAAATACCTGAAGAAACAAATGATATCTCATGGTAAATAAGTTCTGCTAAAGCTCCAGGGAAATAGAGACAGCAGGCAGAGCTGTAGGAACTTGGTGTCTCAGTGGAGTTGGTGTTTTGTGACAAACATAAGATGAATACAGTAAGCGTGCTATTCTGTAAGCATTATAAGAACTTGTTTGTTTACTTAAAGCCAAGTTGGATTGGATATTTATTGTAGTTCAACTCCTAATGAGGACAAGATGAGGTCATTAATCCTCCTGATAAACATGAGTATATACATAGGCTTTGAGGAACACTGCTGATCCACAGAGCCCTTTTTCTTGGCTAATGAATCATGGAATAGTTTGGCTTTGAAGGATTCTTTTAGGATCATCTAGTTTGACACCCTGCCATGGGCATGGACATCCTTGACAAAATCAGGTTACTCAAAGCCCCATCCAGCCTGACCTTGAACACAATGATGGGGCATCTGCAGCTTCCCTGGGCAACCTGTTGCGGTGACTGACCATCCTCACCATAAAAAATTTCTTCCTTATGCACAATCTGTATCTACCCTTTTTCAGTTTAAATCTGTTGTCCCTTGTCTTGTAACTACAGACTCTGGTAAAAAGTCTCTCTCCATCTTTCCAAGAAGCCTCTTTAAATACTGAAAGGTCTCCCCAGAGCCATCTCTTCTCCAGGGTTAAACCCTAACTCTGCCTTCATAAGAGAGGTGTTCCAGCCTTGATCATTTTTGTGGCCCATCTGTCTTCTGCTGGGAACCCCAGAGCTGTATTTTATATATATATCTATATATAATACAGTATTTCAGGTGGGGTCTTACAAGAGCAGAGTAGAGGCAGTAGACTTACCTCTCCTGACCTGCTGACCACACTTCTTTCAGCCTAGGATACAATTGGCTTTCCAGGCTGCAAGTGCAGGTTGCCAGTTCATATCCAATTTTTCATTTTCCAGTATCTCTAAGTCCTTTTCCACAGGGGTACTGTCAATCAATTCACTTCATCATGTTGTGGGGGACTGTCGGAGAAGTCCAGGTAGATGACATTAGTTGCTCTTCCCTTCATTGATGCAGTCACTTCATTGTAGAACCCCACTAGATTTGTCAGGCATGAATTGTCCTTGGTGAAGCCACATTGGCTGTCTCTAATCACCTCCCTGTGTTCTGTATTCTTTGATGCAACTTCCAGGGGGACTTGGTAGTTCCTTATTATCCTCTTTAGAAGTGGGTGTGATGTTCCCATTTTTCCAGTGACTGGGCACTTTGTCTCACTGTCATGACTTCTCAAATATGATGGAGAATGGCTTGGTGACTACATCAGCCAATTCCCTCAGGACCCTGGGATGCACCTCAAGAGGTCTGATATCTACCTGTGATAGTAAGGATTTACCTTACGTGATGCTGAATAATTTGTACCTACTGGGCTACATTTTCCCCACTGGTCTGTCTGATTTCTCGGTACCTAATTCTATGAACACAGAGGTCTAAAATGACTAGAGCTGACTCAGTACACTAATAGTGAAGCAAGCTGCGTTTAAGACTTGTGCATGTGGTTCCAGAAGATTATCTTAAGGTATGTCAGGCTGAAGTAATGATTCCAATACTGTTTTATTGCTAGTAAGGAGAGGATGACAGCATATATATGTCTGTTTCCCAAATGTCACACTACATCCTGAGCAATGATGTATCTGATTTAAGTGAAAACAGCCATGTGGCCACTGTAATACTTATATCTGGGACACAGTCTTGTGCATAATAAGACCATGATTAGGGGTCCTTTACTGTGATATTTCACTTCTTTTATACATACTTTCTTCAACATCATTATGTATTCCTTGCTAAAGTTGTGGGGGGTTTTTTTGGTTCATGTTTCGGTTCTTTTCTTTTGTTTTGTTTTTCCACTACTTGGTTATCCTTGTGATATTGCAATTATTATCTCTACACTGTGAACTGAGTTACTCGGTATTTCTCAACTGCAAATGCATTGCTACAAAGTTCCAAGCAATGACTTCTGTAATTAAACTCTGCTTCCAGTTTACTTTACTTTGCTTACATTATCTGGTTAGGCAATCGTTGTCTGGAACACAATAAAATAATCTAAATTACTGCTCTTGTAAGAATAAACAAAACAATAATTAATATGCCATTGCTTTCTTTGAAATGTTCAAAGAATTTTCCTATGAAAAATTTGAGAAAATGTGAAGAGAAATCAATAGAATATGGAGAGCCTGTTGCTATAGAGGAGTATTTGAAAAGTATGTTTCATTCAAAATACATAGAGAGTGGTAAAGAATTAAATAAAACATAAAACCAAAAAGATTTCCTATGGCAGGAAGCCTTTAAGGCAAAAGTGTAGCAAATCGTGTGAGGAATATTGCTTAAGTGCAGTTCCTGCTCCTAAAATCCAAACGAGCTAGACCTCTTCAAAATTGTGGTATTAAGGGTGTGTGCTTTTGTGTACATGTGTGTGTCCAACTTTTTTGTTCACTCTACTGCAGACATAGTTAAACTAGATTAACCTAGCACATGTAATGCAAACAGTGTAACAGCAACATTTTTTTTACTGTAATCAGTGGCAGACTTTTGAAAGGTGGACTAATTAGGCAAACAATATGCCTGCACTAAGGCTCACTGACACAGGTAGATGTATGCTACTAGCTTCCCTTGAGCTAGTCACTTTAAAGCTAATTGTTCGAGTAGTTGAAATTAGGTTTCTAAACACTTTTCATATTATCACGTTAATTTTTTTTTTCTTAAATGAGGCCTTTAAATTTCTCACCAGAAAAACAACCCTCTCCAAACCAAATGAAAAAACTTCAAGAGCAACAGGTATGCTAACCCTTCTCTAAAGCAGAGTACAAAAAGCATTTCATACTATTAATGCCTCTGTGTTTAGAATAGACATCATAGATTAAGTCATGGTTGAAAAGATGGTGCTTTCTCTTGTTGGATGCTCTACCTGTAGATAAATGGGTTGTAAATGTTCTGTGCCTCACTATATATACCTCAAATATATTTGCCTTCCCCCTGAAAGTGATGGCAAAGCCCCAAAGGCTATCTTGGTAAACAGTTGGATGTCACTGTGCAGCTAAAATGAAAATATGCTTTTTAAAATACCTCTTTTTTTCTTTATAAATCTTTAATTGACTTTCCTGGGGTTTTTTGCCTATGAACTTCTCAATGAAGGGTTATCTTTTCCTGAATTCCTGGAAAACTGTTGGTATATTCTGGGATCAGCTATGCAGAAATAACACAATCAGTGGCTAACCCTGAATAGCTGCTACTTTTTCACAGATCTTAAGGCATATTGCAAAAAATAGTGCTTTATGCAGTGAGCTTGGGCCTGCAGTGGGGTGTGTGTGGAGGCTTTTTCTGTTGTGTTTTTTTGGTCCTAAACTAAGCTGTTGGAGTTCCTTTAGAATATAAGACGACATAAGGATGTGGTTTAGATTGCTGCCAACTATGTCCAGGCTGAGAAGAGCTGTGGAAAATTTTAATTTTCTGGAGGAGGTTCTACTTGGATGCACCAAAGCCTTGTTGCAAAAGGATTTTAAACCTTCAAGTGTCTCACACATGAGTTATGTCAAAAAGGAAGAACTAGAAATGATTAGAATGAATGTATGATCTATGATGTCTGTGGAATGAAGTAATACTAGTGATATTATTATTAGAATGAATGTAAATGTAGAAAACAAGCTACTAAATCCAACTTATTGTCTGTAACTTAGTTATCTGTCTTTCATAATGGAAGGACGTAACACTTGTGTGCATACCAGAAATACATAACTGAATTTACTGACCTGCAGAAAGGAGCATGATTGTAACTAATCTTGTACGTGTACGCTGGCTCGTAGTCTTAATGAGGTTGTAAATTTGCTTTAGGGCATGATGTATGGTTATACAAAACTGTTTACATTACTAGAAGGTCACGGGAACAAGAAATTCAGAAATATTCCTGTGGTTTTGCTCATGGCACCTAAAAGAATGTAATTAATTAGCCTACTTCATATGCATACTAGTCAAAACCATAAAATAAATTATCTGAATTCTCCAAATGTGGTGCTAAAGTTTCCTGTAATTATTCTCTGCTGTACAAATGGAGGACTTAAATTTAACCTATGCTAATGTTAATTATCTTAAGCAAGCATTGTAAACTCAAGTGTGTGATTTTTCTATATGCTCATTCACCAAGTTACTGTCTGTAGTCTATTGATTGCATTAGACGTAGTTAATAGACAATATACCTTAGACCATTGACTAATGTGACTATGGGAAGAATTGTCTTAACAGAAATAGCAGGTTTAGAATGCTTTATATCAATGTGGTCTACACTGCACAAAGTTTTTGAATAATATTTCACTTAAGGTAATAGTCATAGTTGCTTTCATGACACTGAATTAGTGGTAGGTTATGCAAGAGATTTGAGGATTCAGCCTTTTCAAATTTGCTATATAGATGAAAATACCATTTTCAATATAAAACTTGAATCTAACTCTTGAAGACCAGATGCTGGACTTTAGTGCTGTCATAACATCAAAGAATCAATGGCTTATAGAATTGACTATAGATTGAAGGCTAGTGCCAATTTTTCTTCTATTGTGCAACCAGTTTGCAAAGCATTATGATGTTCTTATGGATAAAAAAGATATTACAATGACAACAGTGTTTTTCTGTTTGACCTTAGAAGAATCTAGGATACAAAAATTACCATGAGTTAAATCTTTTGTTTCTTTTATTTGTACAATTCCATTAGCTATAAAGGGTAGAAAAGGATATAGATGAAGCACTTCTAGAACTCATTTTTGCTTTTCCTTTGGATTACTTAGATCTTGCATCAGAGGTATTCTGTGATTGTTTCCTTCCCAGAATACATGGGCAGGGATTAGAGAGAGAGTTTTCTTTGCTTTACTCCCTACTCATGAACCAAACAGCTAAGAAAACTGCAAGTGTGTTGTATATAGTAACTGCTGATATTGCTGAATTACTGTCTTCCTTCCAAACAATGTGGAAGAGCTGTGAATTTGAGGTGTGTATCTGAAGTGTATTTTCTTTCTTAAACAGAGTTAAGGTGTATCGTCCCAGGATCGTAATAAAAAGCTTCTATTTTCTGTAGCAGTTTCCATATAAAGGTTTTCCTTTTTAATAATAAAAAAACTTCTTTTAGTTTTTATTATCTTA
The DNA here is from genome assembly GCA_024336885.1 of Actenoides hombroni. NCBI lineage: Eukaryota > Metazoa > Chordata > Aves > Coraciiformes > Alcedinidae > Actenoides > Actenoides hombroni. Next base: position 107,057,274 of record WUAM01000431.1, on the reverse strand, counting down.
ATGTCTTGAGTATATCAAGCCACATGTGCAGGATGGAACTGAGATTTATTTTTTTTCCCAGTGAACTAGTTATGACACTTTTCTTTGTAAAATAATAAATACTGGCAGTTATTTTCTTAGTGTCAATTAACGTTCTTATAGTTGTTCCCAGCTTTGCTTTAATGCTATGTGTATATCTTAAGCAAAATATGCTCTGTACTAAATGACTTTGTTTAGAGTGTTTCTAACAGAAATGTCCCTGCCACATCTATCTGCTTGGTCTGTGTAATCTCTTGTAGAACACTTCCTGGCATTGAACTGACAGTGTATGTTTAAGCAAGCATGCTGTAATTTTTGCATCTCTGCTAGTAATTAATGTATAGCTTGGGGTATCCCCAGTTAATTAGGGAGACAATCAGGTATTAATGAGCTGTATGCAATTGGGCATTTGATTGTGGATTTAAGAGAAACGTTATTTGCAGAAAATATTTTTGTGAAATGATGTGGGTATGGGTGTGGTGAAATATTTGTTTCCTTTTTTTTAATTGGTCTATTTTGGCGCTAAATATCAGGTCTACCTGATGTTTGGGAGAGCATTTCTATTGAATTGGTCAGGAACTGGAACTGGATGAAACTGATTCATCTTTCAAGGCCATACCCCTGTTCTCTGTGCATGCTACTTCCTCAGACAACATTGACAGTGTTCTGGAGGGTCAAGCCATCAAGGTAAATCTGCATAGTTCAGGGAAACAGTATGTAGCCCTTCGATCACTTAAACTCTGTTTTGAAAGCACAGGTGTGATTTGGGTGATAATGTAGTTCTTGAACCAATGCTCGCTACAGGGGGAGTGTAATACTTAAAAATTGTTTCCCTGAAGTCAATGAAAATCTTTGACTGCCTGCAAGGGACAGCAAGCTAGGAGAATAATTTAGGACTTCATCTGTTTATCATCATATTTAGTATGGATATGTGTGTACAATCAAGCATATTTTTTAATGGTTTTTTTATATATATTAAAAAAAAGCTTACCTGCATATATGTGCAAAGGGGAAAGGGACGCATTCCTTAGTCTGCTTCACAAAATTACTTCTTTATTAACTAAACAGTTTATTCTCACACAATCCAGGAAAAACAAAGTGTCCCTTCCTAATCCTGCAGTTTTGTTATTGGTTTTCCCACCTCATGTATGAGTGGAATTGAGGTTGTCACCTCATTGTGGTCAATTCCACACCTTTTTCAGGGTAAACAGCATGCAAACTTGTATAAGCAGCATCTGAGCCAAGGCCCTTTTATAAAACAAACTTTAATTTGTTATTGTTTTGGCATCTATGAATGTGTGTGTAAGACCATGTGGGCTGGCTGTGGAAGACACACTATAAAAACTAACAGCGGAATGTTCATCTGGAGATGTTCTGTGTTATTTGTGAAAACTTGGGGCCCAATCCTGCCACCTTCTCTCACGCTAACAATTGCCCTAAGGCCAGCCAGTGATTATACTTCTGTAAGGCTGATTTATGTGCATAAAACTTTATTGGATTTGATATATGAATGGAATTTTCAAACTTCATAAGGGAATTATATAAACCATGTTCACTGATGTCCATTGGATATTGAAATGCAATCTGTGTCTTTGGAATTAAAAAAACCCCCAACCCTGAACTGATATGAACTGGGGTCGAAAGTCTTTGTATTTACTTTTATTTTATAGGTGTTTGCTATACGGACCTGGTTGTAGGGATTACCAAAGAAATGTAAAGCTGAGAAGTGGGTTGCAGACTCTCCTACTGGTGATCAGCCCTTGGTAAAACAAGAATTAAAAGTGCAAGTGGAACATAGAGCTGACAAGGAAGCAAAGTTCTCTGAGCAATACAAACATCCCGGAGCAGTAATTAATGTTGTGAAAACTAAATTTGGTTCAGCTATTGTTTTAAAGGTAAGTTTGTCATTTGATGTAAATAATGTAACCATATTTTTTCTGACCACTTGAGGTCTCTTTTCGTATTTATGCCAAGTTAGTTGAATTAGTTATGGTATTGAAACCATTCAGTAAGTAGATGTAGCTTGATGTATTTGCAGTAAAGGAAAGGATATTTTGTGTGCCAGCGCTGTAAACTTTCATTAAAATCCTTTTGCATTAGAGATCTTGTTTTGTGTATATTCCAGACCATTCCATTAGGTATCTCTTTGCTTGTGTAGCCATTGGTCAGGTAAGTCACCTGCCCAACTGGTGAAATTCTGGTTATTTAATGTAAATGAATTTAGTCTACTTCTGTTTAGTATTGCTGGTCCTAGAGCTTCAGTCCTGTGCCAGGATCTATTACATCTATACTTAGTGTAGGGAATGTATTGAGAGCATAGTAGAGAGCAGCAGAAGGGAAAAGATTCCACATGATTATTCAGAGCTGAATCTTAGTCTTAATACTAACTTAAATGATTATTATTATTTTTAATTAAACAAGCATGGTATGTTTTTGTGTCGAAGTTTGAGGATCTAGGAATTCATGAAACAATTTTGCTCAAGAAAAATGCAACATTTGTCAGCTTTGTCTATCCAGCTCAGAACCCAGTCCTCATGACAAACTTACTGAATGCAAAGCTACAGTTCTAACAATGGACTAAGTTGCTCAAGGATATGATGGCCAGCATCTGAAGAGTACCGCTGGACAACGGCGTACTTCACTGCTGTTTTTCTTGTACGCCAGATCATACTGGGTTATTGTTTGTCCTGCTGTGAGCTTTACCACACAGGTAGAATAATCTCAGAAGGGAGACTAGAGCAATGCTGGGAGTTTGTAGAACCTGCTTTCCAGATGGGCACTGGGAGAGGAGGAGCCAGCTGAAATATTGTCTACGTGAGGCAAAACCAGACCTAGCAAAGGGTGGTTTTCCTCAGCAGTCAGGGCACCCAGCACAACCCATAAGAAAAAACTGATTTTACCTAATCCCTCAGCTAAATATTATTGTCAATTTAGAAACTAGAGCAATTTGAGCTTTAGGAATACTCCCCTATTTTCTGACTTCCACTTGACCCAAGCAGTCCTAAAGAAATGCTTTTGACAGCTTTACCAAAAGCTTGAACATTTTCTAAGGCTCATGTATCATGTTTGTGGTTCTTTTTTTCTTCCCCCACCCCCTGCTGCTTAAGCAGCACTCTTTCTTTTTCAAAATACACTGTACATGCCCTTTCTATGAACAAGAGCTGTTCAAGGTATAAAACAAACTAATTTTAGTAAATCCATTGAGACATATGGTAAGAAATTCCATTGACAGCATGATAAATGTGTCTTATATTTGGCATAGCTTTAACATACCACTTTTTATTATTTTTTCCATTATAATCTCTCACATAAGAGTGTAATATAAGATTGTTTCCAAAGGAAAGTGTGAACTGATCACAACGGGCGAACAGGATTGTCCTCATCTTGCAGTGGAACCTGTAATATGGTATTTGATGATGCTGTATTTATTTTGAGTAGGGACTGAACTGGGTGAAGGAGTATGTTACCTTTCCTAAACTTGCAGCCTCTGACAACTGAAGGTGCAAAATTCTCCCTGCTAGTCTTGAACTCTGGCTCCCCACATAGTATCACATTGCATTAATGGCCAAACTTTCAAGACTGGTCGTCATTCACTCTAAGACACATTTTGAAACACTTAAGACTTTTGAACTGATTTCAAAGCCATTTAGATTTCTATAAGGAATTCATTAAATAAAAAAAACCCAACACCCACAAACAACTACTTTAAATACTGAACCAATTAGTTATGTACATAGGCTACATATTGAAATGGTTTAAGATTCGGACCAGTTCATCTCAAACAGAATCAATTTGGTAAAGGTATCAAACACATATAAGAGCTTCATTGAACAAGGCATTTTCCCTGCCACTTGCTGCCTTCCCACTAATGTTTTATTCAGAAATCATCTGAAAACAGTTTTTTATACCACTGCTTATGATACCATAGCATTCTCCTGTGGAGGTACAGAGTGAATGTAGTTCTCTGTTTTCCACATCATGCATAACATGCTGTAGCAAAGTAATTTTATGCATTTCTGCTCTCTGTATATCCAAAAAAGTGAAGTGCTCTTTCATAGCAAGAAGGATGTTTGGGCCCATCTCTGGACCACTCCTGCTTAGCTGTTAACATTATATATGCAATATTTCCTGGGATTTTTTTATTTCCACAAATGCTGTCCGGGACTGTTAGTTAGATGACAGCAAGTGAGTATTAGTAATTACTTTTTTCCTCAGAGTGATACTAGTTCAGTGTCATCATTAGTAACAGTACTGGAGAGCTAGAAAACTTCGTAACTGTATCACATCTGAGTTGAACAACAAAGTAAAACTAGAGACCTAATAGATGTCTGATCCATCTCTATGAAAACAATAACCTAAATGGCAAGCTTTCTTGTGATGAATATATATAAACTTCCCACATTTCTAGGGACATGAAACAAGACTTGGTCCTGTATCTTTGGGGGAAAACCAAGAACAAAATAAAGCAAACACAAAAAAACCACCCAACTAAACAAAACACAGACCTTTCTGGTGTGTTTTCTTTCCAGCTTGGTGCAGTTTTTCATCTGACTTCAGTAAGGTTTGAACTGGATCAGATATGAAGAAAGGCCTTTATCCACAGCATAACAGTTTGGTTTAGTAGATTTGCTCCTTTTTTGTATCTCTGTAAGGAAATTATGACTATGACCTCACTCTTCAAATTGACTTTAATAGGAAACATTTCTTACTTAAGTTTTCCAAAACCAAATTATATTTACGATGGGGATTGTGTGGTGTTTGCAATTGAGGGAGACTGGACCTCATGACCTAGAATGGACCCTTGCATCTTCTTATCTTATTAAAGGGGTATCCTTCTCTTTTTTTGTAGAAGGAGATGAAGCTAAACAAATCAATTTTCATGCAGTCAGACACAGTGAAGTTAAGGGGGAAAGAATTACAAGCCATGATAATGTCAGCAGTCAATATTGTTTCTCTACAGAACCATAAACAAAATCACGAAACTAGTTTCTAAAAGGTCTTGATGACAGCTCTGGTAAATTTAAGCAATCTGGCTACAAAGATGAATGGTATTTTCCTGTTGCACATTCTCTCTCTCTGAAGCTATTTCAATCTAATTAACCTAGTGTCAAACTCTCTGATTTCCCTCCAGTGTTCTAACGCATGACCCTAAACATTGTTGATTTTTATTTTTTTTTCATACAAACTTCTCTCAAAATATTTGTTTTCAACATTTATCCTTTTATTTGCCTGTATACCAAAATATTACCTCAGGATTGTATGGCTATGATGCTGAAGCTGATGGTACCCACAGAAGAAAAACAGTTTGACTAATACAGAAAGCATGTATATACAACAACTGTCTTGCCCTGACTTGACTTATGCATTAGCAATTCTCATTTTAGCCAATTTTTATTTTCTTCCACTGGGTGAAATTTCACTTCAGTGAAGCCTGAAGAAATCTTGCCATTAACTTTAGTAGGGGGAAATTATCACTCACTGTTACCTACAAAATAGTAATTCTGTAGAGTTGTATAGGAATTCCCAGAATGAATGCCTATCTTACCCTGCAGTACTGACAATGGACCAACGTCTCTACCATCTGTATCCAAGGAATCAGGAGAGCTGCACTGGATGCACCTTGCTTCAGTATTTAAACACTGTCAAATTGGTTTTATATTTATTACCCTTTCAGGATAAAAAGGATCTTACTTCTGTGTTCAGCTTAGATTTATTTTAACCTTTGAAAGAAGGAGAAAAGTTTTAAGTAAGAAAATGATAGAGATGGAAAAAGGGTATTCCAGCTGTTGAATTTTGCTAAGCACAATTTTGAAGTTCCTTGGCTTTTTGGCCAAATACTGTGAAGCATTGAGAAACCCATAGTTAACTGGCTTGAAAGCCTTTCGTTAACAAAACAAGCCCCAAAATTTTTTGGTCCACTTTCTGTTCTCTAAATAAAGAACAATAAACTGAAAAGAGTTTTGAGCAATAGCTCATTGGGAGGGATAAGTTGTACAGGAATACTTGAGCAGCATGTAACTATGAATGCTGCAGCTTTTATGTTTCAAACATTTCTTTTTGAAGGTAAGAAAGTTTAGCCCTGTTTTTGAGTTCATATAAGTTTATATAATCATCAACTTGTTACTTTAGTAAGGGAATCTGTAGGGTAAATTCCTGGAATACCTGTGAGCAGCCCTGTCCACATTCTGTGGGAGTAGGAAGACAGTCAAGTATAGGCATGTCAGCTGATTCACACAATTAAAAATAAGTAATTGGAATATTGCAGTTGCAAGAAGCACTCGATGTGTTAGTCACCACCTTTGGTATGCATTCTTTTTTCCATCGTTTGTCTTCCATCAAACATTTAATTTTCAAGCCACTGGTATAAATTGGAATGACATTTGAATGTATTGTTTCAAAATTTATTGCTTTAAAATGTCCATTATGCTATTTTTATGAGGCTTCTATTAATTATCTAATTGATTTGGTTTCCATATTTGTTTTGAGATTTTTGTCTCTGCTTCTGTAATTTTTGTATACTGACGTCTGAACTCTAAAGTGTGATATTTCATAGCATATTTTGGCATAGATATTTGAAAGTTTTCTCATCTGAGGGTATCACTACCTATCTACAATGGTATCTGTTTAAATGTTAAGGTATGAATTGGTAGTGCTGGCATCTAATAACTTTCGCAGGGATTTAGCTGGTCGGATAACTGCAGCAGGAGGAGTTTTCCTGTGAAGGTACAGTTGCTACAACTGATATTTAGAGTAAGATGTTGTACTGGAAAGCTGGACTATTAGTGTAACAAGGTAGTTCAGCTCTCCCACGCGACCTAAGAGACAACTAATAATGTTTGATTCCTTGTGATTTTACTTGGCTTTTCTGGATTGTATTCACTTTAGACACTTCAGCCACCTTGTAACTGTATTTGATCATTTAATTGTATCTGAATGCAGAATTTTCTTGATCAGGACCTTTTAAGAATTACCCAAGGTGTCAGGATTGGATTGTTCATAGGATGGTTCCAAAAAGGATGTTATATGAGATCTGCTTCTGCTTGACATGATACCAACATCAAGGACTCCTCCTGTCTGTTCTCACCTGCCTTAATGCAGGTGAATGTATGATATATGGTGTAGTTCTGCCTTGGGGTTTTAATTTATTTTTGGCAAATGCTTGATCAATAGCAATTATTTGAAGTGTAGAAAATACATTAAATGACATGCATACCTAAGAAGGACACTGACTATTTTTTTTAAGGTTCTTAAACTAGTTTGTTATTCATTAAGACTAAACTCTACCTTCTGATACCTATTTCAGCATACCTGTCAGAATTAATATCTGAGAAGAGCTATAGTAAAGGAAAAACTTTGCATAACTGGACAAATAGCATTGTCTGTTATCAAAGTTTAAGTTCTACATTCTATAGAACAGAAAAAGTGGCTCCAGTCATGTTTTAACTTGATGTTTTCTGACTTATTTCTATCTTATTTTCTACATATGGCACCTTTTGTACAGATGACCACCTGCTTTTATAGCCTAAGCCAGCTGTTTAACTAGGTTGCATTGTTGAGATAAAAATTTTTTTTTAAACTTACATGAAATATTTATAGTTTCTAGTCTCTGATGGTCTTTAAAGTTCAAGTGCTTTTGAAGATAAGGCATATTGCAGACACAGCGTATGATGGAATAAGTGAACATAGAATGCACTTTACTATCTGTTTGATCTCTCTAGATACTGGTAATTGATGGTGGCATTGCTGGGCTGGCTGTAGTAGGAGCTGCCAAAGCAATGGGAGTTACAGGAGGATTTGATACCAGGTAGAGTAAGAAGATTTAGCTTAGGATCTAGAACACTGCTTAACACTTAAACAAATTAAGATCTGCTCTGTTTTGCACTGAAAAATGTCCTTAATATATTACTAGTTAACACAAACTTCATGTTGCTGATTTGAGTATTCAGAAAAATAGAACATAATTTTAAAAGTCCACTGAAATATGCTTCTTCCCTACTTTCCAGGCCCCACTTCTACCAAACATCTTCATCTCCATGTCCTAGTCTAAGTTTCCGCATTTTCCTTGCACATAACGCTCAGTCCATTCCAATTCCTTTGAGTGTGGGGTTGTGGGCAACTGTTTCTGACCCACCTCTCTTGGCTTCCCCAGCCCCAGCATGGGTCATCTGTGGGCTGCTGTCCCTCAGATACGGAATTTTCTTTAGTATGGAATACCTGCTTCTGAGTGTGTCTCACCAGGTGCCTCTCTCCTCAGCACTCCATGTGTCTGTCTCTTCATATCTCTTACCTTAGCAGCTACTGCTCACATGAGTGAGCAGGGTTGCCACATGCTGCTCCGGCAGCTTTTGGTGTGTGAGAGGGTCTTTACATGGGTTTAAGAGTCAGCTGGAACTGGATGGCACAGGGAAGTTGATGGCCACTTTTTGCTCAGGTCACCTCTGCAGCCCCTGCCACCAAACATTGCACTTTATGCCCACTACAGTGCTCACACATAAAGTGATTAGGCACTCATGTGTGTACTAATTGGGTGTTCATGGGTAAATTAATTGTTTATTCATGTGTTAATACTGCAGTTTCTCCAGGATGCTGGTGACCTTCTTGGCGATATGGTGCACTGCTGGTTCATGGTCAATGTGATGTGCACAAAGACCCCAGGTCTTTTTCTACAAAGCTGCTTTCCAGTTCTGGTCTTAAGCCTGTAGTGTATTCCTCCACAGCTGCAAATAAGGAGATACTGGTAAGCAGATTTCTAGCTGGCGTTCTACTATAGGTCTTGTATTCCTGTCAGTCAAGTTGCTTCATATTCAAACTTTCAAAAACTGAAACCCAAATAATGATATTGGGTAGAAAACCCTGTTATGCCATTCAATCTATTCCTCTGCTAGTGTATTGCATTAACTATAGCCCCTTTTTTTGGATTAATCATGTTGTGTCCCAAGCAACTGAACTTCTGTGGTTTCTCTCACATCCTTTGGGAATCTACTTACAGTCAGGAAATGCCTTTTCCCCCTACTTTATTCAGGCAGTTATGTACATGTGATTGGGCTCTGATTATATGTTGAAGTCTGGGGACTGTTGACCTGGCCCCCATCAAAATAAAATGGGAATCTACAGAAGAACAGCTCTTCCTCTGCATGTGTGAGATTGAGTTGGCACTTTAGGACTGTAGCAGTTATGAGTAGTACTGGAGTCCTAAACATATTTTGCTAATGAATATAATAGAATTATTGACTAACTGCTGCAGTATCTACAGCAAAAAATGAAAGCACTGCAAAAACTCTTTAGTAATCCATATAGTTTATAATATTGTCCTGGTTTGAGTGAGAACAGAATGAATTCTGTTCAGTAATTTTACTTTTCAGCTCAGTTCTTCTAACTGCACTGTCTGAAGGTAGCAGCCTGTTCTCACAG
>WUAM01000431.1:106960930-107047745 GCA_024336885.1 Actenoides hombroni | reverse complement strand
TGTTCTAGTTTCCTTTTCTAATCGCTCAGTCTCTCTCCCTTATTCCCTTTCTCTTCCCCCTTTGGGGATGGAGGGGGGTTAACAGAGAGCATCTGTTATAGGTCTAAGGGGCTTCCCTGACCCTAAGCTGTGACAAATATACTTTAATCCACAACAAAGAAAATGTGCCATTTAATTGCTGCAGGACTTATAAGTAGTTTATCCAAGGGAACAGCAAATCTCAATACTTAAGACAAGAGGTAGGTCTTTTCCAATGAAGTTATTAAACTGTATGCTTAGACATGTGTTAGGGGCAGACTCTTCGAGCTGTGATTGATCATACTAACTTCAGTTTTTCTTCAGTAAAATAAATACTCAGGTAAGTATTTTCATGTGTATGAAACTAATTTTAGTGATGAGTTTATTTTGCAAAATTTTGTTTTGAATAAAAAGTTTAGAAGCTGCTAAGGTAAAGCTGATAAGCTGGCACAGCCTGATTTGCCTAATGCTTATGAAAAACTGACTTGTCCATTTTTCAAACACCTAGTTATGATGAGAGAATCTGTTGCGTTGCCTCTACTAACACTGCAATAATTGTTTTTATAAAAATAGGAAAAAAAAAAAAAGATCCTGTGTCTGACATCTCCATTACTTGTGCTTGGGTGTCCAGTATTGGAATAGCTTAAATTCCTTGCGACAGAACCTCTAGAAGGTAATTACTGAAGCAGGAAAGGGCGTGGGAAGCTATGCAAAAGAACTGTCACAAGATTATATTGAAGCAAACCTGGTATTTGCCAAACAGCGTAAAGAAGTGGATATTGATATTAGTACAGCTCTTGTTCCAGGTAAGATACTGCTTATAACTATTGGAAAACCTAAACGTATGTCCCTATTAGTATAGCATGCTTAGTGAAATATCCATGTATCTGGATATGTACTAAAAACTATTGGTGAGTAAAGACTTCAGGATTAGGTTTTCATTAATCTTTATTCAATGATTTAAAGTATTTCCCTCTTTTTGCTACTGATTTCCTAATAATTCTCAATTCAGACTCAATGTGATTAATATTTTACTTTTACTTTTGAATGCACTTATGTGTATTGTGTATCTTCCCCTTCACCCTCTTTATTTCTAGTAAGAATTATTAAACTTCCTTAGTTTCCCATCTTAAGCATGAAAATGGGGAAGAAAGCTCCAATTCTAATTACTAGCAATATGGTGGATTCAATGACAGTGATTATGGAGCTGAGGCTGGAGGTAACGTAGAAATGATTCATCCTGCAGAACTTTACATATGTAAGATGCATAGATTATACATTGGCATTTAGAAATAAGAGAGGTGTAGAGAAATTACAAATAATGTCAGTGTTGCTCTAACAAATGAAAAAGTAATAGATACTATAGTAATATAGACTGTCTTTCCTTGAAGTCACTGCAAATCTATCATGGAATTCTTAGCAATGTGTTGTGGCATAATAAAGCAGGGTCTTTAAGTAATGAAACCACAAATTTGAGTATTATCCAGACACCATTCCATCTTTGAATGGTTTGTTCTTTCTGACTTTTATAAGCATGGTAACGTAATTTTCAACAATGATATCCATAAATATGGATAAATATCATCCCTAGAGTTTTATTAACAAGAATTTTGAGTGTCCAATTACAAATACAGAAAGAGAAAAACTAATACGGAGATTTGCAGACTTAAGAGTGTTTTATGTCACTGTTTTACAATATGAATGGTAGATTTTAACAAATTATGACTAAGAATATTACTATTTTTAGATGAAGACTAAGTTCAGATGTGATCTGGAAAAATCATGCAGTGTATGGTAAGATTACATAAAGGTGCAATTATTTATCTGTCACCAGAGCATATGTTGGAGTACTGTCGAAATAGTTTGAGTTTTACCGGTTGGTTTGTTTCGGTTGTTTTTTCAGAACAGACCTAATATGATGGGAGATAATTTTCCAAAGGTTTGAAGATATAATCAGTTTCTTCAGGGGTCATGTTTCCAATGTATATCTTTAGTTATAAGGGTATTTTTCTTTTTGAACAGAATATAATTTGTGTAATGATCTGGTTCTAGCCATTAAAACTCTGACAGACATCATAAAACTGATATCAAGTGTTTGTAGACTTGCTGACCTGCAAAGATTGTTCTTCCAGGAAGGCCTACATTTGCCTCTTGATTTTTTGCATCTCCAGCTATGTGCTAAATTGTTTGTCCGAACTATTAAAGTTGTAATGTTGGAGCCTAGTTAAAGATAGTCAAGCCTGTATAATTCACAACTCTAAACTTAACAGAGCTGAGAAGAAATTTGCTCTCACCTTCACTTAATGAGAAAAGTCTTGTTATGATTTTTTTTTTTTTTGCAGGAGGAGGAAGAAATATTTATCTGAAAATGTGAATTGAAATACTTAAATTTACAAGATCTACATAAAATGTAAATACTTCCCTTATTAAACCATTTCCAAGTATTTTGAGCTGATCTAATATCACATACAATAAACAGTTAGGATATTGGTTGCCTCTCCACTCCATGCGTGCCATGCAGACTGTGTATGGTATGTGTGCTATACAGACTGCATGTCCCATGTGTTGGTGGACTTCAGGCACACAGAAGGCCAGCACGTATGCCATGAGGCTCAAAGTTTTGTTCAGTCTATTAATTTAAATACCCAGCTTACAGTGAAAAACTTATCCAAGTTGTGAGAATCCTGTAGTGCAAAAAAACTTCAAATGTTATTGTATGTGACAAAGATCCTTTGCACTGGCTGCTCTCTACAAGTCTTCAGTAATAACTACAATGCTTCATTTCCCCCCTCCTTCCCCCCCTTTCTAGTTCTGTATAATTTGTTTTCGTTAGTAAAGAAGCAATTAAAAATGCAATCGTTTTAGCATGTGGGAATTGACCTGACAAGGAAAAGTCTGTTGTCAGGAACCAGCTTGAGTGGTGAGCTCTAAAACAATAGGAGAGTACTCGTCTGCTACCTGGAGGACAGTGATGGCTGCATGTGCTTTGGTCTGTTCTGGAAAGCTAGGTGAAAAGAACAGCCCAGCCAGAAGTATTTCAATTTTACTGTGTATTGACTTTTCTGCGGCTGCCATACTTGACTATCATGTCATGACTTAACTCCGGGATGTGTACTGAAGCCAACACGTGTGGCTGCATATGGGATGAACTGGCAACTGCAATGTCCAGATGGCTATCCTGGAATGATGCAATGAAAGAAAGAAGCAATAATTTAGGGTAAAATGTTCAAGATCAGAATTCAGTATAAGTTGTTTTCAGAGCATGGCATTAGAAATCTTTTGTGGTTTTTTGATGTTCTGCCTTCATAATAATATGAAAGGATGTTAAAGAAACATGATCTTAATGCAGATGTACTTGCAAAGAATTTAAGTTTTGAAGGTATCTCTATCTTCTTCCTTGGGAACGACTGGAGTGCAATTAATCCACGAAACACATTGTGTAATGTGATTCTTATCAGACAATCATGAGGTGTTTTCAAATTTGAAGTAGTAGTTGATTTCTTATTCTCAAAAATAAGCACCATATGGTTTTGTAACCAGTTCCCTGACTGGCCTCCCAGCTCATTTAGTCTCTGGCTTCCTGACAAAATAGCTGACTTTCTTTGGTCATGCATCAGAGTAAGCTATTAGTTTTAAACAGAATCCTTAACTTGTAAAAGAAAGCTTTAGTAACTTATGTCTGCAGTAATATGCAAATCTGATTTACTAGCATGTATAAACCAGGCATCAGATCTGTGGAGAACATGTGAAAAGTTTCCAATACATGAAAGCTTTGACAACTATTTATTTTCCTTTCTCATCAGGGTGTGGTGAACACTGGTTACAAGGACTTGCCAAGTAGAATGGCTACTCAAGCCAGTAGCCTTTATTCCAATAACATCTTGAAATTGTTAAAGCTGTTTTTTCTGAGAGAGTATATTTTCACTTTGAACAAAAGAACCATTTAGATTATGGGGCTATTGATCATGTCATTAGTGGAATTTTGGTAGTGAAGGTGAGTTTCAACACTTAGGTTTTATCAGAAATGTCTAAAAGGCATTGTATGAAAGCAGTGATTTTGCTAGTGAGTTCAGTCATTTCAAGGAAACATTATCTATCATTCAATATATACATGATAATATGATGAAGGGAATTTCTTGTGTGTTTTAATCACTGAAATATGGTCAAAAATAAAATAATAAAAAAACCTGATACTGTAAAATTATCGTTGTTCTATAAACTCATGTATTTAAAAGAACGCGTTACTGAGAATCAGCCCATTTCCTGAGCTACTGAGCTGTGCCTTAAGCAATATGACTTCAAGTGCTAGATAGTTTATGGACACAAATCGGTATGTATTGAACAAAGGTGTCGACAAGTAGGAATAGGTGAGCTGTGTATGATACTCAAAAGGACTTCAAGTAGTGCAAATACTTCAAAGGCCAAATGGTTTGATGGCACTTACTACGTCTTTCTGCCAAGATCAGGAGAGGTAGAGCATTGCTGCTTATAAAGATACAGTGGTTTTCGATTGAAATAAGCAGGGGTTTAGTCTCAGAATATGAAAAATATTTCAACCCTGATACCCTATTCTTGAGCTATATCCTGCATAGTCTCTGTTGTAATAGCAGTAGCTGTCATACCTTTCTGCATCCTTTAGCCCCTTATTCTGGGAGAAGAAAAGGAACTAGATATATAAAATCAGGAGTTAGCCTTCAGATTTGTGAAAACTAATATTGCTTGCATTTTGGCTGCAAATTTCTGTATGCAAGATGTTTCTTAAGATAGTGTGATTGTTTTTCAGTTAAGTTTATTTTGGATGTAGTGAAGAGGAAGGCTTAATTTCTGTAGTCATGGTGAGTTGAAGATTGACAGGAATCCATATATGCCTGCAGGTAGCATTAAACCAAAGTACCGTCATGCTAAACGTTTAAATATTGGCAGACTGGAATTACAGTTTGGCTAAGAAAGTGTTTGTAAAAAGAAGGATGTTTATGTTCAGCTTTTAAGGAATGTAATCTAGGATTTAGGTAGGTTTTGTTGTTTAATATTTGTTTTCTGGGCTTTTTTGTGTGTGCGTGTTGGGGGAGTGGCTGGTTGAGGGTTTTTTTTTGTTTGTTTTGTGTTTCTTTTTCCCTTCAGTGTCAAGTGTATTCCATCTGAAATATCAGGTCAAATTTGGGGCAGTAAGAACACAAGATGTTTTTCACCATTGATGGAATTCAACGGCCAGTGTTATTTTACAGATCAAGGGTTATCATAATCAGTATAAGGTAAAGGCCATTCTATTTATTCATGTAAATATTCCCACTAATTTCAGAAGGGCAAATGAGTAACCATGACAGAACTTTGCCTGAAGGGTCAGTCTATAATATGATGAAAGGCAAGAGGAATCCATCATGATTGTTTTGTTTTGCAACAGGAAGATGCAAAGTGTTATTTCAATAATCTTTTCCAAGAACAGCATCCCTTTCTAGTAAAAAAGTCCCAACCAAACCACCACCACCAAAACCCCACACAAACAAAACCCCGAAACACACAAGAACAGGAAAGAGACGTACTCTTACAATCTAGAAAAATTGCAACCACAACCGGAATTTATATATAAGGTACACAGGAATTAATTTACCTATATTTCTTGTTGCCAGTTTGGCATTTAGATGATGAGCCTTGCTAGGAATAATTATGTAGAAATAGAATGAGCTCCTGAAATGTAGTGTAGATTAACATTGAAAAGCAGCAGGCAGTGGCACATCAGGGTTGCCAACATAGCCTTTCATTCAGTTGGAAAGCAACAGGATAAAGATTCAGCTTTTCAGGATCCTTGGTAAATCATTGTATACCTTTTGTTACCAAGAAACCTCTTCTAATATTAATTATAAAATAAAGAGCCAATATGGTACAGGTTAGGTACCCAATCCAGAGCTGATGGAAATCAACACAGACTGTTCTCAAAAGCCTGTCTATACTGCATAATTCCAGATGTCATTATCTGTGTTGAAATGTATGTATGACATGGAAAAGGAGTTGTAAAACAAGGGTTTGATTATATTGAGTAATATTTTTCTCATAAACAGGATCGTTATGCTCTTTGAATTAATTACCTTTAAAAATAATGATAGAATGAAAAAAGAATAATGCAAATGATAACAGAAAAGGATACATACAGCACATCTTTTGAAGGGTTTGCTACCTTCAAAACTCCAGTTCAGGGTAAATGAGTAACAGTAGAAATATCTATTACTCCAAGGAGAGCAATTTTTGGTAGTACACAAAGTTGATTTTAAGGGGAGAAAAAATGAGAAGGAAGTCTGTTTCACATAGTGAACCATTTCATAACCAAGTTTTGTAAAGCATATGAAAGACCTTCCTTACTGCCTCTTCCCAGGGTGTCCTGGTTTGAGTTAGGACAGAACTAATTCTGTTTAGTGATTTTACTTTCAGCTCAGTTTCTTCTATGTAACTGCACTTTCTGAAGTTAACAGCAGACAGTGTCGGCTTCTAGCAGTGAATACTTAATGTTTATATTTACTACCAAGTGTTGGTTTGCAGAAAGGTTCTTGCTTATATTTGCTCCTATGGAGACAAAGGTCACTGCTAAGTCTTGTGTACCACATTGGGGGGGTGCAGAAAGTAAAAGGCCACACCTGTGCGGAGCAGCAGACAGGACAGGTGACCCCAAACTGACCAACAAGGTATTCCATCCCATATGTCATATTCAGTATAAAGCTGAAGGATCATGAGGGTCAAGCTCTCTTCTTCAGTTGCTGGTGTCCAACAATTTTTCAGTCCCAGCCTGTGTGTTCCAGAATCCAGCCCCTGAAATCAGGTCCCATCTGCTGCTGACTTTGGTCTGGAAGTTTCCCAGTGCCTGCTCCACAACATCAGTGGTGACGGTGACGTAATTGCCATCAAGGGGGTCAAATTTTTGTTTTGGATATATTTCATGTTATTAATTTCATTAAAACTGTTGAGTTTTGCAATCTGTAAGTCTCTGTCCCTTATCCCTTTCTATTCACCTTTGGAAAGGGAGAAGGAGAGAAGTGTATCTGTCATTCATCTAGTGGCTGGCCCAGCCCTATCCCTTGACACATGGTCATTGACTAAAAATGTTTTGTCCAAAGTATCATCCTTGTTTGAAGATCTCTTTTCTTTGATTAGTGTTGGGTCATTTGTATACAAGTTTTAAAGTTTTTATTAAAACCTTCCCAACATGATAATCAAACAAAATTAAACTCCTGTCATCTCCAAGAGAGAGACTGTGATATCTTTCTACATTGGGCTTTGTCTTGACTGGAGAAATTTGTACTGTACATTGATTTGCTCAGAGCTTACTTGGGTATATTTACCAAAACATTGTGCAAGTGATGACAAAATGTGTCTCCAAGTAAAATATCATATTATCTTAGATTAATGAAAGGATCTAGTCTTTTCCTAAAGAGGGAAAAACATTTCCTTAAACCACCAACACACATGGTCGCAGAGACTAGTACTGGGAGCAATAATATTTTCTCCCAAGGAAGTATTGTTGAACTCTCTGTGTGGTCTGCATTTTTAACAATGTTCAGATGCAACACTGTGGTCTGTATTCCTACTAAAGCAGTAAAGGTTGTGAGGAGTCCCTAGGGAATTTATGACATATTTCATTTTGGGTTTTTGATGAACCATTTCTCCATATTTGCCCAAGTGAAATATTTTTCACTTAAGAAGTTTAGTTTGGCAGTCCTGTATGCATCTGCTGGATCCTGAGGTCCCCATTTCATCCTCAGGTTGACAAAGATCCTATTATTGCAAAACTAGTTTTCTGGCAAAAACAATGTACACAAGTTATACATGTAAAAACATGTGCAGGAAATGCCTTCTGCTGCCATGGGTGTCAGAGACACAACTTCAGTGGAAGTAGGGTTTGGGTTCTATGCCTGTTTTCATTTTATGATTAATAATGAAAAGTGCTTTTTTTATTCTTTTGAGTGCATTTTTTTTTTTTTATAGGTTTGGCAGGTATTTTAGGACTGATTCTTGTTTCTCCTAATCTTTCTTTTACTCAAATGGTGACCAGATTTGTTCTTGCTTGGAATAGTGGTTATTGTACTACTCAGTCACACCTGGCCTCCATTTGCCTCTCATACCAGTATCTGTATGTACTGTTGCTAGGTGTACTGTCTCCTGCTTTATTTTCTTGTATGCTTCATTATGACAGATTTGTGTACAGTTTCATTAGGAGAGACCTACAGGAAGTAAAAACAAGGTTAATGTCTTACCCAAAATGAATTGCAAATGAAATTAGAATTTATGAGTTACTGCCTCCAAATTTTTACTCCAGGCACAAAGCAACGCCGTTTTCATCTTTACTTTGATCTACAATGCATATACATGCATGAAAATTTTACTGCAACCGAAGGATTGTATAATGATCTTTGCTTGTAAATATAGGAATGCCAACAGACGCATCAGCTTTCTGTTTGTACACGTTGTCTCTTCAGTAAATATGCATGTTTCTGCAAGTGATAAGATGACCAAAGAAAATGTTTAACAGAATTAATGGGAATAGAGAGAAGATGTGATGAGAACTTTGATGACACTTCAGGTATGTGTGTCTATATCCTTTGCTTTTTCATATGCATAAGATGGACCAGCTTCTTTCTGCGCGGTCTTGTCCAAAAAGTAAGATGTCTCCAAAAAAGGAGAATGCTTCTTCAGTTGATTAAACTACTTAGTTAAATTGTTGAAGATCGCTGATAGTAGCTAGTTTGCCTGACTGACCTACTACATGCATTTGCTATGATATAGAAGGTACCAAGCTGCATGTGTGAATTTGCAATCTGAGCAGCATCCTTACTGAAACAATTGTCAATTTCTAGTAGAACACTTTGTGTAGTAGACTTTTCCTGATGTTTTCAGCTTTAAATCTCCATTTACAGTGCACAAATATTTTAAAATTTGATTCTGTTCTAAGCAAAGCTGAATGCAAGAGGGCACCAGTTTGGTTTTAGAAGCATTTTATTTCAAATTAATTTTTTTTATACAACTTTAGGCAGAAGAACCTGCTCTTGTGTTACTACTGCTTATGTACAGTTTTGTGCAAGTAGTCTGATTGTTTTGGTAGTAGAAGTCAGGTACCACTATTCAAGAACTTTGCTTTGAAAAAGCATTTTCTAGGATAACTGACTAATTTTTTTTCCATATAGTAGATCTATCTCTGGCATTCAGTATGTCTAATGTTAGGTTTCTATGTTACTAATTGGGTGTCAAAATCAGTACTTCAGAATATTATTATTTCTACCTTCCCCCTAAAGCAGTGTTTATAGACTATGTTACCTCTCTATGACATTGGACATAACACTGAACAGATCACTTAGTGTTTTATTCTGTTCAACAGTTAAGTAATCCAAAACTAGGAGGGTGATCACATGAGCAAGCAAAGAACCCAGCTTGGCCTGAAAGATTAATGCTACAAGCAGTGAGAAACAAGGGGTATGTGCAGAATCAGGCCCTTCAGGGAAACCATTCACTTATATGGGCAAATATTTGCCATCCCTCTTCATTAGATCATGGAATCTGTTATCCCTAGGGCCAGCGAAACAAATTTATAGCCTTTTTGTTTTCTACTGTCCTTATTTGAGCATATTCCTTTGTGCTGTGTTTCATTCAAGAGAAAACAGCTTTGCATTTCCAGTTCCATAATGATCAGTCAGTTACAAAGCAGCAACACATTAATCAAATAACTAAATTCATTTGCAGAAGTACCAATCTGTATCTAATTTAGAGCTTAAGTACATTAGGAGAGACCATATTTACTTTTATTTGCTATTTTTTAATCCACTTCCAGATGCATGGGTTGTTCAAAGCTTATTAAAACTGAGCTATTTCTTTTTAGAGGTAGACTCTAATTGGCAATTATCTTTACTAAAGACAAAGAAAGGAAGTACTTTAGGAAGAAAACAATCTGATAGTAATCAGACCTGAGCTGGTTCTCTTACCTGCCCTTAAGGCCTCCTACATCCTAGAAAAGTGTTCAGCACTAAATCTGGAAGAAATGAGGTGTCAGATTTCATTAATTCTTCAAAGTTTTTCAAACAATACCATCACTAGAGAGAAATCTGATGTATGTCCTGGAACTTGCCAAAAGGTTACATGACAGTCAATATACTTAGCAAGAAAGCTTATTTTCCCAGTTGTTTCCCAATTAGTTTTACATCGTAACCCCAATCTTTGAAATTATATTGTTTAACCATATTAGAATAGCTTATATGTATATTAAAAGAATGAAATAAAAGGTTTCCCTCTGCACTATAATGCATGAAAGGAATGGATCAATAAAATCCTAAAAGTAAAAATTTTGCAGAGCTGAGATGGAACCAGAAGCAGTAGCAGATATTTTCAGTTCAGTTTATATTCTGCGTACAAATGAAGATGACTCTAATTTTTATGCTTAGCTTTAGATTGGATTCTCTCTGAGCACCAGGTTAATAATTAGATAAACATGATCAAAATTATATATTGCATTGTTGCTTCTTAAAGATGAAGTGTACAATCACTAAAGGTAATTGGTTTTTTTTCCAGGTGTCTTACAAATGAACACTTGAGTGTTTGAGATGTGTTCTGGGAAGTTTTGTTCTGTTGCTTCTTGCTTCTTATTATTGTGAAACTTAGAGAGAAGAGGGAGAGGTGCTTCTACTTTGCCAGTTTGTCACTTAGATTGTGGCAGTCTTCTAATGCATCCAGAGCCGTTTTGCCTGCTGTGATTCTCTGTAGGCAAAATGTGTTTGGAGGCTCTGGGGGGTGCATCTACACAACTCTCTCCCATACAGAAGAAACGGTGGCTTCAAAAGGGCTGTTCT
The DNA here is from genome assembly GCA_024336885.1 of Actenoides hombroni. Taxonomy (NCBI): domain Eukaryota; kingdom Metazoa; phylum Chordata; class Aves; order Coraciiformes; family Alcedinidae; genus Actenoides; species Actenoides hombroni. Next base: position 107,036,907 of record WUAM01000431.1, on the reverse strand, counting down.
GGCTCTGTTTCTTACAAGCTGTCATCTCAAAATGTTCTAGTAATGTATTTTTGGAAAAGACTTAAATTAGGTTAAAATTTCCTATAGCTATTATATTTGTATTTCTTTGTATGAAAAGGAAAACAACATTAAAAAGTTAAGAGTCCTTTCTTGCTCAATGGTCTGTTTATGCTTTGAGTATGAAACACAATGTAATATTTTATTTTGGAGCTAAATAATTTAATTTTGCATATAATAATTAAAATTGCAAAATGAATTGAAATCTCTGACCTTCCTCAGCTTGTAGCTGCATTTCACAGACTGGCAGCAGCAGCTCTTACATGTATTGCTGAGTACGTGATCAAGCACCCACACCTTGATGTTCACCATCCTGCTAAGGTTCTCAGACCTGTGCCACATCTTGAGCACTATATTGAGGTGTAGCTTTCAGTGCTTCTTTAGTGACTTATGAAAAACTGCTGGGTATTTTACTTTAGTCTGCCCTAAGAAATTTTGGAAGAAGTTCACTAGAGGCCCTTTCTTGTTTTCCTCAAAATACTCTTGAATCCTCAGAGGAGTTAAGGGCTTATTCTCTTAGCTCCTTCGCAAGGGGAGGGAAGTAGCCTTATACAACTTAACAGATTTGGTAGCACTGGAATATGAGGAGGAGGAGGAGGTTAATGTTTTCGGCTTTTGTGTTGATTAGCAGAGATGTTGATACTGGTCTCAAGGATTTAATTTACTGGATTTGCTAGACAGTGTTTGTTTAACTAAGAGTCTGACTTAGAAATAATGCTCTATGGAGTCTAAGATTCTGATGTGGACAAATAATGGCTAGAGGAATTGTAGTAAGAGATCTTTTAGGTCCTTAAGTATCAAATATTTCATGCTGTGATGATAGAGCTATTGAAGCTTTATGTTCTGAATAATTACTGTGTCCTATTTGCTACTACAAAGCAATCATATATCAAACTGCTTTTGTTTTCCCATAATTAACCAAGTTGAAATACTAGTCATGGAATATGACAGGAGCTGGAGCACTTCCATTTCTGAGAATTCCTTCCCAAAAAATTACCAAGTTCTTTTATGTGTCTGCAGTAGGTGGATCTTCCAGATAAACTGATTTCCATGGAGACCAGTGTCTTTGGTATTCTTATTCTATAACTGTAGCCTGTCTTAATTTCTAGTCCTTTAGCATTAAGAATATTTTAGTGCTAAAGTCAATACAGTGTTAAAGCAGCCATGCTTGCTTCCAGATTTGCTGAACTCAGCACCATTTCTACTTGGGCACTGCTAGTTGAATGTTGGCTTGCTGGCAGCATCCATGGCAAGTATGGTAATTGTGGTGATTGATTCATGGACTCCGTCTTGGTGCAGAAATGAAGACCTTTATTTTACAGACAAGTGCGCTTATATACCCCTGTTCTGGCTGCTATTTTTAGCATTGCAACTCCTCAACATTCTCCTTATCTCTAACTCAAGGCTGTTTAGCTTCTGCAGTTACAGTTTACCTCTACAGTGTTCTTTCCCATGGCTTCAAGATCAACAGATCTGTATTGCTGCTTCGCTGACTGCTCAGCTCGTCTCCCACAGATAATTTTTACATTGGATGGAAGCTACACCCCTGGATTAGTTGTGCAGTCATGGTGTTACGGGGTAACAATTAGGGTAATAGTATCAATTAGGGTACTAGTATCAAGAGACCAATTTTTGAACCTATTCATTGCACATAAATTTAAGGTTTTTCACACGCGCGTCCAGCACTTGCTGAATGCTATCCACAATGCAGTCTTGCACGTTAGCTGAAAAATTTGGCATAAATTAGGAGGAATCAACAAAGCACTCTGCAGAATGTTTATCTAGCCCTATAGAAATTATATAACAAGTCTGCAAGACTCTGCAGGACCCCACAAACCACACTGCAGATCCAAAACTTTTTAGCCAGCAGCAGTGCTATAAAATAAGCTGTGGATTTTTATCTAGTCAGATGTATATGTAATCCTAGCCATTGCTGTAAGTGTGGATTATTTCTGGAAAGAAATAAGAGAGTAAGGGTCTTGTCTTGCAAAATAACAAATGATTTCAGTTCCTATTTTTTCAGCAAAAATTCTAAAGGCCTATTTACTTACATTACCAAACCTAACAACAATCGTAGGTAACGATCTTCTGCTAACTGCCTGCTTGAATGAACTTTTATTTGCTTTTGTTTCGCTTATTTAATCTTTTAGGAATGATATCATTACTTGAAGTACGAATTCAATTTTTCTTTCCCTGATGTGGTGTTTACTAAATTGCAGGGACTGACACTGACAGCTGTAGGTGGAGCAAATATGCCTGTTACTAAAATAGCAATCAATTACTCTGGCTCAGCCCTGTGTGCAGAAAGGTTTCTTCCTGACAACTGTTGTGACAATTGTGGGTGCCTTGATTGGTTTCTCTGGGTGGAGCCATTCTGTCATGGGTGGTGTGTGATAAGGAAATGCCACTGGTTTGTCCTCTTTAGTGTGTGAAGTAAGACTAGGGCATCTACTTTGGAAACTTTTAGAAATAAGATGTTGCAGGAAATTGGATGGCTGGACTGGCTTCCTGACAGAATTTTGCTCATAAAGCTAGTAAATCATGAAAAGTTATGACAACTGGATAGATGCCCACTGGGCATGTTTCTAGAATTAGGATCTGGCAAATGAACTCATTAAATGGCAATGACAGCAAAGAAACCAGAATATGTCTGGGTTGCTCGATGCGGAGCTGTATAGAGATATCAAGCAGTATATATGTGTAGTAGGAGAACCCTTCCTCGTTTTCATCCTGCTTCTTAGTAGCATCTTTAATCATAGCTCAAGAACTTCCACATGGCACTTCACTGAACAGTGTAAACACGCTAACAACTCAATTCTGTCTGGTCACAGCGTGGTGGACTGGGTATTGACTGTCATACATCGGCATGGAGATTGAACTACTGGTCTTGAGAGAGTTGCTTCTTTCAGAGCAGAGTGGTAGTCTTATACTGTAAGAGAAATTACATAGATTTGCCTGGGTTCTGTGTGTAAACAGTTCCTAGTACAGTAAATCTGGCAGTTGAACTTTAGAAACAACTAGGAAAAGCAATAACAGCAATGAGATTTACTCGTAAAACCAACAATGTAATGTAATGTTTTATAAAATGCTGAATGGCCTTCACTGAAGGATCTCACTCAGCAACTGACTGAGGAAATGGGAAATGTGCTGTTTAATAGCAAGCAAGATGGGAGTTGTAAAAGAACATCTTTAATTTGCTAGGGAAAAATGTGAAGGTAGTTTAGGGAGGAGAAGAAAAAATGTTTTAAAATGACTGAAAACCAAGGTTTTCTCAAAGGCGTATCTGAAAATCTGGTTGAAATGTATCATTTTTATGCCAAGTAGGATGCTGAAGCTTTCAGGGAAAAAAAAAGGCAGTGTAATACTGAACTGTTGAACCATCGCTGTATCAGCTTCACAGCTTGTTAAAGTAAACTTTAATGAGCTGAAGAATAATGCAGTCTGCCTTCCCAAACAAACTACATGGGAATTTACAGCAATGAACTATTTATTTTGTGATTCTTTTAATGGATTTGGAACTGTTGTTTTGACCGGTATGCTCACTTAATACATTCACATTTAGGCCATGATCAGATTTTTGCCAAATGGCATTTTTGGGTGCATATGGCACAGCATCTACAGCAGGAATGAAACCTATGGAGATTGTTGGAACTTGCACTGAAGCTGGATTAGACAGAGCTATTGAAATGATGGAGTCTAATTTTGTCACTAACCCTGGTGAGAGTTCAGATGTTTGTTCAATTACTCAACAGCAGGCTTTTCAAACTACCTCAGATCTTGCATAACAATACTGCATATTTCACTGTCACTTTAATCATGTCAAACTGTTGTTTCCACTGCCTTTGAATCTGCCCTGTTCCTACTGGTTATCCAAATATTGTTAAATACCTTTTCTCTCCTTATATGCCACCTATGTCTCATCTGCTAATAGCAGTCATTTCTGCCTAGGCTTTGCCCATACAGACCTCTACAATCATTAGTCAACTTCATGCCTAATCATCTCTGTTCCTATGTGTATGCTGTGCTTCCTCAGAATCTGGAGTGTCCTGGGCTTTCCAATAGAGTACCATTTTTCTTTACCTTGACATTTGTTCTGAAAGCCTAAGCCTGCGAAGTCATTTACTTGCAGACTGAGTGTACACTATTAAAGCATTGCCCAGCTTCACCTTGACAAGTCTATTCTTCTGTCTTTGATGCTAACATTTACCCTTGATTGTAAGCATTTCAGGGCACAAATTTTGCTTTCTTGTCTGTTGCAGACTAGTGCTAAGTATTAATCGTTATTTTAGTGATGTGCAAATATGCAGGAGACTTGAAAGTTTGCATTATAGACATGAAAAAATATAAGCTAAGAACAGGGTTCTAACAAATGTTTGGTTACAAAATGCAAGGCTGTATTTCTTCTTTTTCATGTTGGCAGTGAAATCTTTTGGAACTCAGTGCCTGCTTGTCACCAGTAAACCCATTTAACACAGTGTCCTGAATGTCTGTGACATTAGTGAAAGCTGAATGTTTCCTGATGTAGTGAATTACAACCACAATTCATGCTATATTTCTAAGGAAAAACATTGGTTACTTGGAAGTATCCCACTTGATAATGCAACATACATCTTGGCAGTAGTACAGTCCTCATCCTTTTGTGACAACACAGCAGAGGGCAAAAGGGTTTGTCAAGACCCAAGACTACACTAATCTTAATTGCATCAGGTTTATGACATTTGTCATATCCTGGAATTTTGAGGTTTTACTACTGGTGTATATTCCAGCTACAATGTAAGTCTTGCCTGCTCTTTTTGACTAGGCCTAAATGAATGATGAACTTTGTTTGTGAGCTCCTCTGGGAGTCTTTCTCATCTTAAAAAATAATGAAAGCGTCTAGTGCAGAGCTGGGCATAGTGGAAATACAAAGACTATGGGCACAAACCTTAAAGAGTTCTTTGTGTGTTGTTTTGCTTTTCTTTTTCTTCTTTACCTTTTGAATGATACTGGTTTATAGCAAATAAATATGAGATGAAGTCACCGAAGTTACTCCACTGGGCCTCCCTCTTCATGTTAATTCTCATAAAATAAAAAAAAATAAATTGCTTTTCCTAAAAATGGGTAACCCATCACTGCCAAGATTTATGAAGGGTAATCAGGTATTCAGTCTGAGATTTCTCTACGAATGGCAAGCTTTGGCCAACATTCATTTTCAATTTGCAACAATAATGAAAAGTTTGTCATGATATTTTAGGAGAGTTTAATTTCTGTAGGATAACTATACATGAAAAATATTAACGGACATCAGGACACATCCAGTTTTCATGTGTCTCATGTACCGGACAGCATAGCCACTGAGTTGAAATGTGCCATCTAATAATTCTACTTTCATTATAATAAATTGAAAAAATGTTATAGTATTTAACAAATGTGTGTGAACAAAAAACTATGGTTCCAAATATGTAGGAGAAAATCCTTAAAGAAATTAGTTTTTATGCACTGGATTGCCTGAAACTATTGAGCACTTGCTATGTAGCCAGTTGATCTGTCTTGCACTTCTGCTGAAACCTGAGGTGAGGCCTAGGTCTTCTCTCCCCAAAGTTATGGGTCTTAGCAGCGCTGTATATACCTACAGTTGTAATCAAGCAGACTTCTCCAGCTGACCCAAGAATACAGTTGGCTTCTTTCAGATGCAGCTGCACGCAGCCCTTAGCCAGATGGATGGGTCATCACGATGAGGGGCCTCTGAAAGGAGAGGGATATGGAAAAAAAGGAAGAGAACTGCCAAAGTGCCTCCCCCAGCAAGCAGGCTGCTGTAGAGGGTAACGTTAAGTGCTGTTGGTTTTGTATAGTCACATTAAAAAATCCAACAGAAAACACTCAAAGTCCTAGAAATTTGTTATTAGTCAAGATGTTTATATACCCTTCCCCTGAAGATTAAAGAAATTAGTTTTAAAAGGGTCAGAGACTTTATTTGCAATAAAATAGTGAATTCCAAATAGAGCATGTAGTGTTAAACACACACACACACACACAAATCCATGTTCAGGGTGTTAATGACTTGTGGGTTTCATTTTCACTCAATTGTCTCTCTTGGGTTCTTTTCTTCAGTTCAACTCCTAAGGTTGTGAGAATGGAAGATCTTTCCTAATATATTGCACACTGCATGAGTAAGGAAGGCCATAACAGCTGTGATGGTTTCTCTGGAGGAACATATGATCTGTAGCATCAGGAAGAAGGGCTCTATACTGCCTCTAGACCTACCCCCTCCTTTTAAGGCTGCCAACTATTAAACCAGACTGTAGGCCACTGCCATGTAGGGATCTGGTAATTCCAACAGTACCTTTTTAGATCTTCCTATCACCTTGCACTGCCCATATTTCTATCACGTAAGAAATCTTCATTACTTTATCTGTTTTAGAACTGCTTTGCATCACTATTTAATGAATGGGAGTTAAACTATATGATTTTGTTCCAAGCAAATATGAAGGTGATAGCTCATACAGGAAGGTTTATGAGCTAAATTTAGTACTATGGGATCTTGAATTTCCTGCCTCTGTGAAGACTCTGTCAAATCTTTTCAGTCGACAAGCTTAAAATGTTTCTGACTCGCTGTCCATCCTATAAACACAGTCTGGGAAGGCAAGATGCTGTATCTACTTCTCATAAATGTCTGAAATTCACGTGGCTTCCTTGCTGTAAATGAGGTTAATCTGCTTATGTTGTTGTATCTGATGTTGCAAGCTTGCTGACATTATATTTGCACGCATTTTAGGAACTGAGAAACAGCAGGGAAAACAGCCATGTCTGTGTTAGACTGCTTCTGTGCCTCTTTGCTCAGAGTAGATGTATGGTTGTGTTACACCTGGAGGCTATTCTCCATGTAACAGTACGCTAAATTCCTTTGGCTCATGAATCTCAGTCACTTGGAGGGCTGCTGCAGAAGATAGAATAATGGTACAGCTGGAACATCCTTGCTTTCTCTGGTTGCCAGGCTCCTGGGAGGCATAGCCAGCACTGTGGTTAAAAAGGTTAAGAGGAAGGGAAGCTGGAACATGATGCTGATTTTAATAAGGACTCTAGGAGACTCGAACACTGGTAAGCACATGGCTAACTGTGTTTGGCAGAGGAATCACTGTTGCTTTTGCCGATGTTACATTGCACAAACCATTGAGTTCCTTGAAGGATTCAGTAAGTGTGAGAATAAGGATGATCTGGTGGAAACTGCGGTGCTGCAGCTCTAAACTAAGGCACATTTCTTTACAGTAGTTATTCTAGAAATATACCATTCATGAGCACTGTGGATAGAGGTTTTAGAGATTACTAGCAATTTTTACAACTGTGTTCTGCCATCTTAAAGCTGGGGAATCTCTTAGGCTACTACAATGTTAATTCTTGGACCTGCAATGGATTGTGTGCAAAAGGAGTGCTGCTTGCAGGCAGAGCCAGGGAACTGAGGAACTGAACAGACCAGACATTATAGATTTGGACTGTAAATAATGTTGAAATAAACTACACGGTATAACATAATAGATATCATCCTCAGATCCCCCACATGAGCTCTATTTAGCGACCTCACAAGGGCCTTGCATAAGACTGCCCCCTAAATCTTGGGAGTATTTATTTCCATGAGAGAATGCACTTTTTTTTTAAATTTTCATTAGCACATGTAACTGCCAAGATTCAATTGTAGGTTTGAACACTAACAGATGGACCTAATTTTTTCATTCAGATGAAACAACAAATTTCATCGTTTATTGTATGCTTGATTAATGTGTTTTGGTGTTGTCTTGATAACTTGAAGCAGTGGCTTTTACTTTCACAACAACACATTTTGTAGTTCATTTTAGTCTCAGATACGGACTTGGCTCTGGTCAGCAGTACAAATGACAGTAAACTCAGCAGCACAGGAAGATCCCAATTCTGTTATCACTAGTGTGCCAATACTGGAACTCTGGAAAGCAAAAAAGCATACTAAAAACCAATAGAGTTCAGTAGAGCATTAGTTGTGATATGTTAATTTCTCACAAGAAAAGTGCCAACATATAGAAAGATAAACAAGAAATGTCTTCTTTAACTAGATGCCTCCCAAGATGAACGTACATAGGTGCGTTTAACAGACAACAGCCTGTGCCTATACTGAGGGCTGAACTTTGCAGGGGGCTAGAAAAGGAAATTTTGGCCATTTCCATAGCACTGTCTGCTGGTTGGAACAGCTACAGTGCTTTATGTTACCTTGCCTGAATCTACTGTGTTAGTTTTCATGGACTTTTTCTAAATGATGCAGGATTTCTTGTTCCTTACCCCATTATGTTTTTTCCAATGGATTCTCCTTTTCAAATGAGCAGAATCAGTTGAGCTATGCCTACATTAGAGATTATTCTGCATGTGAGAGTTTGGGCATACAGTTCATTGGCAAATTCCCTGGCAGCTGCTTCAAGCCTGGATTTTAAACTAATTCCACAGATAAAGTAAACCCTACTCAAGGAAAAGAGGAATCTTTTGGCAATGTAAAGGTTTCTATGTTATAACTTTTGCCAACACAGTCATGATAGAAAAGAATGCAAACATTTTAGTACTCTTAACTGACATAAATAAGCAGATCAAAGCCAATACTCTAAATGCACTTAGACATGTGTGAGGAAGTAGCACAATCCAACTGCTTCAAGTAGACCGAGGTGCTTTACATGATGTTTCTGAAAATTGAAGCTGTATCATGTTGCTTTCTTGTCTGCTGTAAGTATGAGAAAAGGAAAAAAAACCAAACCCAATGAAAAAAATCTGCAGCATTGATTTGGCCAAAGGAAGCCTGTGAACAGAGAAAGCTAGATAGTGTTTCGGTTGCATAGACTAATCCCTAGAAAATTCAGGTTCAGCATCAGCTGGAATTCACGCTGCATTTGGCAAACAATTCAGTCATGAAACTAAGCCCCAAAAGTAATTTTTGAAAGAAATAAAACGTTTATTAGGTTCTTGAAATACAGAATGTTTTAGTATTAGCAACATTTGAAATCAAGTGTGTAGTTTCAGCTTCAGCGAACTTTTTTTCTGGCACTCAAAGTATTGCTCCTCTGTAGAAAAGACACTAAGGACACTTTTTGATTGAGTCTGATTCTGTTCAATTCATTAGCATCTGTCTCCAAGGCAAGTAGCTTCGGAAATTGTACTAGAGCAGATCTCTAGGCTTTGATGGTGGAGTTCAAGCATAGTTTAAAAAGACAACTCACTGATTATTACATTCCTTGAAATGTTTTCATAATTCAACTTTTATTTGAGCAGAAGTAAGGTTTTCCATATGGAAACCAGCCTAACTTAGGATGATGAAAGCCTCAAGTCCTAAAATATGTTTTATACCGGGACTTGTAGATATTAGCAAAGATGTTAATAGGACTAGAGATTATATCCAGCCATTGCAGGTAGCATGTCTGTTAAAGATGATACTGAGATGTAAAAAGTCTCAAAAAATGGAGTCCATGTTATTTATCTCATAGACAATTTGGTTTCTTAAAGTTTCATGTTATTCTAGATCATATGCACAAAAATGTGTTCTCACTGAGTAAAGGACAGGTCTTGTATCACTTGAGTAGGACAGAAGGTATATTATAAAATTTACATGAATAGGTTTACATAGTGTTGTTTGTAATAAAATTATGCTGAAATAAACACTAGCATGAACTGAGGAAGTCATAAATTAACAGCATATTATTAATAAACCCCCAAAATATGAGAGAAACACTAACTCTGGTTTGATTATTTTATTCTCCAGTAAGTAATCAAAAAACAGCAAAGAAAATACCATGTTGCATTCTATACAATATGAATTTCCATCAGAGGTCACATCTGTGCACGTTCACTATAGGAGTTGATGTACAAATGGCAGAGCATGATCCATGGCAGTTCCTCTGTGCAGGGGAGTCAAAAGTTCTGCGCAGTTCAACACACTATATTTTTCTTTGCAGTTTTTACTCTTTTATTGTTTTGGAATAACCTGTTTACTGCTTTGGCCTCTTTTGATATGCCCTGTTAAGCCTGGGTGGATATGCTTACTTTTTTTTTTTTAACAAATGTTACACTTCAGTGCCGTTTGGAGGTGCAAAGAGAATTTGATATTTTAGAAGACAAGAGCAGGTAATTACGCTGGACTCATTAGCGGTGATATTTGTCATGGTGAAAAGGAATGAAATGTTACTTTGTTTTCCAGAGTAATTTTTGGAGGGATAATACAGCACTTGTGCTGGATACTGCATCCAAACTTAACAAATGAATTCCTGGTCAAACTATTAACCTGTGATATATATATGTGACATACATATCAGCTCTATGCCTATCTAATTAGATTATACATTTTGCTCTGTACACATAACATTTTATTATTTAATTTTATGAAGTCTGACACCATACTTTGATTTTATTTGTCTTTATGTTCCCTAAGACAAAAACAGCACATGAGGAAATCTTTGGCTTGTGCCTTACTGCATTTATGGCTAGGAGGGAGGTATGTATATGCTGATATTTACACAGGTACACATACTGCTGTATAGCTCTTCTAGCCCTGCTGTTGGGAAATTTTACCATCATCATCTTTGAAGTAATAATACTCAGCCTTCCAATTTCATGCCAAGTTCAACTGGCTCATGAGCCCAGCTTCCTATGTAGAGAGGTGTAATTCAGTGGCAGAAATGAACTTTGCAGGTAAGGGAAGTGAAGCACACAGGATCACAGGTCAAGCAGGACTCGGTCTTGGGTGTACCGGCGTGGAGCGTTCTATCCACTCTTCTGTGCAATGCTTCTGAGCATCCTATTGCAACACCTGTGGTCTGAAAAGTCAGCAGGAAAATCATAGTTTGATTTTAATGTGAGAGCAGCAGCAGTATTACTAAAATTAAATAATTTTTCACTTTCAGTGAGGTGAAAATAAAAAAATCCTGTTTTGCATTAGAGGAGGGGTTCCTACTTCTTGCTATGGGACTTCAGAACTATTTGGATTTTTTTTTTCTGGAAGGTAGTGGTGAAGAGATCCCACCACTATGTATTCTTAAAGCTTAATGTGATACACTACTTCCAAAATTCTACAGCAACTGATTTCTCTTCAGAATCCATAAAATGGCAGCAATGTGTTAACTTTCCCAACAAGTGAATGAGAAGAATGTTGTAAATTTTTTGTATAAACATTTACTTTGAATGTTGCTATTACTAAGTGCCACCAGTCAAGATCAACTTTCCTACTAATGACAGCTTTGGAATTTTACTAAAATAATGGCTCTTGATACAAGGGATAACAGTTGAGGAATTATGCTGAGCTGTTCAATACCTTGATGGGTGACCTCATATTCTGGTATCACTAGATCAATGTCTTACTGCCACACAGTCTTTTTTCATTTTAGTGGAAAAGCTTTCCTGTTTTATCAGTGCTGCAGTCACTGTTAATTTTTTGTCACAAGACAAGTTTAAATTCATCTGATGCACAGTTTTTTGGAATACTTGGGGACATGAGTTAATGGTACCTGGGAGTTTGTAGTAAATAATGGGAAACGAATAGGAAGTTCCTCCCCACACCCCTCCCCTTAGTCTGGTATTTTCAGAGGCAGGGAGAGGTGGAATGGATTTTCACATCACATTATGTTTTATATAAGTATGCTATGACCTTCACTTATGAAGACAGGCTGATTTTAAAGCACTCGGGCAAAATACTTAAAGTCAGTGTAAGAAGAAAGCAAGAACAGATCACAAGATGACTCTGCAATTGGGCCTGAAGAAGCAGCCTATTTGGAAAAACAGATGGATTCAACCTGAAAAAAAACAATTGCGAGAAGCAGAGGCAAGAATTGCAATCAGGTGAGATTACAAGTGCTTTGGAAGGTTGGGCTGTAGATTCCAAGCTGCCATCTCTTTTCAATCTCAATGTACCTTTACCCCATGCACTGACATGACCCTTTATTCAACCTAGGCTTGGATGACATTTGTGCTACCTTCCAGGAAAGGAGCTGTTTTTCACAGCTCCCTCTCTTATTCGTTTTGAGAAAAGGATTAAATACTCCCTCTGACCAAGCATACAGGCATGCTAAAGTGAAGCCACTTCATGCTCCTGGCCAAACAAAGAACAAAAATACCTAATATAAGCAGAAGCAGATGGCTTCAGTGGCAGGAAATGAATGAGCCAGACTGCAGGTAAAATGGTTCTCTGAACACATCGCGGAGGTTTGTAATGACAGGTTCTTTGTTATCTGGGGCCTCCCCACGGGAGGCCAGATGTCTTCGGTTGTGAAAGGAGATAGATAGAGATGCTCTTCCTTTTCCTCCCCCTTTAACTTATGGCTGTTTAAGTTACTGCTAATGGAAGTCAAAGCCTGTTTTCCCCCTTGCTCTCTGATGTTTTTGGAAACAGAAGAGATAGATAGTGAAGGGGTATTCTGATATGAAAGAAAAGGCCCAGAACTGGCCTTTACCTCCCTGTGACCCTCATTTTAAAGAACAGGGAGGTCACTTCTGCTAATTGTACTTGAAAGGATTACGCACTTGATCGCTTTCATTTGGTGGAAGAAAATTATTCTTTAGTCTCAAAGCTACATCAGTGATATTGAGACATTTTCAGTGTTGAGGTAGATGACTTGGTTGGTTTGGCTTCTTATACCAGCGCTGAAATGAAACAGAAGATTTAAATATTTTCACAGAGGGGAGAGCAGGAGATGGCAGAAGGGGGGGAAGTACATCTGCTGCTCAGACAGAACAGACTTGAAGCAAAAGTGACAATAACCTCCCTTCCTGCCCTCGTACAAGGTTATCACAGGAATATCAACAGACTGTAATTAATTACAGATATTAGATGTGCCTCTGTCACTTGGTATAAGACTGAGTCTTGCATTACACTGAGATTGCACTGGAAGAAAAAGAATCTGAACCCAATTCCTGGAAGCAGTGTTCCAGATTTAAAATCTTTTCTGTCCAGTGGTTTCACCTGAGAATTAAAATTATTTTACTTTTGGAATAGTTTCCTAATTCCCGTTGTTCAAATAAAGTGAGGTATACAAAACTTAAATTTGGAAACCATTTTTAACCTTATGAAACTATTTCCAAAAGTAACAAAGAACAGCTTATATAAGCTTTGTATCTGACCTCTGCTTCTTAAATAAAAAAAACATGTTTTCAGGGAAATGTCTTGGAAGTAAATTCCACCCCCCCCCTTTTGATTTTTCTCTCTGGTTCTTGTAAAACACTAGGTCAGTGGGTTCATTTTATTTTTTGTTTGTTTAAAGTGGGTGAAAGTTTCCTTCTCAAGCTATTATACTTGTGTGATTTGTAAAAAAAATATTATGAGGATCTTTGTTGGAGAAGTAAAAGAACAGACGGAAATGTCAAAAGACGACCAAGATTCATACCAAAGAAAATAGCATTAATTATTGTAAAAAGCCAGAATAACCTCTCAACAGCATGGAGACATGACCGCTGATTTTTCTCATTGCCTGGCACATGAACTTACTATATATGTATATTTAAAAAACAATCTTTGTCATTCTGACTTCAAGCCTGTGTTTCTCAGGGTGCTGTTATAGTTCATGCAGACTTCACGTGCACTCGTGTGACGTGCGTTTCTTTTTGCAAATGCAGATGTGTTTTGGTTGTCCACTGAAATCCATTGTGATATGAAATCACTTGTGCAGATAAATCTGAAGCAATGTTAACTTTGATTTCAATATTTGGAAGCATTAAAATACAAAGTACAAATCAGCTGTTTGAGGCCATATAGATTACTGTGTAAACATGAAAATATTTTCTTGAAGCATTTCTCAAGGCACAGTTTCTATGTTCCCTAGGGTGTAAGGATGCCCTTCTGGAGAGCATGCTACAGGTGATAATTTAGGTAGATCTTTTTTTGAAAAAAATCAAGAAAAACTCTGGAATTTTTATTTAAAAAAATAATACACTTTTTCAGTCTGTGTCACTTTGACAAGATTTAGCTTTTTCTGAAGTAACAGAGTTCTGAGATTATTCAGAAATATTTATCCATCTTATATCATACCTCTAATAGAACATTTATTTTTTTTTCCTACCTTAAGACTAAACTTTACCAACGTGATTTTTTCTGGCAGAAGATCCTAGTATGATAAATTTGCACTACTACTGCAAAAGTAAAAACACAGCGGATTCATAGTCTGCCTGACTTCAGGAAGTCTTGTCAGAAATCACCACCTCCCCTATTTTTTGACTGCAAATTACTTTGTAGGTATTTTTGTAGGACCTAAGACATTGTCAGACAACTCCTACAGTGTGATGAGCCCTTTCTGTTGCACAAGTATGTGGCATCTACAGTCTACTCTATTTTTTTTATATATACACATATATGTATATATGTTTCATAATGACATTGAGTGTTCCCCCAAATAATAATAGTATTATATAATAATAAACACTTAAATTAATGTTTGAAGAAGTCTAAAGTTATCCAAGAAATTGAGAATATTCTTACTATAATAATATGTGAATGGTACTATAGATAGAAATCGTGAATTGTAGAATGATGCTTTAAGAGACCACTCTTTGCTATTACTATGACAATTTTCCAGAATTAATCTTGCAAGTACATAATTTATATTCTGTTCACTTAATGTGGTCTTTCTTTTTGTACTGGTGACCCCTGCCCACCCAATTAAATACCATCCAATAATTTTAGGATGCTTTTGATGTCATGAAAGTGAAATCAGTATTATTAGGTAAAACACAAACAAAGCACCTGAAACAAAGTATTAATAATTAAATGCTAGCATGCTAATTCATTTTTACAGCTAGAGAGATCACTCTTTAAGGCACAAGGAAAGGCAGCCTCCTATCCCCACCTCAGGAAATACTCTCACTGTAATGAGTGTATCAGGTCTGTAAGTTCAAACACAACATTTAGCAGAGCATAACTGTTTTGAAATAAGTAATTTGAATCAGACTGCTCATCTGAGTAGCTCTACAACCTCAAGTGGGCAGAACATGAGGTCTGCAGCACTAAGAGTACAGTCTATTTGCAGATTCAGTTAGACAGACTTATGTTTGTGCAGTTTATCATCAAAAAACCAAAATAAGAAATAGTCTTACCTATAGACAGACATCTTACTCTTTTCCCGCACAACACTTTGCATTTTTAATCAACGTGTACATAAAGGAAAAGAAAAAAAGCAGATTATCATATTGTCCTTTGTAGTTCTCTTTCAAAATCTCCTGATGATAATCCACAAGGAAATAGTAAATGGCTTCTATTGTGGAAAGGTATGTATCTGGCTTTCCCTTCTGGTGACGCCAAAAGCAAGTTTTCCTTGTCCTCAACTCAACTTGCAGCAATCCTGTCAAGAAAAGAGGTGACATAGATTAGACACTGTGGATTGGTGGACAGGATACTAAACAAGTCTTCAGTTTTGTTTTTCAACTTTGCTGCTAGCTTGCTAGATGCCTGCACGCACCTAATTTCTCTTCCTGTACCTCCATTTTTCATCGGTAAAAGGAAGGCAATAATTTTGTCCTCCTTCGTGAACCACTTTGAAATTTGTTGAAAAAGTGCTGTAAATTCTAGATCACAATCCTTGTATTTGCAATTAAAATTTATAGGTTATCCTTTCATTCATACAGCCTCTCTGCCTTCAGTAAACTGCAGGATCTCTTCGAGTGGGAGGAGTGAAACCTAAACCTACAAAGACTCATCAATATTCATACAATTACTAATAAACTTCATCTTTTGAAAAGGTAATACCTTTCAAGAGTAAAACAGAATCTTGTGGACTGTTAGCTTTGTTGAACTGAGGAATATTTGCTAAGAGCCACACACTTCTCATTTATGCTTGTTAAGTAACTGCAATCTCACTGGGATTACTCAGGACTATGACAGAATCTGGTCATTAATTTTATTAGAAACTAAAAGCATTCCCACTTGAGATGAAAGAAAAAGAAATTTGGTCTCTCTGTGGCACATGAAACTCTTTCATCTACTATAGCCTCTGTAACTGTTTTATTATTCAGATTAATTTTAAACATGTATCTTTGTTTCTTAAGATGCATCAACTACTTAAAACCACCTTAATGTATAATAATTTCATAAGCAGGATGGACAGTTGGATTATAAAGAATAGCATACAAACCTGTCAAGAATACCAAAGTTAT
The DNA here is from genome assembly GCA_024336885.1 of Actenoides hombroni. Taxonomy (NCBI): domain Eukaryota; kingdom Metazoa; phylum Chordata; class Aves; order Coraciiformes; family Alcedinidae; genus Actenoides; species Actenoides hombroni. The sequence goes on along the minus strand of WUAM01000431.1, from coordinate 107,020,737 downwards.
CTTTTTCTAAACATTAAACTGGGATACCAGGTGTGTGTCATGGGATGGCTTAGTACAATTAATAGTATAAATAACAATATGGTTTTAAGAATTGCTTGGAAGTTATGAACAAAGGAGTCTTAGTAAGGAGCACAGCACTTGTAATTCTAGACTTTTTACCTTTGAGTTCTGTTTAATTCTTTGTAGTGTAATTTCAAGATGGATTTAGCTGTTTGCTTTGCAGTTAGTAATGTATGATATCTTGCATAGTAAAAGAAATCTCTCTTACAGTGTTTAAAAAAAAAAAACTCCAAGAGATTATATTACTGAATTTAAATATTACTGTTTCCTAACTATTACCTTTAATAATCCTATACATGGGTATTCAAAATAGTAATAGGAAACTGCATTAAGCTTGTTTCCCTCAAGAGGTTTCAATCCTTGAATTCTCAGCCCTAACCGAAGTGAAAACCTTCATCAAATTCAGCCATGTTTCCACCCTAACAGCAGTGACCTAAATTTAGGGGACAGTTTCCCCACTCTAAACTGCTGCCTATTTGTGGTTTGAGTACAAAACACAAGTTAATTGAAGGCACGACCACTGGCACTACCAAGCTTACCACAAATGCAGGATCAGTTCAATTTCAAACACAGAACTTTAGGAGCTTTTTAACAAAAAAATAGAGGGGGTTAAGGGTTACAGTTTACTGAGCATGGTTCTGTCCTCTGTATTGTATCTATACAGCCAAAGGCAATGTTTTATTACAAATCCCGATTGTTCACATGAAAGCTTACAATACTAACATAATCAACAAGTTGGTTTTCCTTTCTTAGCATCCACATACTTTTGAGGTCATTAGAAATAAACATTTCTATGAATCTGAGATAAAGTGAAATGGAAACACAGCTCCCTTTAAATCTGCTTAGATAATGTGACCAAACTTCCCTTACAAAAGTTTAGTCTTGTATGTGTCTTTTAGCACTCAATACCTTGCAGAGACATCTCCCACCTTTCCTTAAGCCTCCATTTTTTCTTGATATGCTACATCTTATTATCATAGCACAGTTCTTCCACTCCCTTCACTATCATAATCAAATGCTCAAACCTGTAGGATCCTGTATTCATCACGTTTGGTCACTGATGTTGTATCTGAGTGAGATTGTAAGTTCTTACCAGTAAGATGTAAGTTGTAAGGTCTGAACGCATGCCGAAGCCTGTTGCTTACTCTGAGCCTTCCATCACCTCTTCATCCCTATAGTTTGTAAACTGGGAGATCTACTACTTCAGGAAATACTAGTGCTGAAAATTTTAAGCAGTAAGTTACTACGGTTTACACCTACAGTAGCTAGTAAGAAGCTAAGCTCTTAATGAAGTGCCTATTGTTATTTTAATTACACTGTAAATATCCTAAAGAGGTAATAGTTCGAAAATGCTATTTCAGGCAGGAATTCTGCTCCTTTCCTAATCCTAGATTCCTAAGGCTTATGAAAAATGTATGGATTCAGTCTGAGGAAGAAGGGATTTGCACACCTTGGATACACCTTGCCTCCGCTATGGCCCCTGAATCATGTCAGCATATACTATTTTAGAAAAAATGTGAAAGTCACGACAGAACTCCTACTTTTTCTTTGCATCACACCACAGAGCATGTTGTTTTGGGGTTTTTTTTGAGGGAAGAAGAAAGATGAAAATCTGAGAGGAGATTTCTTGGGGGGGGAAGGATGAGAGGAGTTTGCCTCACAGAACAACTCAAGTAGCCCAGCTGTCCACAGGCAAAGGCTACCATTTTCTTGTGGAAATGAAAGCAAGCACAGAAACTTTAAAACCAACCAACCAAAAAAAAACACCCCAACCAACTAAAGCAATGTATGATTCAGCCTTGTACAAGAGAATGTATAAGCTAATAAAATAAGACATTTAGGTAATACAAACTGTATCAAACTTACAGGAAAAAATACCAAAGCAATCAGTTTCTTTAACAACCACATTCATGTTGCCAATAAGCTTCATCACTCATTTGAGAAACTAATGATTAACATTAGATGAAACTCTTTCCCTTCTGATCTAGTGATCACTTTTAATGATCTAATCAATCCTAGACATTACCAACTTTCAAATATTTCCTGTCTTTTACACAACTGGTTTAGTTTTGATTTCTAAAGATGTATTATACCACTTTTCCAAGAAGATACAGAGCTACTTTTTGTCCAAGTTTTCTAGTTGCTTTTGGTTTTGTTGTGTTTTTTTTTTAAGATTGATGTACTCATTTACTTTCTCTTCCAGTACAATTAGCTAGATTTACTCTCCATGTAAATGCAGGCTTACAAAACACAAGGCTATTCTTTACAATCTCTTGGCTTTACTAGTGTTTCCATCCAGTATTTCTTGTAACTTAATCTTTCTGAATAAGTACAGCAATTACTTTTTATTTGGAAATATGAACACTCCATTTTGAACTTCAATATATAAGGGATATTTTGTTGGATGATGACTTTATTTGCAGTTGAACTGAAAAATTACAACAGTTCTCTATTTTTCATATGTGCACAACATAAAAATTTCATCAGTTTATACCTAAGGAAAATCTGCCTCATTTATCTTGGAAGTCAAAACTGCAATCTCTAAAAGGAGTATTAATGCAACTTTGACAGGTACTAATGAAAGCAATGAAGGAAGGGGTTGTGCACACTGTTATACCTGCTGCTTCCATGTATATGCAGATAAAGGGTTAGGCATGCCTTTATATAATGCTCAGGTCTGTTATATAGACATATGTTTCCCCTAATTTCTGTACCAATATCATCTCTATCAATTATTTTTTTTACCTTGAAGTCGCTCATCAGTTATTATTTTGTTAGTTTGATTCCAGGTACTGTCAATAAATATTATTTTCTTCAGTCCAGTGCCTTCACTCCTGCTGCATGAGATGCATTCATTTAGGTTTTTTCCTTCTTCAGGCTCTATTTTTGCTTGCTTAAGAAATGGCTCTCTGCAACAATCATCACCATTATCACAAACACTTTTTTTACTGTACTTTTGGAGATGGAAAGCAATATCTTTTACTGAAACTGAATTGAAGCCAGGAAATATAAGTGCTATCTAAATGAAGAGAAGAAAGAAATCTGAGTGTTAATAAAATCTAATAAAACACCAGGATTTGTTTCATTAAAAAACAGCAATTTTCTATCCCCACCCACAAACATTTAAGTCAGGACCAAATGAAATGGTATCTCTTAAATATTCTATTGTCTAAAAGCATAAAAGAGTATGTTAAAATAATGAATAAAGATATTTGTTAGAGATCTTTAATTAAATGTAACATCCATGCCCCTGCCACCGACACTAATACTTCTGTAACAGTTTTTTTCAGCCAAAACAATGGCATCAGCCCTGGGGAAGTTCAAATTGCACTTGTCTTTGCAGTCTTTGGGCAGGAATGCCATAAATGTAAATTTCTAATTTCATTCACAAATTTTAGATCAGAAGAAATAATCTCTCCCACCCTTGTGTCTATTGCAGGTCCCACAAATATCTCGCATGAAGAAGACCAGGGATGGCCTTTCTTAGTATTCTTTCAGTAGCTTATTGCAGCATTCAGAATCTGTGACTTGGAAAACTGGGACAATACAAAATCACTGCAATCTCTGCTTGCTTTTCCCTGCCTTCCCCCTTGCTTGTTCTGGTTTGTTTTGGTTTTTTTTATTATTTTTTTCCAGCTTCCTGCCTCTTTGCCACCTATGCTTTGCTTGATGGATCATTCCCTGAAGAAAATAACATTTCTGAGAGCATCCTCTTCTTCATCTAGTCGAACAATAACAAAAGTTTTGACTATGACATCAAATGTGTAAGTATTAAATTCCAGATTAATCACACCATTTAAATGGGTATATGAATCCAAGTTCATAGCTTCCTTTTTTTGTGGTCTGTGCTGACTGTGACAGACAGCAGTTGCATTTTAGTAGGTTTTCTCTGTAATAGTGAATGGTAAAAGTTTGAAGAATGCTTAAATGTTGCAGCTGCATATGATAAGCACAACACCTTACTGCTGTTTAACTTGCTGAAGTTGAATACTTTCACATGGTTGGGCAAAATATTTCTTAGGGTACACAGTGAATCAAAGTAGTAATTTCTCTGGCAGGGGTTGGACTCTTATGATCTCCAGACATCCCTTCCAACCTCTACCATTCTATCATTATTTAAGGTGGGGAACACAGGAAATTCAAGGTGGTTAGATAGTACTACAGCTTTTTAAGCTCTAAAGGACAATCCATAACAACTGTACATTTGTAGGTCCAAGCTTTGACAGAGCCCTAGATGGATTAATGGAATAGTGCTTTCTTCCTGCTCCCTCCCAGCAGAGATGCCTCTGCAGGGGAAGTACAGAAAGTATCTCTGTATTGCCCCCACCACAAAGCCCAGCTTCCTATATAGTATGTCTCACCTCATGTCTTTTTTCTTTATATTCTGGAATGCAAGGGTATTTATAAATTGTAACATCATCAGGTGCCAGGAGCTTAGCATGCACAGCAGTGCTTTTGCCATCTGTTTCATTTGGGTGTTTAATAATGTCAATCTTCAAAGGTAACTACAGTTAGAGAAAAAAAAAAAAGAAAGAATATTTATGGTCAAATATACAGGTACAAAACCTTGTACATAAATTTATGCAGAATGCAGGAGAAATCCCTATGGGTGTGTAATTAAGACATACTTGACAATTTTTTGACAATGTTTTAGCTTTAATAGGTTTAGAACTAAACTAGGTGCAAGTGACAAGAAGCACCTGTTCCCCTCTCTCAGTTCATATACACACCTAAGTATGCAATGAATGCAACTTGGAATACTGCAGCAGTAGTGTGGTAAAACCTCTAGAAATAGCATCCATAAGGTAAGTAAGATGTGGTCTTAATCTGAGCAATACAACAGTCCTAAATAGGAATACTTATCCATATTGGGTATTTGCCCTATCACAAAATTTGCCATTTCAATGAAAATACACCTAAATCCACTAGGTCAAATTTATGACGTACTTCTAAAGAATTTTTATGATGCTCTCAAACTACAGAGCATCTTCAGAATGCATTTTAGTTCCTAAGTGATTCTGCAAAACGTTATCAGTCCTCTTTGATGCTTTTTCCAAGTATTTTAGCTGAAAGGCATTACACTTTTCATTCTTCATATTTTAAAAGTGGTTAACCAAATCATGTAGCTGTAACATTTAGGAAAGCCTTTTAGCTCACGTTTTATGTAAAATTCACAGGTGTTTATGGACAAATCATATTTTCTGTTGACAGTATTCTCTATTCTGGCCAGAGTTCTTAGAAATTGACTAAGGAAGGTAAGAGCACTGTAAAGACATTTTTAACAACTATGTGAAAACACAGTCCTTTGCATGAGAAGCTGAGTGACTTCAGCTTATCTTTTTATCTAGCAGATACATAAATATTTATGTGAAGACTGGAACACAGTCATCATTTGTACACATGTCATTTCTCAAATAAGAACAATAACTTTATCCAACTGTAGTTCACTCATGCTTATAGCTGGGTAAAGATGAACATCCTTAAAGAACGAATCAGAAAAGGTATGGTCACAGACAGACTGTTCTCTGTCCCCAGTAACTAAAAGGCACAAGGATACTATAAAAAATCCATAAGAAATAGTAACCTTCACAGTTGGAATTTCTTTGGTAGGGACAGTTTCAACAGGAACAAAGCAGGTATAACAATAAAACATCCTTGAACTACTGCACCGTGGGCATTTTGATCTCCCACTCTTTTTTGCCTTTTCAAGTACTTCCTGTGATGCTAACTGTAATTGTTGAAGTGGATTATCTTGAAATGATGATGGAGTCTGCAATTCTAGACCTTCTGAAGATTCGGTATTTCTTTTTGTTCCTTGAGAATCCTCTTCATTTGGAAGTGTAGATGAATTTAAAGCCATGGTTAGCTGAAACAGACAGTATGTTGTAGCTGTTAAATAAAAATCCAATATACTATGAACTAACTTACTAGAAATTATTCTGTATGATCCTATTTAGCAAAAAATATGCATCAAGGAAGGTATTTCCTGTAACAGAAAGAATAACAATCCGATTCAGTTGTTAAAACACTGGTAGGTACTATTTACCTGGATAAGCATTAGTCCCATTAGTCTTCAGCATGACTATTAACAAAGAATTGTCTACAGGACAGAAATCCATAAGAGAAAAGTTAATTGTACAAATTTATATTTCTATCCTGAAATTAATTGTGTATGGGCAAACCAAACTACCTGAATGAAATCCCTGTTGACAGAACACTAAGAGAAAATCTTCCAGGAGTAAGGCTTGAGGCTGAAACATTAGTCTCAAGGGCTAAACCATGGCTTTGGTGCTCCATAGACCAGACAGTAAGCGCTGACCCAGATTAGACTCACTCTGCAAGTTTTTATTTATTTAGTAACATTATGGATTTTTTTCAGGCTTTGTTCAGGACAGATATTATGGCAGCTCTGCATCTGGCATAAAACTTTCACTGTGTACCGTGAGCAAGGTTCTCAGAACCATGACTGTCTGCCCGTGCCTGATCCAGACACAATTAGTATGGCTGCGTGCACAGGCTCATAGTCTCAGTTCTAGCAAAGCCCTTCTGACCAGATCACTCAGGGTCCTCTCTGGTCTTCAACAAGCAGCCCACAGTCAGGAGCCTGCAGCAGTTAAACTGCCTTTTGTACTCTGTGCTGCATTACTTCAAATGAAAAAAGTCATTCTCAGTGTTTAGTTTCAGCTAATTTAGGTTTACTTTTTCATGTCAGGGATCACACTTGTGAAAGAGTGTAACAAAACAGTTATGTTCAACAAAAACAAACAAAGCCTGAGATGTGATCCAAAATTAAGTGTTTAAATAAAACCAAGTGTAATTGAATTGAAAAATAAAAACTCAAAACACTCTGCTCACTTTCCACTAAAAATTTAAAATTAATCCCAGAAAAAGTCATTGTTGTTTTCTGATAAAAGTACTCATGCATGCTATGATACCTTTTCTTCCCCTACCAGTAAGCTCTTAACTTTTTAAAGGTCAGGAATGTCCATTCAAATAAAACACAAAACTTAACATGCATACAAATTTTATAGTGCAATTTGCTTTTAAATACCTCTGAGACAAAGCAAATACACTCTGCATCTCAGGCTAACCTATATTATTATCAAGTTTCCCCAAGAAGCAAGGAGAGGGCCAGAGGCCCTGTAATTTGACATGCATTCCCAGCCTGCAAACTGATTCTTTTCAGTATAATGCTTTATGGTACTGTGGTGTTCAACTATGACAGCCCCAAGCGCTTCCATTATTGGTACTGACAAGAGCTATGCTGCTCTGACAGCACAGGAAAACCTTTGTGGTCTCGAAATAATAGTTGCTCACAAAGTTACAGCAGCATCCGCACTGTATCTGCTTTTTGAGGAAAGACAGCCCTGGAGTTTACCCAACTTGTAAGATCCAAACCTCGATTCAGACACAAAATTTTAAGACTGTAAATAACAGCTCCATCTCTACCTAATCTCCCAGCCCCGGAGAAATCACTGCCGCTGGAGGGTACCATCCACACTCCAACCGCAATTCCAAGACCACTTAAAAAGCTCAGCCGGGACGTAGGGGTTTTGGGTACAGATCACGAAGTGCGGGAAAGCACGTTCATCATGCCCTGTGCTCACTCGTGTCTGCTCAGCCGAGGTGGAAGCACCGCGGTCAGGCCTCAGCCAGAGCAGCTTCTGAGGAGGCAGCAGGGAGGCCGGAGGTGCGCGGTCTGCCGGTTCACGGGGCCGGGACCTGCCGTGGCCAGAAAGCCGCAGGGCAGCACCAAGCAAACAGGCTGCGGGGAACGCAGCGCACCGCGGGGCCGCGAAGTCGCCTGCTCCCGCGGACCGGCACCGCCGGTGGCTCCGGCGGCGGTCGGGGGCCACCTCCCATCGTGGAGAGAGCCGCCCGGCGGACCCGCCATCGCGGACCCGCCATCGCGGGCCGCGGGGCTGCCGGAGATGCGGTGCCTCCGCGCCGCTCTGCCTCTTCTCTCTTTCCCCCCGCCCCCGTGGCCTCTGCGCCCCCGCGGCGGGGCGGGGAGCTCCGCTCCGTTCCGCTCCGTTCCTCACCCGCTCCCTCGGCCTCAGCCCCTCCGCTGGCCGGCGCCTGCCGCAGAGGGCCGCTCGGCTCTTCTGCGGCCCTCGCAGCCCCCGGAACGAAAGTGTCTGGCTCGGTCGCCGCGGGGAGGAGCGGGCCGGAAGATGTGCCCGGGAGAGGAACGTTCGGCGGGGAACGGTTGCTAGGGGACCTTAGTGACGGCAGCGCGTGCCGCTCGCGGCCGCTGCCGGGCCGCGCGACAGACTGAGGGGCTGACTGACGGACAGACCAGGGGGGGCTGAGGCCCTCCTGCCTGCGGCTGCCCCCGCTAGAGGAGGGCGGCGCGGAGCAGCGCAGGCAGAGTGGCTCCTCACGGGGCCTCTCTAGCGACTATTTTGTGTTTATTTGAGGCCCCCCCGCCCCGAAGGTTTTGTGTCACAAAACCGTGAGCAGGAACGGCGCCCCTGTTACCTGCAGGGCAGAAATCCGCCCTTTCCCGCTTGGTTTCCTCTCCGGGTGGAAGGTATCCTGCGCTGTACCCTCCTTGAGGCGTTCATCGAGGAGGTTTCCTCTCCGGGTGGAAGGTATCCTGCGCTGTACCCTCCTTGAGGCGTTCATCGAGGAGAGGTGGCAGCGCCCGGCGGGCTCTGGCCGCTCGCTGCAAGTACCTGCAAACCACTGTCACCGAAGACTAAAGGATTTGTTTCCCTCCCTTGTCAGCTCCAGGAAAGCTAGATCAGTTAGATTTTTTTTTTTTTACCCGTATGTTTTTTTTCTCCCAACTCGTAGTATACTTAGTGCATTCTTACAGTTGGCACCAAGGGCTGGAAGAATCGTGTTGGTCTGTTTCTTGTTGTTTTACATCTCTCCCCAAGTAGAACATGGGATCTTTTCTGTGGAATTCCTTGGCCTGGTTGAGGATGCTGCTCTACAGTAGCGTTTACCCAATAGTCAGTGTTCAGTAACTGCATTTTTAACTTGAGGTGACTGAATTAAACCAGTAATTTTGGTATAGAAAACTTTTCTGGTCTGTGATGTATTAGCTGTAATAGCCTCAGGGAAAAAAAAAAAAAGTTGACATTGAAGACAGATTTAATGCCAAACTTTGATCTCACTTACACCCCAGAACTCTCACTGGCTTCAGTGGTATTGCGTTCAGTGGCAGAGGACTTCTACCAGAATTCTGTTGTTATTTGGTTTGTTTTGACTTGGTCTGGTTTCCATGCTAGCAGTATGTAAGACAGTGCAGTAGCAGGAAAAAATGGCTACATTTCACCATCCATATTTCCTTACACTGAGACAATACGTCTTGATCTGCAGTAGATAATTATGTAAAAACAGCGAAAGGTTTATTGAACACGGAGAAGACTTTTATAATAGTTTCTAAAATTCTTTCTTGACAATCTTAATTATAGTAGGTTTTACTAAACGTACCATCTCTTACTTTGTTTGAATGATTTCTTTGGGTGTTTAATCCAGAACTTGTTTGGGAACAAACAGAGTCTACTTATTATTTAAAAGCAAATTTTGAAATCTAAATTATTCCTTTGTGCACTTTTCTTCTACATAGTTATTTGCACAAAAGCTGTGATAGTAAGAAAACTGTTTTTAGGAATGGTTGCTGTATCATTTTTGTTCGGGGTCCTTCATTTCACAATTTACAAAAAAGATCATTTTCAAATCAGTGTTTGTCAGACTCAGTTTCTGCTGAGATATAGCAGTGTAAAGTTTGAGGTTTCAGTTATACTGAACTCGGAAGATACCAACTGATTGATATCAGTAAGACTTCTGCTAATCTGCAACCCTCACATTTCTTCCAGCTTCTAAACAAAAAACTGACTATGTAAGAACACAGCAGATTTTCCAGGTGATTGGACATTCACTTTGTATTCCCTATGTATTTTAGAAGAACATATGTAATAATAGTATAAATATTTTGTTTGGAGGTATTGAGAAGAAGATGGAAGCTCTGCCTTTATGATTGTCTTTATATGTCTGTCACATTTTTAGTATGTTTCTTGGCATCTGAGAACGTGTCGTATTCTTCTGTTTATTGGAAGAAGTTGCAATGAACGTGCTCTATATATGCTATAGTGATAGCTTTGACTGTCAGTTTTAGCTATCCAAAGTTTAAATATTTTCTAATATATGTTATCTTAGGGTTTTTTTTTTAAAGAACTTTTACTGTATGTCAGCAGAAAATGCAAAAGCCTCTTTCTACTTTTGAAGAATTCATACGGTCTCAAGATCTGGTGAGTACGGGTGCATATTATTTTAACTACCCATGCGTATGGTGAAGTGAACATACTGGAATCATGTCCTGAGCAAAGCCATGTGAATATAAATATTGAGAATTAAGTTTAAGCATATATTGTGTTTCCAAGACCCTCAGGCACTGGAAACTAAGAGGTTTGTAGAAATGGAAAACCTTTAAGAGAGCAGCCTCTCTGTTCTTAACTTCCCCTTTTCTCAAAGCTAGACCATGGAAGAAATTTTTTGTCTGCTGTACAGCAATTTTCTATTGTTGGAAGCATGCTTGAGTGATGACACTGAATCAAGCTTTGTTTAAATATTTGATCAGTCCACAGCATTACTAACATAACAGAAAGTCCTGAACCCTGAGGCGAAAAGTTCTGAGAAGTATGTAAAGGAGAAGAGCTAGTTTGGCTTTTTAATGATCTTTCTTTCTTTTTTGTTTTGTACTGGTAAGACTGCTAGAGAAATCTTTAAATATGCCTTTGTATTTTGTTAAAGAATTTAACTTGTTTACCAGTGATTTGTCAAAATTACATTCTTTTTGGAGGAACCAGAACATACCTTTTGACCTGCCTACTTTATTTGCAAGTATTGATTCACTCAAAGCCTTTATCTACAGAGACAGGAGAAAAATTGCTCTTTTGCTTTGAATCAGAACTTTTTCTCTTACAGGAACAAAGAAATGAAAAATGTTTAAAAATATGTTGGTAGGTGGAACATTTAATTGTAATTTTTTTTTCCCCTCTCAAAAGGTATATTTTTAAGAGGAGCAACGTGACATAAAAGTGGAAACATTTTATTTTGGGGTAATGTAAAAATAAAATATTAATATATTTAGATTTTATAATTGGTTTTACTCACCTTTCCCCTTTTTACTCTAAAATGATCATAGGTTTATTAGTAATTTGCATTTAATTTGTTTTTTCTCTAAAGAAATAATTTCTCTTGCTGTCCTGCTATTAAGATAGAACATGCCATTGTGTTTCAGCTATACTAGAGGGTTTAAAACCACATTGATTACTCTGTATTAGCCCTTACTAAGTTATTTCAGGAAAGCGACCAATTTGATGATTAACTTCAAGTGACTGCCATTGGTTTAAACCCTTTGCTCATATATTTAAGCTGCTATTTTAATTTTTTTGCTAAATTCAGGAACAGAGTTACTTCTGATGCTTCCAAGGCAGTTCTGAACAGATGGAAGGCGTTACTGTCCTTTCTGAGAACTTAAATCATACATGATTTTATTTGTCTCTTTAGAAAGATAATAACCCATTTTTTCTTGTGTTATCTCCTTCTCTAACTAAAAACTTACAGTCTTTTTAATTATTCCATGTATGCTATAATGGACCTCTCTGGACTATTTCTGTTTTCCTGTCTTTTTGAGATGATGTAGTCATCTCTGGATGCAGTACACGGGAGAGGAGAAAATTGCAATCTACCATAACAATGTTGCCAAACTTAGAGATTCTCAGAAGGTATATGGAAATGTATTTATACTGGTGTTAAAATTCTTTATGCAAAATAAAGTTCACAGATTACCCAATCTAATCTTTGCATTTGTATAATTTTCCGGAATAACTATTTGTACTATGTACTGCTTGCAAAAGGAATGGTCAAGTTTTATCTCTCTCAATAAGCCTTATTCTTTGGTGGGTAAGTTGCCAAAAGATTATTCCTCCATTGCTATATATAAATATTGGTATGGACATGTTTGTTGAACGTCAATCCACTGTCAGATTGGGAGAAGAGAATAAACACATGTATCACTGACCTAGAGAAACATGCTGCAAAAATATGTTCATTACAATGTGGACCATCTAGAGGAACATTTTACTGTCCGTGAAACAGAGTAAACAACAGACGTTGACCCAGGTAAATGCTTATAGCTTTTGCACAGTTTGCAAGTGGGAAGTATCAAGTTTATAATTTAAAATATTCTAATAAGCTAAAGTCCCAGTTCTCTCTGTGTTTTAGGAAAATTTTGTTTCAGGCCTAAACAAAGTGCAGGCAGTAGTCTATGAAAACATGTTCTCTGCAGATCTTGGTGTTATAAGGGAAAGGTGAGACATATAGAAACACCAAAATGGGTATTTTTAAGCCTTCCAACCATTCCAGTGATGCAGTAGGACTATATACTCTGTAGAGTTTTGTGCACATGCACATTTAGATACAGATCTAGATCTATAAAAAGTCTTTGCCTGGTTAGAGCTTTTAAACAATAAAATCATCAATCCAGTCTCTTTCTAGCTGAACTTTGTTGTTTTTTGGTTGTTTTTTTTTTTTTTTAAAGACATTGCTGCTGAACAAATTGGTTCAGAAAAAGTTCTGACTCCAGCAAGTGAGATGGGGAAAACAAAGGTAGATGACATATTTTTAATTCTTTTTTGTGGATTAGACAAGAAAGACCAAATTTTCAAGTTTTTTCCTCGGATCTGGAAGTGAGATTACACCTATCTCTGTATGTTTGGAAAAAAAAAAGCCAAAAACAAGTAACAAAACCAACTTCAAAAGCACTGCTTTTTCTTTATATCTTCACAGGTAGATTGTAGTAACCTGAAGTCTTAATTTTAGGTCATTGCTCCTTACTTGAAGTATATTCACAGTTCATAGTATGAATTGTCTTAGCTGAAAATATTGCTTATATCATTGTGTGAAATACCATTAATTATGAATTAACTACTTAAACGTTTTTCAGGTTGCCAAATACATTTTTGAGGAGTCAAAGGGTGGAAATGTAGAGGTGAGCTTTTTTCTTCTACATGTAAAAAAGTACACAGTATTCTGTCTTGTGAATATGCTTTGAATTGGAAGTCAAAGAAGTACTTGATACCAAATCAAAGGAAAGAAAAGTTTTGAGATTCACTCATTCAAGAGTTAGTCAATTTTTCTAAGACTGCATGAATTTAGATATATTGGGTAATGGAAATTCCAAATACAGTATAAATATGATTACTAGTTTTATTAATCTGGCCAAAATTATGGTCAAATCTTTGGAACCCATTGTCTGGGACTTTCCAATGTACTAGGTGAAGGACTTGAAGGAGAACAAATATGTCTCTGGTAGTTTGGAATGTCTGGATCCTGGTATTTCTTGGATGTTGGTTAGGCTTCAGGCATAACCAGGCATGAACACGTTCTCTGTTTGAAATATTAATATGACTACTAACAAAACTGGACCATAAATTATTAATAACCCATTGAGTTAATATGTTAAATGATTTAAAAATTTTAATGTAAGGCCATAGAGTATTTGTAATGTGGCTTATTAAAGGTCAGTTAAAGTTTCTATTGAAGAAAATATTGAGATAAATAAAAATAAATCCTTTGTTAGATTATTCTGAGACATCTCAGAAACTTTTCTGACAGAAAATTTTGAGAAAGAAGAAACACACAAGAAACCTCATCAAAGATTGAAGTGTTCATTTCATGTACTTTGACACTCTTAAGGGTGATAAAAGAAAGCAACTCCTACAAAGTGTGTTTATAAAATAGGGTCACCTGCAAGTCAACACCTCTATTGGAGAATATTTTTTAAGTTTTACTTTAGAAAAAAAAAATGTTTGTATGTTTGAAATAGTCTTTTTTCATTTGAGTAGCTATTTAACACAAGGGAACATAATAATTAACTTCAATTGCTAAATGTTTTTCTTTTCTTTTGAGAGCTGTAACTACCCTGGTTTCAAGGTAAAACAGCTCTCAGAGTTACCGAGACATTTGGAAGCTCCAGTCTTTGGGATTTATATAAGTTACAAAAGCTCAGCATTTCCAAATACATACTGTTTCTTTCAGTATCCTAAACAGAAGCTGCTGAGTATTGAAAATATTTTCACATATTAATCTTTGTGTTCCATTTTCATACTCCTTTTAGAATCACTATTAGCACTTCTTGAATGCTACAAAATTAAGAAATCCAGTAGTTATTTATTGTTAGGAGCCATAATTGCTGAAGGATTCTTCTTGCTGCCCCTGTCCTTGTATCCCAGAGCTGACCAATTAAATACTGAAATTAATAATGTTAAACTAGTGTTAAACTTGAGAAGAAGTTCAAAAGTAAGGCAAACCCAGAATTATAATGTAGAATATGTAATATTATTGCAGTCCCTTTTGGCATATATGTTACACGTCATCTTAAATTACATCATCAATTTTTTTTTCATGTATTATTGAGTACAGAAATCTGACAACACTCAGGGAGTGATTAAAGATTATGCAGTGACATGATTGCCTGTAACACCTACATCTGATTTCCTGCAGGAATTGTAAGATCAGTGAAGTAGGAGTTTCTGTTTCCTTGTGGATTGTTTTCCAAATGAAAGTCCTTGTACTTTTTACTTTTGTCTAGTTTTGGTTTGTTTTGTGGTTTTAGGATTTTTTAAAATCTCTGCATTCAGTGTAATGAATATTTTATTGTTATTTTGACAGAAAAAAATGTTCTCAAAGTTTGGAGAAGATGGTTTCTCTCCAAATCATCTATTGCAGTGTTTCAGGATTATTTTTGGTGGTGGTTTATCCAAAAATTTACTGTATAAATTAATTGCAAGCATTCTTAGATCTGTTACTGTCACTCAAATAAGCTGTACAAAATAAGCAAGTACAAAAATGCCCGTGTTTTACTGATTAAGCTCAACTGCATCAAGTGTAAGCCCAAGACTAACATTTCACATAACTTTAACATGCAGTAGTTGAACATATGAAGAAGTAATTTCGTTAGCAGGTTTATACCATGAAGCTTAAAATAAGCCTTTAGATCAAATTGACTGTTTATTTTACTTTGCTTACTTTGTGTAATGGTGCTAGGATTTATAAAAGGCATGAATGTGGAATATTTAGGTTAAGAACATAAATCAAAAGTGTATGGATTCTGTTACCTCAGGTGATCACTGTGTTCTTTATTAAGAAGAGAAGGAAAATATTAATGTGGCAGGAGACTGTGATTATGTACACTGGCTTTGATTCAGTACAGCACTTAGATTCTGTCTTAATTGTTGGCTGATAGATTTAACATATGCTTCAAATAATGTGTGTTCTTAAATGCTATTCTGAATCAAAAAGCACTACAATATACTAAAAAAGTATATGTTAGTACATTTATAAGAACAACATATGTTTTGACTCATATGTGAATAGTAAAAATTACATCTACTATTAAAAGATGTGATTTTTAAAAGTCTTGATTTTTATTAAATATAATGATTAATTAATAAGTATTAATAAATAATACTTTCTTCTACATCCTAATTTTAGCCCCAAGTGACCTGTTCAAAATACCTAATTTGTTTAAATCAGTATGCTGATTAAGGCTTAACAGTGAACTTAAACATTGATTAAGCAACTTCTTGAGAAGTGATTTACCTTATTGTTGATACAGTTGCCTAAAGTTTCACACAAATAATAAAAGGTACTTAAGGTACTTTTTTTTTATTAGCAGAATGGCTTTGCAATTACTACAGTTCTCTTGAATATTTGTACAATAACTAAAGAAATTGTGATATGAAATCTTTTTAGTGGCCTTTTTAGATGCAGTGTTCTTATTTTGGCAGTTACATCCTGATTGTCACAAGTCATTTATGTTGCTCTCTGTGAAACATTTCCTGAATCTAATAAAAGTTTTGATGATGATTTTAAGGATGGATTGGTAGACTTAATTTTTCAGTGGATATTCTGTTCCAGTAAATTTTTTCCCTTCTCCCTGAGGCATATTTTGTCCAGAACATCAAGTCTACATTTCAGTGAGAATCTATTGCTTTTTTCCTTAGTACTTACATACATGTATGTACAGACATAGAAAATTCAGTACTAGGAATGCTATTGTCAAAGCTGGCTTTCTCCAGTCACTAATGGTGAAGAAGATGGTGATCTCTTAGTCCTGATTGTTAGTATACAAATATGGGTGAGTAGCTTAAAACACTAGCCTGGAATGGAGAAAAAGAATCTGAGCTGACTATCCATGGCATTATTTCTCTTTAAGGAAAAATAAACCTGGATCAGACATTTCATGTTTTTGGCAAAAGTATATCAAGCAAAATATGTAACCAGCATTAATTGTTAAGCTATGCTGTGCAAGTCTGTTCTGACATATCTGTTTAGTATTCGACGGCTGACACAGTGGAAGCATCCTGCAATCTAAGTATTAATTTGTGTAGCAAGGTTAGCTGGACTGGGTCTCCCAGTATTCAATAATGCTAAAGTCTTACTGCAAGTATAAGACATTTTTGTCAACCTGCTTGTGTTTCTGTCATGGTACATGTTAGATCCAGTTTGGGAACTGTTCCTGTGTAAGATAACAGAAGGTGATTGTAGATTAGAATTTTTAAGTTGAGTTTAAATAAATATTTTTCCCAATTAAATTAAGATCTGATGGCACTCAGTGTTTAAAAGTTTATATGCCTCAGAGTTTGAGTGGATAGGAACTGATAATCTCTTTAGAGTTGGTATCTGTTGATACTGAAAGTATTGTATTTTTAGGGTTGTATTTAAGGCTCTAATCCAGTCCAATCATTGCCTTATTGCAGTGACTCTGTTCTGTAGTAGCTCTTTTAGATGTTAAATTACTTAGCTATTGCAGAATTAGCCAGCAAGGATATAATCATACCCAGAGACATAACTTATAGTTGAACTGATGAATGCAGATTTCATTTCAGTGCTTTCTTTGTACTACTGTGTAGGAGAAGCGTCCTGGAAGACTATCGTAAACACATCGATGCAGTCAAGAAGGAAGCATTAAAATTCAAGCCCTAAGCAAAATTACACTAATTCCTGGAAAAGCTGCTGATCATAGCAGGGATTTATATTTTTTTTTTAAACTAACTAGGAGATCTTCCCCAGTAACTATTTGTAGGTGACCTTGAAGGTATCTCTCTATAAAAAAAGATCACTTTGTGTCAGTAGTGTTACAGGATTCAGACTGTACCTGTCCTAGAAGTTTCTGTTGGCAGTAGTATTATATTACCATTAAATATCTGCATGTTTCAACAGTAACAGTTTATGATTTTTAGATTGTATACGTCACTTAATATCCATTCCAAAACATCGATTTAGAACAGATTTCTATCTTTAGTGCTTATTTATTTAGATTTCATGACAATGTGGATTTCATTACCTTGTGTGTTGAAGCCGATTGACAAATGCAATAGAAATATGTTTTTGAAGTAGATATGAAATGCAGAAATCCTTTTGTAAAACCTTTCTCTGTGTCAGTCACTGTTTGTTAAGCAGAATTTTCTTTTTAGTTACAGACAGAGAAAATTGCATGTAGAAAAAGATCACCCTGAAAAATCTAATTTAGAGAAGGTTTTCATACTTCAAAGTTATATATACACCAAACTCCAAATGGGCCTTTAACTTGGACGAGCTGGGTAAACCCACGGTATAGTCTGTAATGTGTAACCACTGTAAATAGATAATGGATAGAATTAACTGAAATTTAGTCGGACCAGAAAAAAATCCTGAGAAACTAGGAGACCCCTAGGATGGCATATATTCTGTATCTGCATGAAACTTATGGTGAGGGAGCTGTGCAAAATTCTACTGGAATGAATATAGAAAACCACGGAATAAAGTAAATTATGTATTGCTGCCAGAATAATTCAGAACCTCAACAAAAAATATGCAAATATATTAAATTACCAGAATTGGAACAGCCATGAAGTAGGGATATTAACTCATGTGCAGAAGCAGCAAGGAGATAGCAAAAACTATCCTGGTCAACTTCAAGTATATATATATAATTACTTCATTTAACAGGCTTGGAACCCAAGCCTGAAATTTACCATGGGTATGAAAATGTGAACATTGGAGACAGGAAATAAAGCCACTTTCATTTCATGTGCGAGTATTCACTGGGTGATTTTTAAAATTAACAGAAGTATTTTTCAGAACTAAATTTTTGATTTTCAGGTCTAGAACCAAGGAAGTGCATATGGAAGAAATGGAATCTCCAAAGCCTTAAGGCTGCTGCAATAAATCGTACCGGTGAAGACGCTACTGCTAACATACAAGCTGTTGCATCTTCCAGTTCTACAGCAGCCAGTAACACTTGTAAATACTTTTAAACACATAATGCATGTTCCTTTATGGATTTTGCAATTGAACTTATAGTACCTTGCGAAATCTATTTGTCAACATAAATAATTAGTAATATTTTCAGTTTGATTTGCACAAAATCAAAATGTTATAGCAATTAAAAATGATTTATGGATTTTGACCCTAAACATAGATCCTCCCGATACAGTGATACTTCAATTTGATTAATCTGTAAAATATATTACAAGGTATTTAAAGAAGCTGCTGATACTCAATCTAGTCAAATCTGATGGTTTTGATTTGTCAGTTCCTCTAATGACAGCTACTCTTTTTTCTACTCCTTTCTCTGGCACCTGGCTCCCATTTTCAGTATGTCTTATGTTGTAGCCTCTAACTACTACCCCTTTGTCTTTGCTGTCCTGATGGATCAGACCTTGACTTTTATTCTTTCATACTAGCCTGCTGTTCTTTCTCACTGTCACTACTTTAACATCTTTTCTCAAGCTTTTTGTGCTGATGTTGCTTCTAGCTTGCTCCCTTTCTGAATGTCATCCAACATTTTGTTTCTTCAAGCTATCCAGCCTCTTCTCTCTTCCCCCTGCCTGAAATTACTGTTTTCCTTCTAACAACTACAGCCATCATTTTATGCTACCAGTCTTCTCTTACTCCTTCTCTCTCTTCCTTCTACCCCACCCATAACCAAAAAACTTTTTCCATCCTTGCCTTTTTTTCCCCCTACTTTTTTTCAATGGGCTCATATGCTTTTTGTGGATTTAGGTTGTTCCTCAGTCACCAAAGTAGGAAAACCCTATTTTTATTGCAAAATAATTCAGAGGAAAGTATCTGAGAGAAAACTTATAGATTTACATAATAGGTGTTATTTAAGGCAGTGAAGTCTCTGATTCTTTGATTTTCCATTTTCTAGTGTATAATTTGGTGTATAAAATAGGAATATTTATTGCCAGTCTTAAGATGAAGAATTATTTTAGAAATTCTTCAGTGACTGTATCTACCTGAATGGGAGAAGATACCTCTGTGCAAATTCTCAAGGTTACTCACTCCACTCTGTTGATAACAGTCTTTCCCCTCCCTAGCCCCTACCATTTTCAATTATATCACTCTGAAATGTTTTCTCGACAGTCATGTTAAAAGCTTAGACAAAGATAGAGGATTGTCTCTTGTATCAATGCTAAGGAGAGAAGGTTTGGAACATGCTGTATGTACTCAGGAAATCCTGAATTAGTGAAGCACTGCAGACATGTCAGAGGAAGGGAAGTGTTCTGGCACAAAGCTTTCCCTTGTAATGTAGATGTAAGAGAACTGCGTGGGATTTTCCCAGTGGAACAGGCTATCTGAGCAAAGAGGAGAGCTGCTATTGAGACCTAGCTGAAGGATTTAGTCTCTACTAAAGAATACAGCTTTGTAGAGTCTGTGTATGGATTGGCTATGAACATTTGTGGCTTAATGAACTATCTTATTGTCCTACTGTCCTTATGTATTGACTGTTAGCTTCTCTGAATAATTTTCCTTTCTTACTTCAATATTTCTTTCTAAGTACTATTAAAAAAAAAAAAAAAAAGTGGTTTCTGTCAAGTTGAAAGTCAGCATTACTTTCATCAAGGTACAGTCTTGAAAGTCGTGTTTAAAGAATCCATTTCTTGTGTGTTGCTCAGTTTGCAGTACAATTTTTAGAAACAAATGTATCTGTGTTTTTGAACAGAGGAATACTTGGGTTTAAAAAAAAATAGGCTTTTACAAAACCTAAACCCAGTGGAAACATTTGCATGATTCTTATAAATTCCAATGGTTTTGTTCTGGTATAATCATATTTCCTTTTGGATCTTGGTCATTGTAGTGCTCTACTAGTATATGAAAACAAGAATATGAAACCAAGTAGAAAGTGATAATTTATGAAGCAGGTTCAGTAAATCACCTCAGCTGTTTATTAGAATAATACTTCTGACATAAATGAGTCTGTTTTAATGACAGTAATTTCTGAAGTCACTGACGTTATTGTAATCTTGATGTTTCTCTCCAAGATATAAGGACTTGTTTTTTCATACGACAATAGAATGAAAGGGAGAAGCCTTACTATTTCAGTTCTTCCTGTAATATCCTATTCTGTGTTCTGCTTTATTGTTTTAGGCTTGCAGGATGCTCACATTCTTGTTTAAGAATCACTTGTCCTCTTTAATGACCACTGCGAAGTTAGTTGTTTGTCCAGATCCACTTTGGTGCCCAGTTTTTGGTGAAATGAATAGAAAGAGAGCGTGTGGGCAAGTTAGCTTTCACATTAACATGACATGTCTTACACAAGCATTGCCCGTTCATGGTTTCCAAGTGTTCCCTTTCCTCTAGAGGTCTCATCTGGTGTTCCTGTACTGTGCAATAATATCGCAGCAACTCAAATAGACATGAAGAAGCTAACCTTGTTAGCTGCCTTGAACAGATACAACGATTGAATAGTGTGGTGTCCTGTGTAGCAACAGAAATCACTATGAATGGGGGTAGAAACAACTACATCTCTTTTGCTGACCTGTGCCCTGTTGTGATTAGTCTGGTGATTTAATGCTGGTGTGGATGTATGTGTAATGTTTTAGCAGCATGTACCAGACTTCAACTTATTTTTCTTACTTACCCAATAGGACACTGAAAGGTGCTTGTTTCAAGTTGTATAAGCAGTCTGCAGCAGAACCAGGTTTCAAAGGCCAATAGATGAACCATGGAAACTGCAGTCACTAGACGATGACTTGATTCTTGTCCATCAAAACTGGTGCTGTCCAAGGTAATAGTAAATTGTGTTTATGTTTAGCCCATTGTAATTGTAAAGGGAGTCGGTTCTGAATTCTGATTAAAGTTATACCACATAACATTATTATTATAAAACCATTTCTAGTAATAATAAAGATATTACTGAATTAGTTGGAAGAATAAGGGTGTTATTCTTCCCCTCTATACTCAGCACTGGCGATACCACAGCTGGAGTACCGTGTTCAGTTCTGGTCTTCTTAGTACAAGAAAAACATGGACATACTGGAGAGAGTCCAGTGAAGGGCCACAAACATGATGAAGGGACTGGTGCATCTCTCCTGTGAGGAGAGGCTGGGAGAACTGTAACTGTTTAGCTTACAGAAGAGAAGGCTCAGATGGATCTTATCGATGTATGTAAATACCTGAAGGGAGGGTGCAAAGAGAACTGAGATAGGCTCTTTCCAGTGGTGCCCCGTGACAGCACAAGAGGCAATGTGCACCAGCTGAAAGACAGGAAGTTCTATCTGAACATCAGGAAACACTTTTCTACTGTGAGGGTGACTGAGCACTGGCACAAGTTGTGCAGAGAGGTTGTGGAGTCTCTCTCCTTGGAGATTTTAAAAAAACATCTGGACATGGTATTGGGCAGATGGCTCTACTTGAGCAGGGGAGTTGGACCTGATGACTTCCAGAGGTCCATTCCAACCTCAACCATTCTGTGATTTTGAGAACAAAGTGAGACAGAGATTCTTTTAAATAAAGGTGGAACAGTGAAACATGTTCGGTTGAGGTTCTTCCCTTCAGGAAGAGGAATATAGGCTAGAGGTAGTGCCTTTTCTGCTGTATAAAAATAGAAATATATAAATAAGACATTATGTAAGGATTTGCATGAGTTGTTCAGTTAACGTCACACCGTCAGTCTATTGTTGGCACGTGTTCAGAAAACAGATGTGCAAACCAAGTAGAAGTCTGTCTGGGTATTAGGTAAGGCAGATGCTTACTTTCCTTGTGCAGCTGAGCACACTAGATAGCTACTTCCGATTGAAATCTTTTGAAGTTTGGCAACTTACTTAACCTGACACCTTCAGGTTCTCACTAGGTACCAATATTCACCTTTTAGGTACATGGTATCCTTTAAGATCTGTGATACATTGAAGAATGAAGTAAAGATCTTAAAGGATACCAGGTGTATATCCTTTGCAGTGTGCAGATCTTTAACCATCTGTGCTAAAACACTCCTAGAAACACCCTTAAATGTAAGTTTTCTTATTTGATACTGGACTTCAGTCTGAAAATGCTGTAACCTTTATGTTACACTTTTATACATCTTCATTCTAATTGCTCTGCTTTTCTGGTTAGCAATGAAGGAAAATATTTTCTTCTCCTGAGGAAGTAATTTCCTCTGATTTGAGGTCTTTTTCCCCACTCTGTGTTGAGTCAATCTTAAAAAAAAAAAAAAAAAAAAAAAAAAAATTAAATTCAAATTCCAGGCCTTTAAATAAAAGTTTTTGTAATGAAGAAATCAGTCTTGGTAAACTAGCATCTCTCTTCCAAAGAG
Organism: Actenoides hombroni; assembly: GCA_024336885.1. NCBI lineage: Eukaryota > Metazoa > Chordata > Aves > Coraciiformes > Alcedinidae > Actenoides > Actenoides hombroni. The sequence goes on along the minus strand of WUAM01000431.1, from coordinate 106,998,080 downwards.
AACTGAAGAAAATCTCTCTTTTTAGTTCTGGAATGTAAGCAGTTAAATCTCAGTGTCTGGAATGCTTGAGATTTACAAGATAGCTTTCCTCAGCCAGGTATTGTGGAGTTATTTACAGAACTCAGCTCTTAACACTTGGTAGTTTTAATACTATAGGAATTTTATTTTTCAACTTTTTATAATTAAATTCTGGAGTTGTATTTTACATAAGACTATGAATTTAAATGTATGGTGTTAAAAAGCTTTTAAAAAAAATTTTACTGGGTTGATATATTAAAAAGCTCATGCAACTCCTTGAATATTTTCCCATCAAGTTTCTGCTTTAAAGGCAGTCCTAATCTTTAAAATTATTCTAACAGCACAGAGAAGTTAACTTTTTTCCCCTGCTAATAAATTCCCTTTCTTCTCTATTTTAAGTAAATGTGATTTAAATAACTGCTACCTTTTAAAACTCATCCAGTGGTGTAAACAGTGGATTTTTTGTTGTTGTTACTAAATGTTAGTTCTTAATTCTAAATATGGATCTCAAATCTGACGATGACTCCTTCCCTGATTTGTGGAAAATCATCTAACACGTCACTTTCATTTTCTACATCTGTTAAATGTTATGAAATTATTATGGTTTTTAAAAAGTTAGTATTGATTGCATAGGCTTATGAAGTATTTAGACTACTCGGATACTGGTCACTGAGTGCAGTGAAATGCTGTTGTTATTACTTTATTGATTGAACATTAACTTACATTTTTTTTTCAGCTTATTAAAAAAGAATATACATATTTTCTTCAAAAAGTATTTTAAAACACAGGCAAGTGTATTTTAATAATTACTCAATGAATCATTTAGTAGTCTGATCATTACAGATACTATGCACAGTAGTGTTTTAAAGTACTTGCAACAGAACTACAAGTGAGACCGTATTGTACCGTATCGTGTCTTTTAAAGGTCATGGAAGTTGTCCAATTGTCATTTTTTATTGTGATATGGAATGGATTTACACCATTTTGCATACCTTTTATGACATACAAATTATTATAGATAAACTATGAGGCAAAAGTGTAATTATTCCCCTAATGTGGAAAAAGTTTTTTCTGTAGTTAATCAAAGAGGTTGAGCTGCACTCTAAATGGCTGTTTTGAGAAAAATACCTTTCATGTGGAATCATAGACTCATTTTGGTTGGAAGGGTGCTGCAGGTCTCTTGTCCAGTCTTCTGCTCAAAGTAGGGCCCACACTGATTTTAGACTAATTTGCTCTGGGCTTTGTCCAGTCAGGTCTTGAAAAACCTTACAGAGTGGAGATTTGGCAGTCTTCTGTGAGATTCCCCAGATGAGATTAGCTCATTTCTGTGTCACATCAGCACTAATACAAAAGATAAGTAAGTAGAACCTTGCTAATTAAATCTAAAGAGCCTGTGTAATGGAGCAGTTTCTCAGAAATGTGAGTTGTTATTGAAGATGGCTGGAGAGAATGGCTATTCAAACCACAGGGGCTTGTATTTGCAGTTGTAAACCACGGTCTGTTTACACTTGGTAGCATCTTTGGTAAACAAAAAAGCTAGATGAAAGCCAATTCTTCTGAAGGAAAAACAAAGACATTACAATTAAGAGAGGCTTTTATAGCCTACTTTGTTTGGGTTTTCCTGAACCTTTAGTACTACAAAGGTTGGTAATGAGTCATATCCAGACAGGTATATCTGTTTCTTTTCACACAAATATATTTTCCTCACACATCGTATATTGCATGATTGGTGTTAAGTTTGGATTGTGATGTAACTGATGCAAAAAAGCTTTTCTGATGATTTCTGACATTGATTTGAATATCTGTTGAAATCTAAGAGTATTTTTAAAAATCTTTATCTTTTAATAGTTTGCTACTGTAGATCATCACTATACGTTTTCTGATCAGTAGTCTCTGGTTTTAACAGTAACCTGATTTTATTTTTGAGACATCTGAAATTTTATTTCAGAAGAGATTTCCTAAGTTACATTGAGATTTACTCAACAGGGTTAACCTCCTCTTGCTTTTCTGTTCACCTTTTCCATTATGTACTGGAATAGAATAACCCAGGATATGTTCTAACCTTTAAGTCCATTTGACTATTAAAATGGCAAAAGAAATGAAAAAGAAAGCATAAAAGAAAGGCAAAATACTGGTTTTTCTCAAATACAGCCCTTCTTCTAAGTCAACATAGGGCAGGTATTGCGGCATGCCAGGCCATGTGACTGTGCTACAGAAAGATCCTATCATTTGCACTCAGGTGTATTTTTGTGAACCATTCTCTCATAAGGTGCATTTCAGATATGACAGCTGTAAAAAATAAAGCAGCCTTGGCTTACCTGGTAATAATGGTAATACAGTGATCCATTAGGTAAAGCATATTGCAATAAGGGTTATATGTTCAGGAATTGTTTGAATGAATTCCTATGTTCTTGAATTACATAACTGAAAGATCTTTATATCTTGAAAAGATCTTGTCTGTGTCTGGATTTGATTTTAAGCTTTTTTTGCATATATATTCATATATTAACCTGCATGTTCACATTTTAATCCAACCTTCAGTAAAGCTTTTAGGCACAATCTTACTGAGATTTTGTTCTTTTAAATGTTTTTCAGAGCTTCAACTGGCTGACTTTAGATTTAGAAAGTATTATGTCAATGTTGATCATGAGTGTGAACTTTGTTTATATATTCATAGAAAGTAGTACAGACAGTTATCAGCAGTTTTCTTTGATAGTACAGTCTATTGTGTTCAGTGAACAATAGATAAACTAGCAAAAGCACAGTGAAGGTTTACAGATACACTTATATTGACAGATTTTTCTGCATAGAATTTTTTGTATCTACACTTTCATGTTTAAACAAGTATTTTTTAGAAAAGGAAATACTTATTAAAGAAAATTCTTGCTGTTTTCTGTGAGTGCTGTTATAAAGTGTCTCATGCAGGAAAAAATGGTTAATTATAGACACTTGTAATGAAAAATAGGGCATTTAAGACTACTAGTAATTAACTTGACTCCATCCCAGCCATCTAGTAGCTGATTTAGCTAATTTTTGGTGATCTTTATTTAAGTGCAATTATTACAATACCAGAAAAACTTGCAGGCAAACCGAACAGAATGAAATTATGTAATGCAGTAGACAGATAGGGCTTAACTGAACATTTTAATAGCTGGAAAATTAAGATATCTTTCCTTCATCAGGTCACATTGATTTTAGCTGGTGTTTCAAACTAGTCATACAGGTGCTTATATGTTTCTGTATCTGTGAGTATATGTTCTACCATCCAAGAATTAGTTCTAGTGCCACCTGGAACTTAACTTTCTTTACCTGGTGTAACTCTGAGCATGCTAGTAATTCAATTAGTAAGAGTATGTTGCAAAGATTTTTTACATTTTTGCATTGTTTCTTTTGAGATGTCCATTGTGAGATTTGCTGCAGGCTGTCATTTTTGTCTGCCATCCAATGTATGTTGGCAAGCGGGTTGTGTACTAGTCTTTGTGTCTGGTCACAGAAAAAAAATCCATGGATCTCAGCCAGACCATTCTGTTATTCCTTTAGAATTAAAAGCATATGAAACAGATGCAGCTTAATAAGTTGGTTTTGGGGTGGGTTTTTTTGGTTTTTTTTTTTTTTTATAAATAACATTTAAATAACTTAGAACAATAAAGTTCAAATACAACTTAAAATAAAGTTTAATGCTATAACAACAGGAAAAGCACGTATAAGGATGGAAAAACAATATTGAAAGCTGTATGCCCTAACAGGAATTATACAAAAGATAGGATATGTTACATAAAAAACCTTAATATGTCTGAATTTTTGCTTCATCGTTATATAAAATGTTGATTTGTGAAAAGTGAGATGAAGTACATTATTTATTCCTATTCTTATTTTACATACACTATTTGAAACATCTTTTAGAGCAGCATTCGGTATTTGTTTCCTTAATAGATAGGAACGTTTTGTAGTAGAGTAAACTTAATTTTTCCAAACTAACTCTTTTATCTGAATACAACAATAAACATTTACAAGATTATATTTTTTTTTTCTGATCATATAGTTTATGTATAGGATATCAGTTTCTTGGGGGAAGTATTTAAAATACTGCTCAGCCTCCACATTTACTATTGACTTGATAATCTGACAACTCATTCCAGCAGCCTTAAAGTCTGACATATTTTACACAACTTTATCATCTGCTTATTATTATTATAGCAGCCATATTTAAGAAGCAGATAGTTGCTTGTTTGTTTTTTTTTTTTTTTAAATAAAATATTATCAGATAATCAAGTAATGACTTATTCTTCAGGGTAAATTAATTTAAGAAACTACCCAGTTACAATGACTATGATTGTACAACTCTTTAGAATTTTTTACAACTTTTAGTTAGTAAATCTGGTTTTGTGTATATTTTCAAATCTTTCTCATGTAGTCTCTTAAAAATAAACATAGATGCGCAAGTCCAGCTTGTTCAGTTTCTCAGTAGTATTCCAGCCTCTCTTCATATCTTGTCAAATAGTCTTCTTAAAAATAATCCTCCTGCTGGAACTAGTTCTTTATAGATCATTTGTGATTAGGATATTGCCAGAGGAAGAAAGTGGGATGCTCTGTGTTCTTTCTTTGTTTTTTTACCTTTCATGGGGACCCCTTTGTGGTTTAATGTAACAAACATCTCCTTTCCTTTATGTGTCCATTTTGCAGATGCATATGTATTATAATGGTTTTCTTCAATCAGTTCTATGAAGTTGCAGTCTTCATTGCATACTTTCTGTTGAGAGTAAATAATAAAATAGAGTGAAATAAGTAGAAGTGTTTTTTTCAGATACTTAGATAAGGGAATATTGGAGAAGAATATGCATTGTCAACCCCACGTATTATTAATATTTCTATTAAATAAAGTAGACTTATGAAATTTGTTTTGAATATTTTACCTTTGTGTATAAGCTCTAATCACTGAATTTAATAAATAGGAATAAAAGTCTAATATGGGATGTATGGGATAAGCGCAGGATACATTTTAATTTGTGAGGAATCTATTTTATACAAAGTATTCAGATGATACATCCAAAAATAAGTATCTGTAAGATTGTATGTGATGATTGTACACACGGGAAGTTTGCATCCATACCTTTCCATAGAGTCTTCCTGATTTGTTCATTGCCAGAAAGTATTCACTTTCCACTCCTTTGATTGCCACTATTCCAACTGCCACTGTTCGGATTTCTAGAATACCTGTAAAGGCACACAGTAAGGACTGTAAAATGGTTGCTTGTTCTTCAGTCAGCTTAGAAGGTTTAGATGAACTAACACTTCCATGTTTATTGAAAATCTGCGGCAACCATTCTTAGAAAACAGAAAAAAAAAAAAAGTATTTATTCATGGGAAAAAAGGGCTGGACTTTAAAAATCATCTGTATCTGATCATGTCTGAACACAGACACTTATAATATTGTATGGTGAGAGTTTTTAAGTATATACTGAAGTTGTGATGTTAGTATAGGTAATTTTTCTATTTTCAAAGAATCAGAGAATCTTAGAATTTATCGGGCTCAGGGTTTCATTTAAAAGAATTATGTACATAGCCATCAAAGTTCATAGGATTTGTGTAAAACCTTTATTTTGAAAACCTGTGTAGCAGTATCATCTCCTTGAAAGAGTGTAAACTTTAGAACTTGTGTGTGACAGAAAACAGACCACAGTGCCTTAAATAAGATAAAGTATTTTCTTGACCTTTGTATACTTTTATGACTGACTGGAGCTGCAAAGATATGTGTATTTGAAAATCATTAAAATCTGCTCTGAGAATTTATTTATTCAAGACCAGAAAACAGAGTTGCTTTCTACAAATTATTTTCATATTGCTGATGTAAGTCTACAGTAGCTTTCTGTAGTCACTATGATGCATTTTAAGTTAACTGCAACAAAAAACTATTCTTATATTAATAATAAAAAAAACCTGACCAAAGGCAGGAAGACGGTGCGTATTATTAAGGAACACCAGGTTGTTTTCAAGCTTAAATATTATTGTTGTTTTAAGCAATAGGTTACAGTTATGCTTCTGAGTTTGAGCCATTTTCTTCCATATTGAGAAGTACAGTTCCATACAGAACTACAGAAGTTCCATATCAAGTACAGTAGCATCTGTACTGTGACTTGGTCTCCAAAATGGGGTCTTTCAAAGCCAGCCAATTCTAGGCAAATTCCTGCAGCTAAGCATGGGGGAGTCAAATGAGGGAGGGAGAGAGAGAGGCTTGTGTTAGATTGTCACCTGAAAGATGACCTTCCTCTTGAATAAAATATTTTTGTGTTTTCTCTTTCAACTTTGTATGGGCTCTTCACAGCCCCTACTCATGATAATAATTTTTCATTACTTAGTTTTTTTAGAAAGGGATTAAATATCCATATTTCTCCTTCCCTGTACTTTTTTTATATCCCTTCTTTACTGTTCTGTTTTGCTTTCTTCTTTGATATTACAGATGTATCAGTCCTAGCCTGTATTGCTTTCTTTTTTCTTCCTCTTCTCCCTACCAGTAGATCAGTTACTTCTTCTCATGGTGTGTGCTCTGCTGGGCGCTCATCTCTGAACCCTTATACTTCTGTACTTCTTTATAATGCTAAGCCAACTTTAAGTAAAGCTTTTAGAATTCTTTGACAAGTTCCACTCTGCCACAGGCCTAGCAACAGTTCTTACAAAGGGTAATTTCAAACTGGAACTTACAAAAATTATATTAACTTTCATTTAAATTTCACTTTAGAAAAACCACAGTGAGGCTGAAAAACAGATGAACATCTGCATCTAGCCAAACATAACAGTGGAAGGGATCTCTGGGTCATCCAGTCCAGTGTTCTGCTAGCCTGGGAATTGCATCAGATAGTTCTCTTTTCATAAACTTTGCCAACACTAAATTGGAGTTGTTATTTCTTTGCCCCCAGCGTTTCCGCCAAAGGCTGTTCCAGAGTTTGATTTATTTTAATGGCTAGAGACTCTGTAGTAATTTGCAATCTGCATTTTTTCAGTGACAGCTTATATCCATTTATTCTTTTGCCTCTACTGGCCATTAGCTTACGGAGAGGTGTTGTGTTTGTTTGTTTTTTTTTTTTTAAATCTATATTTGACTTTTCTATTTATACGGAATTAAAAAAAAATGAAAGATTCAAAATTACATTTTAAAGCAAGTCATGCTACTAGGAATTGAGATTTCCTTGAGTAAGCTGATGCTGGCTGAAGTTAGAGTAGTAAGAAATACTACTACTTTTTAAAAGGAAATGCCAGAAGCTTTTGTCCAAGGCAATATTATTATTAGAATTTTTGCATTATTTTTTACTTGTGTTTTTTTGTTTATTTGTTTTGGTTTATTTTGGTTTTGTTTGGGTTTTTTTTTGTTTCTTTTTTTTTGTTTTTTCTGAAATAGATGGTGACATTCATGCTAACTTGTGGGAATTATTTTGTTTTTATTTTGGGTACTTGTTTCTTCACTTTATTCTCAGTTGGGACATAAAGGTCTTTCATGTGGAAACTTCATACTATCCATATAGAATTTGGTATAGGATAGAAATTGGGGATGTAAAGATATTTTATAAGCATCTTATATAGTAAAACTGAATGGCAAGATAAAATATTATCTATCAAGTTATATTCTGCTTTAATTTACAAGGCCCATAGGTATGACAGATTTATTGTATTCAGATCATGGTTTTTCATCTTATTTACTAAAATCCCATTGCACATAAAAGGTATGCATTTTAATTAAAGACAGATAATTTGAGATTCATAAATTGTTCATCATATTCAATAGGTGGGATTGCTATGTTATTATGTGCTTTTCACAATTTAAGCAATTGTGTACTCCCAGAATTAGGGCTAGCACTCACATAAATAACACTTGACACCCTGACTGAGAAGTGGTATCAACTCCAAAGAATGTTTTGAGTCCTTGAATGGCACTTTTCTAAAGATGCTCTGTCTGTGCATCTCTAAACTCCATCAAATTTAGTGAGGGAACACAAGAAGAACTCTCCAATAACTATATCACATTGAACATGCTTGTGAGGGAACACATATGAGCAATGTTGAAGAGAAAGAAAAAAGATTGCAGATTTCAGTGGAAGTAGAGCATGTGCATTCTTGACTCTTTGCTCAGAACATGTCTGTCTCAGAATTAAACGGCCTTTCATGAACCGCATGTGCTCATTTTTCTGTTCCTAGTTCTAGATCATGTCTTATCTGCTCTGACGTGTCTTAACATATCCCCAAGGCAGAAAAACCCCAGGAGTTTTTCCCTTTTCAGCAAAGCATTTATGTGATTTGGATCTCTGAGGCAGCATTTCACATGCACTTTTGTATCTGATGTGGAAGCGATTAGTAAACGAGTTCCTCTCTGGTTTAAGATGTATGACACAAGATCCTTAAGCAATAAGGCAGCATATTGCAAGCTCCTTTTTCTTCTTCTGGAGGCTATGCCTCAGTAATTCTTCTGTTCATTTCAGAAATGTAGTATTGCTGCAGTTCATTGCCTATTTTTTTCTTTAAATAGATAAATTTTATAGGAAAAGGAAACATGATTTTAGCAAACTGTGAAAAGTAAGACCTTACTGTGCAGTTAGAACTGTGATAGCTGATTTTAGCTTAGATTTGTGATCACACAGAATCACAGAATTGTCACGGTTGAAAAAGACCTCTAAGATCACTGCATCCAACCATCAACAAAAAAACCACAAACAAACAACAACAACAAAAGAACTTCCACAAAAAATGACCTCACCATCCCCCTACAGCATTTCCTGAAGTGCCTCATTTACATGGTTTTTGAACACCTCCAGGGACTGTGACTCCACCACCTCCCTGGGCAGCCCGTTCCAACGCCTGAGTACTCTTTCAGTAAAGAAATTCAATATTTAATATAAACCTGCCCTTGTGCAACTTCAGGCCATTGCCTCTAGTCCTGTCATTATTTACTTGAGAGAAGAGGTAAATAAATGATCTTTCAGTATATAGTCTTTTGTTTGGAACTTACTTGCTCTGTTAATTACAAAATGTCATGTGCATACATGAATTTAAAACTTCTTCCTTTATCTACAGAAACTATGGAAAGGCTATTAAGGTTGAGAAGCCATATGCTGAAAGTTTATTAGTTTATCAGTGCCAGAATTGCAGTTGTATCACATGCTTAAATTTAATTTCCAATATCAGAGGTCTCTCCCAGATCAGGAAGAATGGGTTTTGAGTAATAATCAATTTAACACAGACAGAGATTCTGGTACTTTAACTGTTTTACAAGGTGCTTCTGAACGTACAAGATTTATAAGACGACCAGCTTTTTCCTGCAGACCTATTGTGTGCTGCATAATTCTCAAGGCACAAGGTTTTTGATTATAGTTAATGGAATCTTTAGAACTTATAAACATTATCTCACTGTGAAAATATCTAAACTACTTTTCTATTTGTTTAGTACTTAGCTTTGTATATAAACACTCAACTTAACTTAAATATGAAAATTAGCTTTTATGTTAGATCATAGTTATAGCACTAAACCAGGAAGTTCATAAAGGATATACCAAAGAATAAGAGAACAAATCCATAAAATAATGTTGAATTTTTCCTTCTTTGTTTCATTTCCTTTCAGTATCTCTATTAAGTCAAGATAACACTTTATATTACACTTTATGACATTATAGTCATATTGGTCTGTCTCTATTTTCTATGTGTTCCCGGTATTCAATCACTGTAAGAGAACTTTTGTAATGCTAAATAGACACTAGGATGTGTTGTTGCAGATAGGAACCTAATCCATCAGTAGGTGTCAAGAAGTTCAACCACTGTTTAGCCAGAATTTTGGCCAACTGCAGATATTTCCTGTTTCTTCTGTACTTTTTGTAATTGTCTGCTACTGGCAATTCTTGCCAACAGGATGTTGAGCTAAATTGAATTTGGATCTGAACTGATATGGTTATCCTTATGCTCTTGGTGCATATGGTTTCTTATACAGTTGTGACTCCTACATTCAGCCAAGTCTGTGAATGTGATCTTTTTAGTTAGTTTGAGGTTTGTTTTTAAAAAAATATCTATTTTTTTCTTCTCTTTCGTTTTGAAATTCTGCATCATTGCAAAGTCTTTAATAAGACTAGCCAGGAACAACATTTGGTGTACTGGAAAATAACGCAGTAATCTCATTTTTCTATCAATGCAGGAAGAGCTTTGCTTCTGAGTAACTGACGGTATTAAAATCATCAACAAAACAGTAATATATAAAGATTAGCTTTATAAGGATGGTAACCCGAGTTAAGCAATACTCACCAAAGCTAAAGAGTGTCTTTTCTAGTATACTATTTTTGACTGCCTTTAAGACATGAACTGAACTAAAATGTTTTTGTTTCGTTGCTCCTCTACTGTGAACCTAAGTGTAACTGATCTTCAGTGTTCACGTTAATTCTTGTGAGCTGACTTATTGGAAGGAACTAAATCCCTGTATCCATAGAAAAACAGTAATAGGAGTAAACCTAGTACATTGTGTTATGTTTGCAGGCCATTTTATACATAAAGGCAAAAATTCTGTTCTTACTAAAGTGAATAATAAGATTTCAGCTAACTCAGAAGAGTCAGGATTTTATCCCTAAGGTAGTTCCTTCAGTGAGTCAGTAAGCTAAAACCTTTTCAGAAAAAACAGTCCACAGAAATAGAGAAAAATGCTGAACCTGCACACATGTGAGATTTGTCTGTGACAGTTTCCAAGTGTTAATTTATTTAGCACCAGAAACTTCAGAGAAATTATAAAGAACTAAAATCTGCCATCAGAAATTCTACTAAGGAAAGCCTCTTCTCCTCAGTCTAACAGTATACCTTTCCTTGTCTTATATTAGTAAGTCCATTTTTTCTGTGCTTCCTTTTGAAGTAAAAAGTTCTGATCCTTCCTAGTCTCCAAGCTAGGATGCGAAAGAGAAAATTCTTATATGTAGATTGTTTCATTTAAATATTTTATTAAAACTGTAATAACCAAAACTACTTTAAAGATATTCTTAAACTGATAAGATGCTGATGATAAATTCAGAAGGACAAACTTGAAAAAGTTAAAAATGTTTTAAAAATGTCAATATAAAAATGTTTTTCAGTTACTCTCTGTAAAGCATCCACATAAAAGTTCAGAAGAGGTTTAAGAGAAGACTTGAATATACCACATAGTAACTGGGAAAGAAATTAGATTAAAGCCAGAAAGAGGGGAAAAAAAAAAAAAAGCAACTGAAAATGGGCATACAAAATTGAAAACAACTGTAATTTCTATAAAATCAGCATGAAATTCCAAACAATTTTATATGGTTGCATGGTCAGTGTATCAAATGTAGCTTAAAATTCCTGTAGTGAATGAAGTTTCCTACAGAGCTGAAATTCTGTCTGGTGTACGTAGAAGACACTCAGCTGAGATGGGCTGTACTTTCTCTTTAAAAGAAGATGACTATGGATGCTGGCAACAGTCTTTTTAACCACCCGGTGCAAATTAAATAACAGACAACTGATATAAAATCCAAAAGAAAAAAATCCCAAAGAAACAAAACAATCTTTTAGATTGACACAACAGTTCTAGTGGGTGAAATATATATCAGGTTTTGGAGATCATTTGCATAATAAATGAGGTGAGTTTCCTGGCAATCTGGTCTACAATGACAGTTGCTCAGTACTTTACAAGTAGACATAATTATGTCTGGACTTATTCCATGACTGTGGTCTGGGAGACAGGACAGGATCTCAGGCTGGAAGTTAATGTAGAAAAATTGGCATTTACCTACAACATTGATACAAAATTGAGCATTCTCATGTGAGATAAAATTCCTTCCTGGAAGGAATCACCTGATATTAATTATACTTTTCTGATTCAATTAATACTTTCACATTTACAGTCTCATCTTTCTACTTGTTAAACATTTTTTTTTTCCCAACAAAATAATACTCTGACATTTTATTTGTTTTGATAAATCTTTGCTTTTATTGCTACACAACGTGTTTACAGATTATATTCAACTAATTTCTAACTCTGTGTATCCATAGCTGAATAGACAGAGTTTCTTTGTGTTCGCCCGTAAAATCCTATTTATAGCAAAGTAGAGAGAGCCTTGTGATTTAGCAAAATTGGGGCATTTTATGTTTAATTATTTTTTGCGGCCAAGAGGCTGAAAGAGCAATTGCAATTCTTCTGAGAGCTGTAAGGAAGACCATTAAGTGCAGCCCATTACTGAAGATCTAGGTGGTAACAACCTGTCCAATGGGTCTTGGGAAGAGAGAGCTGAACCACTGAGCTAGGTTATCTTTTCACACTCTGCCCCAATATGTCAGGTGATAAGATTGTTCAGGAAGATTTTGGAAGAGGTTTTGTAGTTCATTTCCTCATCAGATGGCTCTTTTTTCTCCCAAGCATTTAATGTTTTCCTCAATATCTATCACATAATGTTTCTGGTCACTGCTTCTCAATTTGTTACTATCAGAGTTTCTGCAGACATTATTCAAAGAGAAATGTTGGCATCCATTACATTTTTCAGGAATTTCACCCCAGTATTATTCTGTTCTGTAAGGTACATATGTTATGCAAAAAAAGTTTAAGGGGAAGCTGGAAACTGGTAAGAAAATTTCTGTAGTCTTCTAAATGCTGGAAAGAAGAGAAGAAGAAGAAGAAAAGGAAAAGCATGTTTTTTAAGGAAAGAAATGCAAAAGCAAATGTCCAGAAGCTAGTTTTTAATTTACGTTCTTATTAGTTCCTCCTTAAACAACAGCTAACAGATGATATATCTAATGCTGATTTAAAAAAATATTCTAAATGCTTTGCAATACCAAACTTTGTGTGATATTTACAGCACTTTATTTCTTGTGGCTTCTCTATGCCCTGAAGTTGAGAGAAACAGTCTGTTGCTGATTTTTAGGGGTAGAGAGGCTGGCACAAACAGCTAAGCACTTGTGAGGAACATGTCTGTGAAACACCCTTTCCTAAGTGGAATTGTCTTAAGGTAAAGTAAAACAGAGAAAGAGAGGACAGAAAAGATTTGGATGGAGAATAAGTCAAAATGAAATGAAACTTCTAAATTTCACTAACTTGTGTTTCTAATTAATTGAATTTGGAGCACATATTTATGAATTCAAGTGACCTTTGCAGATGATTCAAGGCCAAGAAAAATGCTCTCGTCATTGCTTAGCAGTATTGTTTAATGGCATTTAATGTAATTTATTCTTTTGTTACAGGATTTAATAAGTTGATGTTTGTGCCTCTTAAAGCAAGAAAATACAAATCACAATGGCCAATCATACAATATTTTGGAAAGATTTCCTTAGCGAGAGAGTGAAAGAGTTTCCCACGTGGTACCTCACAGAACTTATGTTCAGAAGCTTTGTAAGTAGAAATATATATGCAAGTATATGTTATAATGGTTTTCAAAGCAGAGTTAAGATTATCTTCACCCAAGGAATTTTCTGTCTATGGATATAATTTTAATAATTAATAATGGTAACACAAAGCAAGCTGGTACATACATTCACTATAACTTTCTTTTCTTAACTGCCATGTATTTGTTTCCCCTTGTGATGCTCTGAATTTGGATTTATGGCAGAAACATATATAAAATACATTGTTATTTACAGCATGGACCAATAAGAAATGCAAAAAAAGCTTTTATTTAGAGGCTTTGTGCTATATCCATGCTTGCATGTGTAGACTATCTGAAGCACTCTAGATGCGAATATGACCATAAAAATGATCCTGCACATAAACAGTGGATCTGCCAGCGATTTGCAGCAGCACAGTTAAAGCTGCTGCTCCAGACATCTGGATATCATAGACAAATATTTGAAGCACTCAGAACTCCAGGTTTTGTCACCTGTGTAATTTCCAAGCAGGAAAAATTGTAGTTGTCTGAGGAAACATGATTAATGATAGAGAGATATTCCTTGAGGACTCAATACATATTGTTCAGGCATCCTCAAGTAGCAGAATTTGCTTATAGGATTTTGTCTGTGTGCAGAACATGTTTGATTAAGCATAAGTAGCTGATGTTTAATTACCTGTCTGCAGTTCATTGGGTACAAAAACAGTAGGCGTACTGTATTTTAAAAAGTTAACTAACTGCTAAAAGAAGTTCATAGAAATAATTTTTTTACTATGGTGGATTTTCTTTTAGTGATCATTTTAAAGAGTCCTTACTTGACATTACATTATTCATAAATTTTTTCACTGCCAATTCTACAAACTGATTGCTAGGTAGAAGAACTTTACAATAAGCCATTGTCCTGGTGGTATTCAGCAGTTGACAGGTAAGTTAGTTACAGAATTTGCACCATGACAAGGTTTCTGAAAGGGACTGGTAACTTTATAACTCTGTGAAAATAGCATAAAAACCCATAAGATCAGAACCAAATAAAAGAGAGAAGATACAACAGGGAACTAAAATGACTGTTTAGAAATGCTGGTTTTTTTTACTTACAAGATCTGTTCTTTGCATGTGTACTTGAACTTGTAGGTGTTTACCTTTATGACAGAAAAGGAAGGAATAAGCCGATTTCCACTCTTAAGTCTGCATTGTACAAAGTATTTACAATTTCACATGCATCATCAAATGTATAATCTGGCCTTCTGAATATTGTATTACTGGTACCACAGCATGAAAAGGAGAGTCTGGTTCGAACTTCCAGATTGATGTTTAGGAGATGCACCTTTATTTTTACTTACAAAAGGGAAATATTAACAGACACAACACTTTTCTAATTATTTTTCAAAGTGAATGAAAGTAAACCAGCACTTATCGTTTTACAACACTCAATAAAGCTTACCTCTACTAATTGCTGTAGTGAGGATTTCAGTGATCATATTGCAATTTATTATTGATGAAGAGAAATAGCTTAGCATTTCTGAGTATTTTTCCTTATTGTACAACCTGCTTGGTCTCAGTTTTATTAAATCTCTGCTAATGTTGGTGAGTTAGATAGGTTTATAAATCCAATGCCTCATTCTTCATTGAAAATGGTAGTGGAATAAGAATTGGTCGAGGATATTTTGACTCTAAATTGCCATCTCTCCTTCTACGTATATCTCTTTGGAACATTAGGAATTTGGACTACCGTCTTTCCAATATTTCTTTTGATTTCATCTTCAAAACCAAAAGGGTGTGACATTTTTCTGTGAAGTAGATTGTAAAACAATGGGGCTGTTCAATTTAGAGCTCTGACTTGTGAATAGCAGTATATAGTAATGACAGAATAGCACCTTGCCTCAGGCACTCATTCACTTGTGAATTTTTGATTAAGCTTATTAGAACCCTGTGCTTTGCTGATCTCCACTGTGCATTTCATATAAATATTTTGTTGATCAGCCTCTTATAGAGCATGCAGTCATTTCTCATTTTTGCAGGAAACTACATTTCCCTCCAATAAAAATTGCCTTGGAGCTGAACATATGGTTTTAATGAAAAATAATGTTATTTTTTAGAATTAATTGTATCATGCAAAATCCAAGTCTTATTCCTCAGTCTGAAAAAGTACTCTCTTATTACAGCATTAATAATTTACTGGTATTAAAAAATGAAAAAGGGGGTGGAACGACTGTTTACAAAATGTAATTGTTTCCAAGCAGTAAGAAAATTAATGATTTAATAGTTTAGAGCTAAACGTTTACAAGTACTTTCCCTGCAGCTCAGAAGAAGGATATTTCTAGCATTTAAATCTTTTGTGCCAGTTTCACGAGAATAAATTATCTTTTCAAGATTTGCAGACTTTTAGAATCTACCTTAAAAATAGCTAAAGTAAATGTAAAATGCTGCTAATTAACCTTTTCATAGCAAAATGAGATACATCCATTTAGTGGTGCAAAAATTCCCCAATTCAGAGTTTCAGTGACTACATCTATTTTGATTATCTGAGACTTGGAAAATTCCACACAGGACCAGAGACTCCTGTCTCTCCAAATTCTTCCATAATGCATAAGTTTTAAAATGTATTAATTTGTTCTTTTGTGTTTGTTACTATGCAGTTCAGTGTTTTCGTGAAGTAAATTGCTGGTGTTTTGGTGTCTTGCTCCAGTGTCATTGTTGATTATATTTCTTTCCCCCTTTTCTGGTAGAACTAGTGATCATAGTTGGCATAAAATTAGGTGTGCCATTTCTGTGGAAGTCTTTTTCTTCTGTTTTTCTAAGGAAAATAGAAGTGCATATTCACACACCTTTTCAGTGTATAAAAAATCAGATTCAGTATCTGAATTGTGTTCTGAAGAACTTCAATTCCACGTGCATTTCTTTGGCTGTTATGGGTTATCACCTGTGTAAGCTGGCTGCAGGCAGTTGCAAAGGTGGCATAGGTATAACATGACACTGTGTGCTGGACTTATCCACTTACTATTATATTCAAGGGAGCAAAAAGCATCTAAGGCAGAAGCTGTTCTTTTTTATATTAAGTATTTCCTCACCCTCAAGGTCTAGCTGTTTTTTTTCTGCATATTGTGTACTGTCTTCAGCCATTTCTATGGCAGCTTTGCTGGTCCCTGGAACAGGCTTGACAGAAGAAATAGCAGAGCCGTGTTCTGGGGACAAACAATCTAAGAACTGCCTTCCTGTTCTTTCAGGATAATTTAGAATTATACATCGTTGATGAATGTTACTAAAAGCTATTATTAAATGTTCATAATGACATTGTCAGTTCTGAAAACTCTATTAGCGTTCAAATATGTAAAAATAGGCCAAATGCATTTTTAATGGTGCAAATGTTCCCAGATAGAGCCAATAACCAAATTATTTAAAATGTGTAAAATTCAGAAAGTGAATGCATAAGAAAGAAGGGGGCCACAGTATTCCAGAGCTTGAATGTATACTTAGGGACCTCTGGCTTAGGAGGAAATAATTTTAAATAATTTGAAATTATGGACAGTAAAATTTTGTTTCATACTGTTAAGAGAGCATTTAATTTATAAACACTGCAGTCCCTGTTGCAGGAGATAGACGTCTTTTCCCACTCCAATTAGTTAGGTAAAATGTAGGGCAAGCACTACTCAATACATTTTAGTTTGATTTCCAAATCAGATCTGCTGCTTAGTGCAGGAATAGCTGAGGCCAGACATCTAAATACATCAATTACAGTGTCTACAAGAACACAGGCAGGCAGTACGTAATTCCTTTCAAGGTACAAAATGCAAGAAGCTGCTAAGAAAATCATACTAACCCCTTGCTGCACCACAGAGTGGGAATTGATAGAAACCATCTGGCTCACTCTTTCTGCCTTCAAAACACTACTGGACATATATTTATATGGTATAGTCTCTCAGATTTTTCTGGTTTACTGCTGACAAATAATTTAGGTTTAGCTGAACTTTCAAAACCTGTATTAGACCAAAGACTGAAATATTAACTAATAGAAGGAGAAAGTTTAAAACTCCTAAAAATCAAAACCAATCTAATAATTCAATCAAATTCTAAACAAATTAGGATTTTTGTACCTGTTGTTTCTCCTGTTTTGCTCAGGATATGGATCAAAATGTGTTATCCAGCTATCTTAAAAGGAGGATTTTCATATACATCTAACGCCATTTAACTCCACCTTGAATTATTGAAACATTCTTAAAAACCTGGCCCTTAGTGAGTTAGAAGATCAAGTATCTTAAAAAGATTCTTTAAACAGTTTGACAGAAGTTGCACTAAACCAATTACATTGACTTTTAAAATGTGAGTAAACTGATATGCCATAACAGTCATCTCTCAATTAACCAGAGGAAAGTATTTAAAATGTGATAGAAATGACATCACTTTCTTTACCAACTAAGGAAAGTTTCTTGTGGCCCTGAACTGCACAAGGAAGGATGCAAGCTCTCCTGTGCCTGTCAACTGCAGGAGTTAGTTTTCTTGGCTCTCAGAGAACACAGGTCCTACTATACCACTATATGGTGACTGTTTATAATAAAGTTATCTGTGACCGGTCTGCTAAAGTATTTAATATCTTTAATTCAGACCCCTCCTGGCAGCCATATTACTGTACTGGCAGCATTCCCAAGTTCCATCTATGACAATAATCGAACAACCTGTTTGATAGACTACAGTGCACTGGCATAAGCATAAAGTCATACTTTTCTCTTCATCTTGAGACAAATGGAAGATTTCATACCACTCAAGCATTTGATAGCAGCTTCAGACAGGGATCTTTGGAAATGCTTCACTTTTCAGTTTCTCTGCTGTAATTTGCATAATTCTTATTTTTCTTTTGTGTGTATTGGTGTCATAAAGTTTTGATGAGCTCCACAGAAGTAATACATACGCAATCCATAGCAGAATGTATGGCCCCTTTAAAATCTGGGAAACAGCCCATCTATCATTTCTAGATGTTTGAAAACACACAGTTCTGCTAATGGGCTTAAACAAGGACCACGTTCAAGCAGAACAGAGTAACATGTTCTCTGTAAGGAAGCAGAGTAACATGGTAGAGATTTCTTCCATAGATTCATAGAGCTAAAAGACTCAGATGAAGGTTAGTGGATTTTTAATATTAGACTATGGGCTGTGCAGCAGAAGCCATATGTGCAAATAAAGGTTTTGCAGCTCTTATATTTTTATTTTGTGGAGGATTTGCATTAAGCTTGTAGAATTTTGTGATTGGCAGACTCAGTTTGTGGGACTTTTTTGGTTCTGTGTTGTATTTATGATCATTTCTACTCCTTAAGGTACTGCTCTCTCCAAGTGTTTGTAACATAAAAGTAAAAGAAAAGTTACTGTGTAACATTGAACTCAGAAGGAGATTTTAGAACTGCCTTGAAGACCATAAAGTTGCAACAGCACAGTGCTTGGCTGTACCCATAGTGGTATGTTCTAAAATACATACAAAAATCCCTATTCTTGGTAAAAAATTTGCTATGGTTTTTGCTCTGACTGAACCAATTATGGCTATTCCAAACACTTAAAGTGCTGAAGAAACCTTTTCCTTTCTTTGTGTAAAATATTTGTGACTTCAGCTGTATTGCAACAGTGAGCTGGAGAAAAAAGTACCAAAGCTGACTGAGAAGATGATTGGTTTTTACTATACAAAATGAAACAAAGTGCTTCTGCTGTTTTTAACTTGGTCTTTTTGTGCCACCTTATATCCTCCATGACTTTCATTGTGTTCTTGATTCATATGTGACTGTGTTATATGGTAGAGAATTTATTGATTTTTAAATAGCTTACATTTCTACTATTAAATATGTATTCAATATAAATAATGCAAACAGTTTCCACTTAGTATAGAAATGTGGCTCTGTATTTTTAATAAAGCTCAAAAAAACCCTTAGAATAAAATTCCATTTATATTTTTCATACAGAAATATAAATTTGCACTTATATTTGATAAGTAGTAGCTGGTTTTCAAGTTGAATATCTTAAATTGGGTTTATTTTGGTGTATTGTGCTCTTTAGCCCATATCTTGAGTAGAATAAATAGAGATAGCAACACTACCCCTAGATAGATATTGGTAAGGTACAGATAAGTCATTCTGACTTGAAAATCAGGAAGAGACTAATGGTAGAACAGGAATTTAATTTTTCATTATGGCAAGTTTGTGCTACCAATGTTAGGAAACCATATCTTAAAGTAAAAACACATGGATTTGCAGAAGCAATAGTTATTATTTGGCATCTTTTAAAATTACCTCCTCAAGCCATCGATAGGCATCGGTAACAGAAGTCGTACTGATTTCAGTGTAGGCAGGCTCTTACAAATGGCATATATTTGTCTCTTTCCTAATGTGGGTCTTTCAACTCTTGAGCAAACTTTTCCTAATGAATCACAGGGTTAGATAGCTTTTCCACTAGTCAGTAACTTAACTCCTCCACAGCTGTGCAATATTTTTTACTTTCAACAGCAACTATTTAGACTATTAATGATAGTTCTCGATAGTTCGTCAGTAAGTCAGTCTGAATAGAACAGCCGTATTTTGACTGCATGTTGAAAAGTGAGCTAATGTTGTACTTCTCAACAATTACTTTCTTGGTTTAATTACATGTCTCTGTTGTTGAGAAGGCATTTCAATCAAATCCCATGCACACAGAGAAGGGAATATTTTTTTTTTTCATGTAGGAATCTAATACGACACAATCTAACCAGGCTCACTCAGGCTTTTTGTACAATACCACCTGTGAGGTAAACTGCAGCACATATGATTACAATAGATGATGTATATATAATTCTTTAGGGATCCACTAACAAAGCCTAGTTTGGGATGCAGCTGCCTGATAACTGTTTAAAACAAAGAAAGAAACTACCCCACTCTGATGGGTCTGGAGCCAGAAATGAGTTAACTCATGAAATGGGAGTTATAACTAGCAATTCTGCTTCACTAAGCTGAGTTCACCTGAAAGCACCCATAACTGCATGGTTGAAGTATGAATGAGAAGACAATACAATAAGTTGTGTTCCAAAAGCTTTAGTATTTACAGTGCTGTATACAGGCAGAACTATTCTGCATTTCCTGCATCCCTTACAAAGGGGTGATCACCTACATTCTACTTTTGGAATTGAGATAGTTAATTGTCTGGGGAAACAAACATGATTACTTTCATGTGCAATTTGTACAAAGCTAATGTTTGTTGAGTTTTGTCGTATCTGGGTAAGGATACCCTATACAAAATGGTATCACAGGCAGAAAAAAGTGCAGAGGGAGAAAGGGAAAAAATTTTTTTGTAATAGCAGAAATAAATTTTAATTTAGCCCTAGCAGGAAAAAATATGTATGTATCTTATGCATACAAGATGATCACTTGCAAGTGATCAGGAGCAAGTTAGGAAATATGGGTTCTATATTTGTTTTGTCTCGCAGAGTTGCAGAACTGATTACTTGTACATTTTTGAAAATATCATCTGAAGATATTCAGAAATGTAAGTACCATATATATGCCATGGGCTTTAGGCCCAAGTATTGCTTTTTGAAATGTAACTTTAAATGTCCTTTGAGTACCTGTCAGCACTTTTAGAAAATTGTCTCTGGGGTGTCTGCAGATCCTATCTGAAAAAGGCACTGTACAGAATACTTGTTTTTATGAATATTTTGTTACA
The DNA here is from genome assembly GCA_024336885.1 of Actenoides hombroni. NCBI lineage: Eukaryota > Metazoa > Chordata > Aves > Coraciiformes > Alcedinidae > Actenoides > Actenoides hombroni. The sequence continues at coordinate 106,977,054 of WUAM01000431.1, read as the reverse complement.
TAAGAAGAAGTGGGATGAGTATTTAGCATTATTTTGGCAAAGATAGGTATTTATTACATTCCAAATGTTAAACAGTTCTAAATAATTTCTCCAATAATTTCTCACAATAATTATGATAAATATACTGTCTATCACTGGATTATTTTCTCCTTAAATGGTATATCCATTGGAACTCATCACATTCTGTTAAATAATCTGGTTAGATTAAAGCTGGGCTGTTAACCATCTTACTAAATTAGGAGGCTTATGTCTCATATGTTATGAATCACCTGAAAATATCTGCTTTTGGTCTAGCTTGGTCTAATGCTAGTTTTGTGATTTTGGTTTAGACTGGTTTTGCTTCCAGTGTTCCCTCTGGATGAAAGTGCCTTTTCAGAAATTCTTATTAAATCATCCAGAATGTGTCCCAGAACAATATGATTAAAATAGATTAATTCAAATTCAAAACACTGGATTACTGAGCTAAAAAAATTAACAGAGCATGATTTCCTTGAAGGGTGTGGTAATAGTTTCCTAGAAAGATGGGGTAATCTTTGTTTTTTCTTTAATTTTGTTGCACGACAGTTATGTTCAGTAATATAGACTGAATTTCCCAAGTCACACAAAGATGCAGTCAGAAGTGAAGGCATGTGAATTAATTTTATTTTGGTAGTTATAATCAAGTAGCCCGAGCATCAGTTTGCTAATTTGAACATTCTGCCTGAAATTGGTGTATAATCATTTAAATTAATGGTTTCATTAATAGCCATGTTATTTTTATTGCTCAATTTAAGAGGAATTTAAAGGGATAAACAAGTATAAGTGGCCTAGGACTCTTTACAATTTGAGCAGAATCTCCTAAGTATACTCTCAAAATTCATGTTAATATTTGGTTTTCTTTGAACTAATAAATATTAACTACGATCTCCAATACCAATTCACTCAAATATATGGCGGTTACACAGTTAGTAAGGTAGGAGAACATGCCAGACCCTTTGTCTTTTACATCCTCAATAAGAAAACTTTCTTCCTGACTGCTGAAACATGCTCAGACAGAATGCTCAGTACTCTAAACCCTAGTGACAGTACTATAGGGGCAGCAGGATGTAAAGAGAGCAAGAGGCTCAAAACACCTGTGTAGTTGATTCCATTAGTAAGTGGGAGGAAGGAGGGCACAGCCAGCCCCTTGTAGTTGGCCAGCATGAGAAAGGAGGGTTCCTTTCTGGAAGAGGCTCTCCATGTGTTTCTTGATGTCATTTTCTCCATGCTTCTCATGTTGTGTCTCGCTTGATGAGGTAGGTGGTAGTATTTGTTTCTTGAAAGGATGAATGGTCTTTTTGGACATAGGGGGTATGAAAGTTTCTTTCTTTTTTTTTTCTGAGTTGTATATAGTGTTTTAGAGTGTTCTAAAAAAGAACTTGCTTGCCCAGGAAATTGAATGAACCTTTTTATTTGGTTTTGGTTTTCAGTCTTTGTTGGAAATACCAAGTTCTCCATACTCAGTAAAAAATGTAAAAGGTTCAGTTAGGAGAATGGAACTTACTTGAATTGGAAGAATAGCTTTTTGTTGCCGGTTAGTTTGAAAATAATGTCTTGAAGTTGTATCAAATTTACGTGGGGTTTTTTATTATTGTAGGCAGAATACTGTTTGAGTATTTGTCATGTCTGCAGCTCATATGTTGTCAAGAGATGTGCTTAGTACATAGCAGAGATTTCTTTTCATACTGTGTAATAGCATGCTGTTGGTAAGACGGTGCTAAATTAATGCAAGTAACAGTGCTGGGTGAGGAATTCAGTTGGGATGAATCCCACTTTGGGTGCAGGTGTTTGTCCCTGTCCTTATGTTAAAGTAGTATTACATTTTGGTTGCTGTAGCACTGGGAAGTGTATGGCTGTGATGACTGTAAGGCTTCTCAAGTGCAGTTTCCCCACATAAGCAAACATAAAGGATAGCTGCTGAGAAAGATCTTGTACTGGCCTTTCCTGCGGTGCAAATCTGTCTCTTGTTGCAAGATGGCCCTAACGAATTAATCTCATTATTTGAAACATTATGTGCTGGATTTACATAGGTAGTTCCCTAAATCCTTGTAAAATCTTACCAATAAGCACTCAAGAACTGCTTGAATTTCTTTGTATCCTCTTGCACATTATGTGTAGTCCCTAAGCTGCATAGGCTCTTCCAAAGGAAATAAATTAGCATGATAGAACTGAAGTTGTTTTGCTGGTGAAAGTTGCACTTTCCAATTGTACTGGTACTGGCTGACCTCTCTAGTATTCAGTTATCCTTTCACTTTTACTTCAGAGTTTCTGTCAGGGAGTCCTACTCTTGTTTTCACATGGTTTTCACTGCAGAAGTTACACAAGCACTGTATGGGATCAGTCTGTTCTCCACCCTGCACTGCCTTCTTCCCTTGACTTGCCTAGATCTACATTTTCTCCCAAATTTGTCTGTTCAGTGACTAGCTAGAGAGCCTGGACATTGCCACCCTTAGAATTCACGTAGACCACTCAAAGAGCAAATCTATCATCACAACACAATGTTGTGCATGTGTTATGGAAGAAGCATCTAAAACTTCCCATTTGCCACTACATTACTTACAGCTCTGCATACAAACAGCACACAGGACTATGGCACCAGTTCACCTGAGCAGCTCTGGGACTTCAGCACAGATTCATGTGCAATCTTTTCAGAATTTGATGTAGATTGTGATAGGGTTTTTTTTCCCCCCTAATATCTTCAGCTCCAGATCTCTAGATAGTATGTATGTTTATTTGTCTTTAAGAATCACAAAGTTCTCTATTTACTGTTTTGTTTTTATAAACAGCTACTTCTGATTGAAATATCAAATCCCACTTGACATTTAAAAGTCATAATAAAAACTTAGAAAATTAGCACAGGTTATTAATGAAAATATGATTCTTGTTAGCAGGTGTTTTGTTTTGTTTCTGTTTTGAGATGCATTACCTTGTAGTTAGGCAAATACCAAAATACCAAGGTATCAAAATGCCCAAGAACAAGTCTGTTCAGCTGTTTTTTATAGTCTGCATCACCTCCCAGTGTCTATTAACACATTGAAAAACAAGAAGGCAGCTTACCAAAAATGAAAGTAAGGCAAGGCAAGTATGCTATTAAAGATTGAAGTATTAGCACTAGAAAACTCCTTCAGAAAACCCCACAGTTAATGTGGGTATTCAAAAAGTGTTTTGACTGAAGTGATGGAGATAACTGGTGTTTGTTACTCCCTATTGAAATTATTGTGGTTATAAATGCTGTGAAATGGTCATGTTTTCTGTGGTCTTGTTTATAGTTTTGCATTGATCTATCAATGTTCTGATTGTGATTAGTTTTGAAAGAAAATTTCAGCATGTTTAACAGAGTATCTAGAGTTTTTAATAATTTCATCCTGGTTTTGAATGGTCAGATTCCCACCATAACTTTAAAAGAGCAAATGCTCAGCTGGAATCAATTGACATAGTTTTGCTGATGGTTATTGGGATTTACCTGTCTGCTTGTTTGATTCAGCCTGTTTAGATATTGTAGTCTACTGTTGATAAACTGTGCAGGTACTAGATTCATGTCATAGGCAGTGTGTGAATACTGTAAAAAAAAAAAATCCCATTACAATTTAATCCTCAGTTTGTTCTTTGTTTCAAAAGCTAAATAATAGTCAAGAGAGCGTATTGATTGCATTTGCATTTTTATTGCTTTTTTGGTGTGTTTTCATGAAGTTGTGGGCCACATCTGTGAATATCCACATCCAACTTTTCAGCACCAATTGTTACAAAGAATTTTTTCCATTTGCATAAATGATGTCATGTGTTATGAAAGTTTTAAAGTGTGACAACTCAGTGCTATGATTGTTAACCTCTGTTACGTTATTGCCATAGGAATTTTCACTACGAACTTTTTCTTAATAATGTTTCTAAATTACACACACAAAACCTGACCTTTCCATCAGCTCACATCCAGAATTTAAAATTAAAAAATCATGTCAAAGGTCAAAAAAGACAATTGAAATACAGTTGCCAAATATAGTCATAGACAGTCAATTATGCAATGAAAGCAGTGTGCCACCCAAGAAGAGTAACAGCCTGAACTTATTCTGTTTTGATGGGGAAAGTGTTCTAAAATACACTACTAGTTGATACATCTTGTAGTGTGAAATACTCGAATTATATGCTTTAGGATGTCTTGGTCTTCCTGAGCTTTAAGGAAGACGGAGGGGAAAACCAGCTTTGTTCTGTACTCCAGGATCCTAGAATTCTAAAAAAAAATCACTTTCAGATACTGAAACAATACGGAAAGCTGGAAGCTGTGCAGGGAGATATCTGGATTATAGTTCTGTTTTGCAAGACTGACTGTATAAGGAAATAGATTTTCTACCAAATTGTATTTGCCTTTATGGAAAATTGCTTTCTGAAGATTCCTTCTGTGCTTTTCTGTCTAGCTACTAACTTCAGTTATTTGAGTTAATATTCTATTAGGCAATTAATAATCTCTAATAAAAGTAATTAATATCTATAACATTAAAATATAATTCTTTTCTAGGCTTGGAAGTTTTTTCACTCATAATTTTTAAAGCTCTTTACACGGAAGTGAATAATTCTTTTTCATAGAGGCGCAGAGAGTTTGAAGAATTTTCCCAAAGTCTGTTAGCACATTGCTGAAAATTTTGGATTAGCCTCAATTCTCTCGAGTCTCAGGTCAAAGCCACTTCAGCACATTTTCTTAATGGTGAAGCAATAATATACGTAATGATACAATACTGTTGGGTTTTTTTGTATATTCAGAAATTGTAAACAAGGGGGGGGGGGGTTGGTAGAAAGCTGTGAGGGAGGAAGGTATGCAGTTGATCTTTTTATATGTATCTTGTAACTACTTCTCCAGTTGGCTGCTAGACTTGATTAATGGCTTCATAAAAAATTAACACTTCTCATTTCTGATAAATCTCAATATTTAGAGATTCAGAAAAACTGCCAAGTCACAGCTGAATTACACAGGTGTATCAAGGTCAGCTGAATCAGTTTAAGCACAAAGTGCAGATATTCAGCTTAGCTTTTTATTTTTTTTTCACTGCTCTTACTGATTTTAGCTCATACTCCAGTTCTGAAGCACACTCAGGTAGACATAGCCCTGTTGGTGTACGTTAGCTTGTGAAGTTGCTGCCTGTGCCTCAGCCCAGAGGTTTGACTCTCCCCTCACAGAGCTTATGCACTCATTTTGTGTTCAGAGAAGGAAGTGAGTATAAACTGCTACTGTTGTGACTTTACATGTAATTATCAGCTGGTAAATACCATGGAATAGACAAGGTGATGAAGATTCAAGAGGTAAATTCAGAATGAAGAATTTAACTGTGTTCTGTGGCACCCCTGTCATATTGTGTCAATTGAGCACTGATCTGGACATTGATATGTGAGATATGAGGAATCTTGCTGCAATGGTTCAAGGCTTTACTCCCTCCTTTCTTCTCCTCACTTCCCCCAAAGGGTACTTCTATTGAAAAAGGGAACAGAAGCTGTAAGACAACAGGCATAATTCAGCTGTTTCTGTTATCTGCATCTCCTAAAACCCATCTTCATCAGCAGTTGAGGGTGCAAAGCTGGGATTTGTGATAAAATGTAGGCTAAGGTATAGGCATATAGTCTCTTCTACTGGTTGAAACCTGAGAGCTGGTATCTACCACCAGTGCTAGACAAAGAGCTAGTGAGGGAGCAGGGATATTGCCTTATTTATATCTGATTAATCACTGTAGGAGATAAAGTTATCCTTGGCACTTTAGGCTGTTTTGAGAGGATATGCATATATTGCCATTTGAACGAAATCTCTTTCTTGTTGTACTTGAAAAGATTAGCAGAGTACTAATGTGAAGCAAAAGCACTTTCACATTAGTGAATGTTTGTCTTCTCCTGATGCCAATGTATTTGTCAAACCAACAACCCCTTGAAAACTTAAGAATGCTGCTGCAATACAGACATTCTGTTTGGTTGGAACACACACAACCCTGAACTGAATCTGGTACCTGCCTTGAAAGATCTGATTTTCACATACTGGATTTTCTTACTCATCCATTTTTATATGGGCAGAGCATACATAGTCCAAAATTTGTTTTATCCTAGAAGGCATATATGAAATGCTACTGGAAATAATTTTGATTGCTAAGCAAGTTTGAGTATTTAACCACTAAAATGTATAGTGTATTTTGTCATCCATTAGGGTTTCGATTTGAACAAACTGAGTTAGAGTTCATGTAATACTGCTAAAAACTATTACTTGTATTTTGATCAAAATAGGAGTAGTTTTCCAAGATAAAATTTTTAATCAAAATTTCAGCCGTTTTGTGCCAAGATCTCACTAGATTGTCTCTTTTTATTATTATTATTGAAATGGTTGGTGGTTTTTGTTTGTTTGGTTTTGTTTGTTTTTGTTGTTGTTGCTGGCTTTATCCACTGAAAAGAGGAGGAAATAGGCACTTTCTGGGTTTAGAGCACATACGGAATATGATAGGATCAGACATCTTAGGACTCAGGTTCCGGGAAGGCTTTTCTAGTAACTAAGAGACCCTTTGAAGTCTTTAAAATGAGATTCCAAAGGCAACAGAGCGTGGAAAGTCCTAAAGCATCATCCAGTCATAGTTGTAAATCCTCCTGGATAGAGTCAAAATAAACTCAGATTTTTGCTGCCTTTTTTCTTGAACAAAATCAAATCAAATCTGGCAAAATTCATAAACACAAACTGAAATGAAAGGAGGAATAAGGAGAGATTTATTTTCTATCAAAGATGAAGAGTTAACAAATTGCCATATTATCTCTAAGATTTGCTCGATCCCACATTTTACAATCATTAATTCAAGAAGTCTGTGTATTTTGTTACAGGAACACAGTACAAAATTTATTTTTAATAAAAAGCATATAGTTTAGGCTTGAACAAGGTGTAATAAGTGATTGTCAAAGAGAACATTTTTTATGAATAACGATAGATTTTTCTGGGTGACCTCATCTCTTGGCTGCTTCCTAATTGTTTAGTTTTTCAGTATGTGACTCTTGGGTCTCACTCTGCCTTTTAACTTTCAGAGTGAAAGCAAAGCTGTCAGGTGCAAAGTTATTTCCTCTGCTTAGATCACTGTCCTCTGATTTGCTTCGTTTACTCTTGAGTTATCACCTTTATGTCCACCAGAAGGCTCTACTGCTTTCTGAAATGTGCGCAGAATAAAACTCTTCAGGCACCTAACAAGGTCATCACTGTTGTAAACAGGATTCAACAATTCTCTTTCACTGAAACAGTACACAAGTAACTCTTGGGCTACGCAGTTAACTTCTAATGTGTTTTTAATCAAGTGAATGATAACTACAGATTAATTACACTTGTTGAGTGACGCTTTGGTTCAGTATTTAATTTTGTTGTGGAATTTCAATCCACATATATTTTACACAGTGGCTTTTGAACTAAAATCTTGGGAAATTTTAACACTTTTACTTTCATAGGATGTGTATATATATTTTATTCTGTAACTTGCTAAAGAATTTTGAAATACAGAGACCCTAATTCCTCATCATCTTGCAATTCTTACATTTATAGTCCTGACTGATGGGAGAAGCTCTGTGAATTTTGGCACTTGCCAAAGTTATGATGATGTTATTCTACAGACATTTCTCAATGTGAAGATTGCTCTTCACATTATTCATGCTTCACAATTCATGGACTGAGAACAAGTAGTTGACTGTCTGCAAAACTGTCAATACAGCTTCCTTTATGAAGCTAAGTTTTGATAGTTAAAAATATGATTTTTTTTCTTGTTTTCATTTTAGTAGCACATGTTAGTCATTCAAAAGGGAAGAGAATTCCTTCTATTTATTATGTAAGTGGAAAATTAGGTCAAAATAAGATTCTTCTCAGAGCAGCACTTTCATACCAATTGATTAATTTGACTGCAACTGTTCTGGGATTCCATCCTGAGAAGCAGGTCTGATTTACCTTTTAGTATCTTTTAGAACTTGAATTCATGGAACAAGTCTATTTGAATACCCAGATTAATGCATCTTTGTAATGGGTATGATTTTAAAGTTATGCTTTTCGGACATTGTGGATAAAAATAACCTATTTAGCCCTCTAATGTTAAAAATTTTGCTTAGAGAAAGTTTAATAGTCCAGGTAGGGTGTGGTGGTTTGTTTGGTTTTAGTAAAATTTTTTTTTTTTTCATGTAATTATTTTCTTTGTGGGTATTTCACTAGGGAACCATACACACATCTTGAAAAATGTTTCTTGCATATTCTGAGGCTATGAAAAAAAAGCTTTTCCACAATACTAGTTTTTAGGGTTTTCTTGAAAATCCCATTAATCAGCATTCACATTTTTTTCCCTATTCTATTTGTCCAACAATGGATATGATTTCATAGTATGCAATGGATAATTACAGCAAGAGACTTAAGATGGTGGGAGACTTCCCACATACTTTGGTTAAATTTAGTGGAGATATTATAGCACACACTAGTTACCAGATAAACTATTCACATATTGATTTTTTTTTTTCTTCTCCTGATACTCATTGCATTCAACTTTTTTTTTTTATTGCAACATAAATATAAGGATTCAACAATTGCCTTTCTCTAATTTGTAATAGTTGCCATCACTAAATAGTCTTAAGGTGTTCATAAAACTACAAGAAAATGTATTGCCCAAGATGTTCTGATATTCTCTAATGGTTTCACTACAGAAAGTTTCAAGACGTCATTAGTGTGCTTCAGCAGCATGAGATCATCCTGCAGAGATGAGACCCTTTACTTAAAACTGAAATAATGCTAAATTACTAACAAAGCTTTTACTTAAGTATCATTGAACTAAAAAAGCAAAAGGATATATTTATTCAGCTCTATATGCTGTCATAATCTCTTTAAATAATAACAAAAAATAACAATAGAAATAAATAGTAACAGAAAAAAATTGGGTACTGTGGATATTCACTTGTCTGGAAAAATTTAGAAGAAACTATTTCAACAGTCAGTAACATTTTTTTCCAGTGATTTTTATGGGAGCAACTTTTCATTTCAAAACTAGCCCTATGGATCTCTATTGTATCAATGTCCTCCTGAAACTCAATGGGAGTCTTCTTGAATATGGACCAAATAATTTATCTGGCTGCTGGCCATGTGTTGTCTTTCAGAGGAGTATGATTATTCACTATGTAATAGTGTAGGAAGAAAGGAGACATATGGAAACAAATTTTAAAAACCCAGTAACATTAGTCAATGAAGTTTGAGCCGCACAAGTTGCCAAGCACTTAATGTAGTCATGAAGTAAAGAAATAAATTATGAAGCCTGCTAGCCAGGCACTTAGCATGCAGAAGTGCTGTTCTTATAGAAAATAAGCAGTCAACTTCAGTGGAAAGCTGAATCATCCTAACAATTCTTGAAGTTTGATTTATTGATTTCTTCTGCTGCTGTTATAAAAAGCACAATCATACACACAACCTACATTAAAACTGTACTTAATAGCATCCTTGAAGATTTATTTGTCCTTTCAGTTGACTATAAACACTACACCAGCATGTCTTTCCCTTTGCCTTGTATTTTTTTCTGAAATACACAATATAATCCTATGTATTTTCTTGTTGTATCTTGATAAAATAATGTCTTTTCAAGTAGATGTCATGTTTCTTTAAATAAGCAATATATTTTTAATAACATGAGACCCAAAAATAGTGACTGTAAAATTGATACCTTCAGTTTTAAATTGAAGATACACAGATATTTGGGTGAAAAATACAAATTAGTGCAACAATTCTTTTGCCAGTTCAAAAATTGCATTTGGTACAGCTTTGCAAAATATTATGTGTCCATTCTCTCTAGATGAGTCATGTTTTTGGAGGAAAGGGGAGAGAATATTTTTTTTCAGCATCATGATCGTTGTAATAATGAACTGCAGAAACTACAATAGATTTTGTTCCTGGCTTGGCAAAATATCTAAAAGATTTTGCAAGAGTTTACATAATTCTTTCCATTGAACTTTCTAGTATTGCATATGTTTTAATTGTTAACTCAGACACACCAAACTTTTAGGTAGTTTGTGGACTGTATGAATACTGTTTAATGTTTCATAAGTATTTTATGAGCAGAGTTTGTGGTTATACATTTTCATACTTACAACCTTAATTCACTTGTTAAAATAGGCTCTCTGTTTGCTAATAGTTACCAGCTGTAGCTAATACATTAGCAGATCTACAATGTAGTATTTAAAATGACGCATTTCAAAATCAATAACAAATGTCGTGCTGTACGATTAATTGGAGAACTTGTCTTATACAATGGTCAGTACACTATACAAAGTGATTTTGAAATTACAATAAATCAAGGGATAGGAAACAATGTTGTGTAAATTTCTAAAAACTTAGAAAAAGCAAAATTATTACTTACTGTAGTTGTTGTTTGCTTCTCTTGTCCCTTTTACTTTGCCTCGCTTATCAATCCTCATGTACCACTGAGTTCGACAGAAAAGTCTTCTCACTCTTACATCCCCCCCTTCCATATAATCATAGCTTCTGGTATGTCGCTCAGGGCTGGAACAGTTCACATTTGTAGCCATTTGCTCTGGAGTCATGTCATTGCAAGCTAAAGATATAGTGCCCATTAGAAAGATAATGTAAAAGTATGATCTGTAGAGCAAAATTGGCAGGATCCATGTCAGTATCCATTTGTGCATTATAGTGCAGTGTTCTGGGTGTTCATGAACAACATAATGAAAATTAAATCTCAAGTAGACTGTTGCTCTTAGGTCACCGACCTGCCTTCTGTCTGTACGAGTTACTGATTCATTTAAATGAGATTGTTCCCTCTTCTAGAATTCTGATCGTTATTCCTTAATAGATAATGGCGAAATAGAAGAGCTTCTTAAATATCTCTTCAGTCAGAATATCCTTAAAGACACAAGTTATAAAAACCTTTGTTGTCGTGACCTTCTGTACTACTTGAATTTGCTGCTTGCACTGAAAGTAAAAGATCTGTGAGAAAAGGTGCATGTGTAAGTATTTATGCTCAATTGTTACAAACGTGCAAGGATACATTATGCTACTGAAAAGTACTGTACATAAATCTATGACATGCTAAGTTGATTTTTAAAAATATACAACTGTATATACAATAGATATATCTCACACAGCTTTTTACATAAACAGACATTTAAACTGATTGTAAACATAGTTCTCTCCTCAGTTTTAAGTCCTTCAGAAAATCCGCTATTGATTTATTCAAACTACTTCCTCATACATGGTAGAATTCTGCTGATTACTTCATACTCATATATTCACTATTAGCACAATCTATCAGATAGTTTTTCTCTACTTGAAATTTTAAAATATACCTCATTGTCTAAGCCCTGTATTTTTTTTATTCCTACCCTTTTCAATTTATTAATAGAAATAGTTTTCTTAATGCCTTTTTAGTATCTAGCAAATCTAAGATGAAGATAAAAGTTATTAGCTATTAGAAACTGTTGAATATTCTCGTAAAGGTCAGATAACTTACTTGTTCCTGTTGATAACAGCTGGATACCCAAGTACTCCATTTCTGTTGTCTGCTTTTTGCAACATGAGACACTACTGTAGCTACAAACTTTCTCAGCTCAGAAAGACTCCACCAGAATTGTAATTGTTTCCATAAATCAACACGCTGGAGAGATGGTGTGTATGTGCTTATGCGTGCATGTGTGTGTTGAGCCTGTTGTTCAGCCCTTTTCGATAAATACCTTTGCTGACCTCACTTGGAAGCAATTAGAATTTAACCAGTCAGCTGTCAGTTGAATGCACGAACAAAAATAAAAGGAGACTTGCATTGTATCGTGTCCAATGGTCATCAGAGGGAGCTATGTACATAGTTTATACTTTAAATCTCCGAGAATCTCCTGTCTAAAAACATACATTTTGTGGTGTGCGGATAAAACTTCTTTGCATGCTAGCTAGTGTTTCTGTGCTTTGATTTGGGTATTTTTCTGTCCTTAAAAAAACTCCTCCTCCTCTCTTTTGTACTTACGTGCTTATCTCGGTTTGCTTTCGACTCTCCTCTGCAGCTTGGCGATTCATAGTCTGCTTAGTGCCTTTCTGATGGATGTATGAAGCATGTGGGTCCATTATGTACTGTGCAGAAGGGTGTGCTGTGGCCATTATACATCATGTGGTATATTTTTATATTGTCAGCTTGAAAAGAGGAACAACCGCACTGAGATTTTTATTTGACCAGCCACTAGGTGAAGAATGTTTATCTGGATGTTTCAAAATCCGATACTCAAGCGCAACCTTTATCAGCATGAAAGAAAAATTACGGCTAGGGAACAGCCTTCTGTAGCATATATAATTATTAGTTCTTGAAACTCGCAACACGAGAATGAGAAGTGGCAGCAATGCAAGAAACCCCCTTATGCTGCATACGAGCCAATGGGTGGCCAGCAGGCTTAAAATAATTGGTAGATATGCCTGGGTTTCTGCTTCTGTGTGCTGATTTCCATCTTGGGCGCCAGTCTGCTACCCAAAGTCCATGTTCCATTTCCCCCTGAAATTCTATTCAGTTTCTGGTAAATGAATTTGTGAAACAAACTGAAGCTGTTTTCAATAGCTCCTTATCCTGTTTAATTTCCACACTGTTGATGTGTACACACCTCAGACGCTTTAGTAAATAATAGTGACAAGGAAAGTTTGGAATTAATCCACATATTAAGAATAGTTTACTTACCTTTAGTTGTCTGTACTTGATAATATAAAGCAGTCTTATCATTCCCTGCTTTTATCTCACCCCTACTCCTTCCTCTCTGTAGAAATGGGTCAGTTACTTCTTTAAAATGAGGTAAACTGTAGAGGCAGTGGAAAATCATGGGGAGTACATATGTGCCACCTTGTGGTGAGGAGGGCATAAGTACTTCGGGGTTTTTCACTGGAGTGATCCAAAACGAGCATAAAGGTGTATGGCACCAGGCAATCTCATGTTATACAGCCTTTCCTATACAGAAATACAGAGAGAGCAATTTCCTTCAACACCCTCAACTTCCTTCTCAGTGCTCACGTGGATTAAACTCATTTGTCACTTGCTTGGCATTCTTTTTTTTTTTTTTTTGCATTTTAACTTGAAGTCCAAAGCTGATCAACTTTTCTTGTCATTATCTGTTTCAACATCTTGGGCTGTTCCATATATTCTGTGGCTCAGCCTAGTTTTCCTAGTTCAGCAGTAGGCTCAGTATATGCCCCTTTACAATATGAAACGCATGGCCCTTCGGGCTTCCAGGGGCTGGATGCCTGCAGTAGATACACAAAGAAGTGGTTTTCATTAAGTTAACCCTTGTTAAACTGTGATTACAGCTATTTCCAGTTTGACTTGTTTCTCGTCAACCCATGACCACCATTCTGACAACAAGTGGGGACTCAAGTGATTTATCCCAGTTGCAGTTTTCGCCGGTACATTTGCTGGATTTATATCAGTGTGTTCTCTGATCCATTCCACAGTCTGAATTTAGAATGATAGCAATGAAAAAAATTTGTGGTATTCAAAAGGCTTATCTGTTGTGTATTATAAAGAAAGCAATCAAGGATAGAAGGTAATCTGTGTTTCACTCGGCAAAGCAGGATGCAAATAGAAATGTTTTTATAAATATTCTGGGTCTCTTATGTGCAATACCAGCTTTTGCTTGCAAATCCATACTGGTTTTTTTTTTAGTTTTTCGTTGCTAATTTATTGTTTCTGACAGTTAGTAACAGGAGAAAAGATGCATACCTGAGGTTTCTGTTCCAGAAAGCTGGAGCTACTCATGGTCCCCAGGCACAGGCATGTATTTGTCTTGGCTCTGAAAAAATAAATAATTTGCTAGTTATTAAATGGTGCTTCAGGTCAGACCTTTATGAAGCTTTGTATTTAGAATAAAGGAAAAGCAGTTTAAATAAGGCACTAGGTCTACGTTTAGTCAGTCAACAATGCAGTTAATCTTTAATTACTGCTGATAACATTCATAGTCTCATATTTTCTAATTATAGAATAACTTATTTCCATAACTGCAGTTTTATTTAACCACACAGTTTTATTTCTTGCTATGCAACAAGTACAACAGCATTTATTTATTTTTTTTACTGAAAGAATGCCATCCTCATCTGCATATGAAAGTCAGGATTCTCTGCATAATTCTGATTCCTTGCATGATCCAACCCACTTCTGTTCAAACTAAGCGTAGCTAATATCTCTCTCAAATTGAACTGGTTGTGTTTAATGGAAGATTTAGCTTGACTGTCTCTTTTTCCTCTATCTTCTTATAAATGTGAGAGCCCAGGGCTTTTCAAATCCAATCCTGAACAAGTCCTTAATGTTATATAGAAATTGTCCACCTAAAATGCTAGTGATTTTGTGTTTCTTTGGTGAGATTGTGTTTGAAGAAATATGTTGAGGTATCATGACCACATGAAACACGAAAATGTGCAAAATAGAGATGCTGTAAGTCATCTTTTAATATTTAAACCTGCCCCTTTTGTAGTTACCTGTGCACTTGTTCCTGTTGATTGACAGTTGTCCACAGCACTGCTACAATGCACCTGCTGAAAGGGAAAAAGTGAAAATTAATTGAAAGCACTTTGCTTCCAATTATGAAGATTGTGCGTAAGCCTCCAATTCAAATAGAAACAGCTTAAGAAAGTCTCACATAGGAAATTACTTTTTGTTCTTTCAGATGAAAACATGACTATAGGGATCCATGCTTTCCTCATCTCCAGGCTGGCCTGTGCAATATGTACTACCCAGGTTTGGCAATGGGTCATGGAAAAAAACCAACCAACCTCCATTTTGTCCAACTTGCCCTCAGGGGAACACATACCTGCTAAGAAACTATCATTGTGCTGCTCGTTGTTCCCTGATCCATTTCAAAATTGCTTTAGAACATCTTCTGGAACTCTCAGAATTTAAGACAGTAAGAAGATAAAAATATCTGTATCAGACTTTAAACTTCAGATGTTAGGTTTTAATGCTCGTCATCAATAGCTAAAATGCAATTGGAAGGTCCTATGGAAAAAATTCCACAGATGTAAAGGTGCTAAATGTTCTCATGGTTAAATCCTTATCCTTAGTTCCCTGTTATCAGAAATCTCTATTGGATCAAAATTGACTTTTGCACAAACAGTAGTACTTCTATCGTATCTTTTGCGTGTAGCAAATCTTCCTTAAAAATTGATATCTGAACAGCATTGCAACATGCATGCGGAATAAAGTCATTTAACAAGGTAGTAAAAGCAAAAGAGAGATGAGGAATATGGTACTTCAGTTCAGATGTATCTTTGCAGGTTCTGAACTTAAGTGTAAACTTAAGATTAAAATTACAAATCCTTTGTCTGCCCTACTATAAGAATGTCTTTTTGCTTTTGGTAACTGGTATGGGTTATTAAAATCGTATTGGAAAGACAACAGTAAATTTTTCCTAACAAATTTCAAAGAGATCCCTTAAACATCATTCAAGTCTTTGTTTCCTGCTATTCATTCAGAATCATATTGAGCTGATTTAAATTTACAGGAACATTTGAATGGGATGCAGTAGATACTAAAAAAAACCAAAACAACCAACGTACCAAATAGTTGACAACTAGAAAAACAGCTTCCTCTGCTACAGTGAATGTTTTCTATATAGCTTATTTTAAGGAAAACAAAGACTGGAATACCTTATCTCAGTCAGTAAAAAACTTAAAAGGCAAAGCCACCCAGGTTTTTTTTCACTAGGACAATGGAGTATCATAATACTGACTTTTGAAGGAGATAGAATAAAAAAGAATGTGATGGCAGTCAGATGACTCCTTCCTTTCGGAATGGAGTTTGCACAGTATCCAGTTATGACAGGTCTCCTTGTTATTCAGAGCTTGATAACCTTCAGCTTCAGGGAATCCTACTTGTGGTGGTGTCAGGACACTCAGGCTGTGATTATCTTAATTGCAGATATCACAGAATTGAATTGTAACAGTACATTATTGGTGGAGATACAGAAAATACAGAACCGATAGGAGAAAATAATGAGAGCTTTTTGGTTTAACTTACTTATTACCAGTTATGAAGTTCAGAGGTTTCTCTTTTTGAAGTGATTCATATGTTAGTATTAAAATTTTACTTCTACCAAAATACTTACATTGAAGTTATTTCTGATTT
>WUAM01000431.1:106800169-106842879 GCA_024336885.1 Actenoides hombroni | reverse complement strand
TTTTCCTTTTTTCCTTTTTTCCTTTTTTCCTTTTTTCCTTTTTTCCTTTTTTCCTTTTTTCCTTTTTCCTTTCTTTTTTTTTTCCTTAGTCATTTTTTCTTTAGCTTTCTTTTTGAGACCTGATTCTTGAATTAACTTTAAGCACTTAACTATTTACATTCTGCTTCATTGAACAGTTAACCTTGTACTTAAGTCACAGTACTTGCACAAGTATGGCTTTTGAGAGAAGAGTTTGAATCCACATTAGTCCCATACATCTTGTACTTGACTTCGCTTATTCTGCTATCCAATAGACTGGATCCAGACTAGTGCCAAAGCGTGAGTCTACATATAAGCAGGGTAAGGAGTTGAGGCTTAAGAGTTCAATATGTGCTTGAAATCACAGACAGAGTGAATGATTACAAGACGATTTAAATTCATTTTCAAATGTAAGCATTTCTTAGCCATTTAGCCGAGCACATTTTAGATACTCCATGTGCTTACATGGTTCAAGTTAAGTGGCTTAAAGGTTTTCTGAAAGTGTTTTTGAAATGGATGTCATTCCTTCAATAGAAGAAGAGATAGGCCAATGTCAAGCAGTTTTGAAAAGCTTGTTCTCATTGCTCTACCAAGATAGTTTTGGTTTTTTTATTCCATCCCTTTTTTGGTTAAATCATTTTCACTTCCCTGACTCTTCTCATACCCATTGTTCCTTGATAACCTTTCCTCTAATGTCCAGTTTTCTGTTAACTTCCACACTTACTATTCTTTATCTCTCTTCTTTTTACTGGAGTTTTGGAGAAATCATTATGCTTTTTCAGTTCCTTTCCTTCTTTCATCAGTTCCTGGTATCCAACAACAAATAAAACCTTTTTATTTCAACTATACCTATTTGATGAGAAACACACAAGTCAAAAATTTAGTACTAGATCAATTGAAAGGGTAAGCAGAGCATAGTGGTTACTATTTACAAAAAAAAGGGAACTAGGACTTGTATACTATTAAGTATTATTCCCTAAGTTGGGATATCAGAATCTGAATCCAGGAAGTAGAATCAGGATTTTAAGGTGATTCTTTAAAAATCACTATGCTTATTCTCAAAAAACCCCAAAACAACCAAATCCCCCCCAAAAGTCCAGGTACACTGAATAGATTCATTAGACTTAATGTCACTGTTCTTTTATTAAACTGTGTATCACTGAACTTCTCTTAAGCTTTAGAAGCGACAGCATGGAATTGGAAGAGAAGAAGGGATTTCCACGAAGGGCAGTCAACTACGTTCTTGGTGAGTTCAAAAAGTAGATATAAAATTTGATGTCTGCTAAATTTTCCCCTTTATGAAGCGACATATATTTAGGGCCTGGTTCACAGTGGCAAAACAAAGACAGTTTTATTGAAACAGTCTCTACATTCTCTGGATTAATTTATGCCATCACCACGTAAAAATCTGTGTTCTGTTACAGCTGAGTTTGTGGTGTAGCTCCTGAGTGAAAACATGAAGTGACATCAACTTAATTAGTTATTTTCACAGTGATTATGCTACAGTGTTTTCCTGCCCAGTTTCTGAACAAAACAAGATTTATAGGATTGTGTTGCCTCTAATAACTTTTGAATTCACTGCTTAATTTCAGCAGCGTTTGATATAGAGGTCACAAAGTAAAGTTTCTATGATCTGAGCGAAACGTAGCAGCTGGAAGTAGAGAAAGGACTAAAATTAGTGCCTCTGGGGTAGAAAAAGCTGCAGCATGGACTCAGAAATTTTCAGTTCAACTTGTTGACTTCCCACTTGTTGCTTGGTTGGTGTGCCAGTCAATGCATGTGTAGCTCAGACCTAGCCACAACGTGAGCTGCCTCTTGTTCTTCTAGAAGTCAGAACCTGGTGTTTTCTGCAGGAGTTGAGGGAAGTCACTTTAGAAGGGAATGGGAAACAAGCCAGAGTAGTGACAGCCTGGGATTACTGCACAGGTGTGTTGGTGGCACATAAAAGTGACCTGACAGGTAACTAGACTAGTCATAAAAAGCCCCACCTTGTTTTTACCAGGGCCCTCTAGTGTCCCAAACAACTTGTGAATCATTCCATTTTATGGTAGTTTCTATACCTGGATTAGATGCATGTTTTTCCTGTCCACATCAGAGAAGGGAACTGTTGAGACAGCTTCAGTATTTCATTTCTTTGACTGTTTGGATGTCAGCTCTGAGCTATTCCTTAGGCTGCCAAAACTGTAAAACTGTGTTTTCAGCTCTCCCCAGAAACTAACTGTAATTTAGACTGTGGTTATGTGTCCCTGACCCATCCTACAACCTACACTCTTGGAGCAGTGCAGGAAACATGCATTGTATTCCAATTAACTTCATTTGTGAAGAAATGTGTGGAGCTAGGTACCCAGACAGAAAACAATATTATTTAGGATCCGGTTGCATCAAGTTACCACACTACATTGCAACTTAGGGAATGTTAAATTTTTAGGTGCATGATTATGGGTACAATGATCCTGAAAAATATAGTCTGTCCATTTTTCTCAGTCAGTGAGAAATGAGCAGATTACACTTGCCAGAGGTACTGGTTCACCCGCTTTGCAGGCTCAGGTAGGCAGCACTAACTTGGCATCTGTTTGGTGTTTTAAAATTTTCTGTGTGATGTTAGACCGTGGTCAAAATATTTTATAACACTGTTTACATAGAACTTAGCACTGTAATTTAGAAACAGCAGAATTTCTCAGAATAACAGAAGCCTAAGAGTCATGCATCTGAAGTATAAAGTTTAAAAGCAGTAACATGAGAAGATACACTTCCAGTTAAATATTGTAAGACAACTGCCTTGAAATTTATCATTAAGTCTAAAATGTATGTTTTATATTTTTTGTTTGTCCTCCTGCCCAGTTGAAAACCATCAACCTGGCAGCAAGAAATAAAAAACTGGGATACTTTTCTCCATTTTCTGCTTATTTTCATGTTTGTTGTTTCACAACATCAAATCCAGTAAGAGAACAACTGCTCATTTAAAAAAAAAAAAAAAGAAAAAAAAGACTGTATCCCACTTACATGCAACTTTTGGTTTTTCTGTTAGAATCCAAAATCCTTAATTCTTTCTGGCTTCCCCCCCCCCCAGAAAAAAACCAAAACCAATTATTTCCCTAATGCCATCTGTATTAAAGGAATGAAGAAATGTCTTCTGCATGTTTCTAGGATCTAGGTTGTTTTACAACCTTTATCACCAATACTTTTGCATAGATAGTGTCACCAGTTAAATATTATTTCATGGAACCCATGGCTAATCTGTTTGAAAATGGTTTATAATATATAAAAAACATTGTAACTTACAGTATTTTCCTTTTAAAGATCAACATAGATGTGTTTTTAATGAGAACAGTAGGGTCAAATCATGAACGTGAAGTTTTGTGTGAATAGCAAAGTGGTAGTATGTTCTTGGGTAACGTTATGTTCTGTGCTTCCTGTATTTTAAAGGGTGTTCTTTAAGAGCTTAAACTCAGTAAATAATTAATTGTAGTGGATTTTCATAAGAATTATTTTCTTTTAAAAAGCTGACCCTTTTAAGTCTAAAAATGACTAAAACTAAATTACTTTTTATCATGTATTTTCAAAGACCTTGGTCTTGGGTAGTGCTATATGTTGTCAGATACTTTGGTGATCATGAAGGCCTCAATAAATTCACAGGCCTGTGCAGCGTCCCCAAAATTGGTGTTGTGGGGCAGATTTGCAGATGGCTTAAGCACTAAAAAGTGACTTGCATATAAACCAAAGAAGCTAGAATAATTTATTTTTAGAAAATAATAATTTAAAAGCTATATTTCAACCATATCAGTAAAAGCTTCCATAATGTGCTGTTATTACATGTAAACTCCTTAAGCAATTCTAAGCCAACATTCTTTAAAGAAGGAGCTAAAAATTCCTATAAATAATATGCAACTTAAGGATGTATGGAACTCCTTTATTATGTGCTGAATGCTGTAATAAAACAGGCTATCAGTAGGTTTTGCTGCATGTTACTAATTTAAATTTTTTTTTTTTTTTTATCCTGATATGTTTGCAGGTGTGTGGAGGAACACGTCCTGTTCTCGCTGTTGTTACTCCCACATAGGCGGACTCTGTAATTGATTATGTGTGGGTAGGGCCCTATTGAAATTAAGGAGATTCTGCAATAGTGCAGGGTTCTTTTTGTGAAAGTTCAGTTGCAAGATCAGGACCCTACTGTGACTCCTTACTGTGAATTCTGTCAGTGTATCATTGATTGTGCTGGAACCTGCCTTTTGGGATAATGTAAGTCCTGCTTTCCCCCCACATGTACTTTAGACATGAAATAATCATGAAACATTTCTAATTAGAAAATTAATATCATTTACATGCATTCTTTTAATTATGTTTTTTTGGCAGTACCAAATAATATATTCCTCAAAACTTCTTAATGGCACTGAGGCTTTGTGGATAGTTGATCACATGATGACAAAATTCAGCTGTAAGTACACTGCAATGATTGAATTTTTCAATAGCTAGTCTTTACTGATGTTGACAAACTAATAATGATAAAAAGGTGAATCAAGAGGTTTGACTTATGTCAATTGGCTTCAGTTATTTTTAGAAAATATATACAATATATCCATTAGGGATTTCATTATTCTTGGGTAATTCACCATGCGAACCTGGAGTCCTTCCATACTGCTATTAGGAAGAAAGTTTTAATTTGTTTTCTTTATTTTCAGAGTAGCGTGTCTCTGACTTGCTCTGTATTTTCACCCATAAACATTCTGAAATTTATAGAACTATAAAAACTGTTTATACTATCAATATTTTTGTAGGCATTGCAGACCGATTTACTAACAGAATTGTCTTGCCGAGTTCAACATTGAAATGTTAATAAACATATACTTACACTTGTGTCAATGTAACCTGGTTAAATTAAATTAAACTGAGCTGGCATTATGAGTGCATTTGATCATGCATGCTGATTAGCTATATTCTTATGCAGGAACTACAGATTTTATTGTACCTAAGTACTTTGTGCTTTATCGATAATAATTACCCATATCATATGTCAGTGGACTCACCCAAAATACCTATAAATATCTATGCTTGGATTAAGGAGGAAGTTCTTTTCCCGTAGCTATGGGTACAGTCATTGCTATGACTCCTATTTTTATATACAAATGAGCAGAACCTACATGTAGGTGTTTTCCCTGCTTAACAAAAGGAGTATTATAAACTCCATGCCCTTTTTTTACGATGCTGTATTTCCTTTTGGTATTCAAATACAAGAATGTTTTCAGTGGGGTTTTAGAGTCTGAAAAATGGAAGAACTGGGAAGGTGGTTGAATTTGTGAATAATTGTTAAGGGGCCGTAAAGGTCTAGAGGAGTTGTACGTAAGGACAATTAAAGATTCTTTCTCATGGAGCAAGGACACAGATGATAATTGGTGAGTAAAGATTAAGGAAGGCAGGATTTTATTTATTTTTCTTTTCTTGGCTTGGCATAAGAGCAGCGTGAAATGAAAGTAATTTGAAGAAAGAGCAAGACCAAAGAAGAAATCATAAACTCAGATCAAAAGCAGACTAGAGAGTACAATTTTAAAAAACAAACAAACAAAAAACCAAAACAATAAAACACAAAACCAAAATGGAAGGCAAAAATACGCTAGAAGAAGAACTGGTGTTTCTCATCGCACTGAATTTACGATAGATTTAAGTTTAAAACTTTCAGTTAGTTGTTTTCGCTATCTATTTTTTTTTTCCTGTTGGAGGGGAGCGTATGGTCTTTGAAGAAGACTCACTGACTAGTTGTGAGTTGCCTGTATAAATTGGGCATTCAAAATGACAGTTCCAACTAAGAACAGAGGACAATAGTTACGTATGCTAAACTACAATTAGTGCTAAGCAGAAGCCATAATTTCTTGTTCAAACACAGAACTTAATGATTTTGAAGTGTATCATCTTCAACAGAGCTCAAAACACAATTATGTTCGTTACAGGGTGGGAATTTTCAAAGTTCTAGTTTAAAAATTCAGTAGGGATTCTTTTGAGGTTTTGGAATGTAAAATGAAATTGAGATTTTTCAGTATGAGATGACATCAAGATTTGAGAACGTTGGATGATTCATTTTGCATAAAAAAAAAATCTTGATCAGCATAAATGTTCAAACCTAATGGTTTATTGTTTTCATCTTTTAATCCTATTGCCCATAGTTATTCTTATTTGCACTAAACTGGTTAAAAGAAAGAAAAGGAGATTAGATGATTGCAAAAAACCCACAAACATGGCTGTCTAGCCATGCCTGCCCTGCCCCACCCCAAGCCAGATCAAAAGAAGTGCCTCAGAATAGATCTACTTTCAGAGGAGAAAAGAGCAGAAAGTGACATGCTAGTGAGGGGGGTATGAGGAATTCTCTGAGTATTTTATGTGTATCTAATTTTTTCACGCACCACCACTGCAAGGCAGATCACCGAGGTGTGACTGTTTCTCCTTCCTGTGATGGCAGCTTCCCAGTACTTGGAGGGAGATAATGTTGGGGCACAGCTCTGTTCTGCCTCCAGTAGTGCTGCTACAAATACTTGGAAGAAAAGAAACTGTGAATTGTCTCATGCTGCAAGCAGCTCTCCGCTACTCGCTGCTGTTACCCCCCATTATTGAGCACTTGATCTGATTGTTTCTTTGGTTTAACTCCTGCTGTGGTGCTGTAAATGAATGAAACTAGGGGAATAGCAAGAAAGCAGGTATCAAGAGAAGGAGTTGATGTGGAATGTAAAAGTAGGCATTTGCTATAAACCTACACATTGTGTGGCTTGGGAATAACTTCAAGAGCTTGAATACCAAACTACAGCAACAGAGTAAGTTTCCTTTAGCAGCAAACTGAGGCGATAGTCCTACTTCTGTACACTAAGAAGGAAGAGCAAAGGCACGTGCCTGAACATTCAGCATCTCAGTTCTAAGTTTCAGCTGTGAGATCTTTTTATCTGCTGCTGTTTGTGCTTGGCTTATATTGTGACTGTCTTTGTCTTCAAGCTGGATGTAGCATATTTTTGTTTATGTCAAATGAAGCACCCATCATATTATAACATCAATGAACATTGTTTTTCTTCAACCCTTCAAAGTCAAAATGTGATAGCATAGATAGCTGTAATAAGTTAGTAATAAATGTGACATGAAATAATTTTCTCATTTTGCCGTATTTATAGCAAAACCAGTGTTTTATGTTCTTCATAAACTTCCATCTACTTTTCCACTCCTAAGCAGATCTAATGCATGGAAATTTTCTTTAGTATTATTTCCAGTTACAATTTTTGGTCTTTCATTAGTAATCTTTTTCATACTTAGGTTGAGGACCTCACAAAACCTCTCTGCATCTTCTGTGAATGACACCGTCATGCTGTCATTTGTTTTAAGTCATCAAATCTAGGCTAAATCTGGGGTTTGGTAATATTTTTCCAACCCTTTAAGGATGGGCTTTCTTCATTAATAGACAATTATAATTTTAATCCAGGTTTTCAATGGATCATGCTTTTATTAGAAAATCTTTTACTTTTGCCTTGACAAATGCAGTTTTACTGTGCTCATTAGTCCATTGTAAATATCGGTTTCCAAACTTACTCCTTTGGTATTTTCAATTTTCTCCTTCAGTTTACAGCAACAAAGATAAGCTATCTGTTTTCATTTTCAAGGCCCATCAAGACTACTTCTACCTGATACCTCTCCTTCAGTATCAAGAGGTTGACTCTGTTTCTGATCACCTTATGATGCCATCTTCCATCATTTGGTCATTAAATTTTCCGACCACACTGGGTATTTTCTTTTCAGCTACCTCTCATGTATTGGTTGACTTCATAAACAGAACTGCTTATTATTTTCCTTTAAATATCTTCTTAAAAGTTTTATATACTGTGAAGCTTAAAACAATCCAAGTACACAACAGTTATATTGCAGGTATATTAATGCCAGTGCTTATCACAGTAGTACTGTGTCATTGCATTTATACTCTGCTGTAATTTCTCTGTTGTCTCTTTATGTAGAATTCAAGCACATCTACTTTTTGTTGTGTGTTTATTCATGGACCAGCTTAATGAGAAGTGGTCCAGGGTGAGGCCTCCCAAGATTTATGGTAATACGAATAAAAAATTATAAATACCTACTGGATACTGCAGTGTAGCAGTAGTAGGATTCTGCTGTGCCTAATGCTACCATCATATTTAATGCAGAAAGAAGGTGCTCCAACTAGAGGCCACACAAAAGGGAAAGAAGTGAGTCACAGCCAACAGGTAAAATGCTAGCCCCAAAGGCTTTCCCAACTGTCAGACCCAAGTCAATAGCTACTGGCATTTTCTTAACGTTTACTACTGACAGTTCCCTTAAAGCATCCCTCTCTTATTTTCTCTTCTCCCCAGCAGTAAGAACAGACTGTCCCTTCTCATAGCAGGAAGTAAATGCAAATATTACAAAGTGCTGCAGTGTATTCAAAAGGTTAAAGGACTTTATAGCATCCTTATGGACTTCTATAGCCTCCTTATGCTGATTAGTGGATTCTCTTCCTGACACAGCATGTCTTTGTATTGAAATCTTGAATAACCACAAGTGGTTGCTCCAGTCGTACTGTTGGTCAGTCCTTTTACAAATGTCATCCAATCTCTGTTTGAGAAGGAACCTACACTAGTTTTGATTTGGTATCTTGGTACATTGCTGTCTCGCAGCGCTCCGTTTCTATTGTGCCTTGAAGGTAATGATTCTTCAGAAGAGTGGTAAGCATGAATTCCATCAGGAATTCCCCAGGTACGTCACCCTCTTTCTGAAAATGGGTCTGCGTGTATCCCTTTCTTTCAGATGACACTGAAAAGTCAGTGCATAAATTATACAGAGAGAATAGAATGTTTAGGGCCTAACTGATACAGAGGTGGTAGATTGGACTATGCAGACCAATGACACAGTACATCACAGAATCTCAAAATGGTAGGGGTTGGTAGGGACCTCTGGAGATCATCGAGTCCACCCCACCTGCCAAAGCAGTTCTCCCAGGGCAGGCCACACAGGAATGCATCCAGGTGGGTTTTGAAAGTCTCCAGGGAAGGAGACTCCACAACCTCTCTGGGCAGCCTGTTCCAGACTCTGTCATCCTCACAGTGAAGAAGTTTTTCCTCATGTTGAGATGGAGCTTCCTGGGTTCTAGTTTGTGCCCATTGCTCCTCGTCCTATCACAGGGCACCACTGTAAAGAGACTGGCCCCATCTTCTTGATACCCACTCATCAGTTATTTATAAACATTGATCAAAGAAAATTGATATACCAAAGAAAATATAGTCAAATGAATTTTATGATAATAAACTACAAAATCTAATTACAAATGGCTCTATATCTGAATAGAAGTCTAGTAAGAGCTATGGACTAGTTGATGGGATGGTGACAGTGACTGTGAAATACTGTGGGAGACTGGAGAAGCTGTATAACTGGAAAGATTGATCATAACAGAAGTTCTTGGTTATCTGTATATAGACTGGATAAACTTAAGCCACACTAGGCCATCATGCCCAGGCTGTATTTTTGTGTTAGGAACTACTTTTTGAGTAAACCATCTAGAGAATCCGGAAGAGGGGGACAGCCGTTGATTTAGTCTAGGTTAGCACATGAGAAGTGACTACAGAAGCACCATTCGCTAGCAATATGTCATACTCAAGTTTCTCATACTTCTAGGAGAAAAGAAGATTAAAACAAACAAACAAAAAAAAATCCTGTGTTGTTTAAAAAAGAATTGCATACAAATGAAGATAGAATTTAAATACATATTAAAAGAATCATCGGACTTTGCTTTCTGATTCTAACTCAACAAGAACTGTCCAACACAACTGAACAGTAAAGGAAGTTACTAGAAATAAAGAGACATTTTTCAAAAAGTGAAATCCAAGCAAGCAAAGCAGAAAAGAGCACAACTCTTGCCAGTGTAGACAGACCTGTTATAAGGCAGAACAAAACAATTTTGAAATGAAACAGGCTAAAATCCTAAAAGCCAAAAGCCATTTTTTTCCCCAAGTGTAAATATTGCTAGTAATGAGGTGAGTTCAATAGATAATTGCCGATTAAGAGAGTATTTAAGACAAAGCCATTGCAGAAAGAAACGAATTAACCCTTTGCGTTGGCAAGGTTTATTACAGGGAGATTAGGGTCATCCCCACATTTGTTCTTTATACAAAATATATCAGATTTAAAATATCAATAAAAGATTATGTTGGCTTTTTTTTTACAAATTGATTTAATAAACATTAACAGATTGACAGATAGCATGTTGTTCATTCAGCAGTCCTAGAGAGACTCAGAAATTGAAGTGGTCAGCTATTAACTGTGTTGTATATTCTATCACTTAAATTAGCCTTGATAACAGAAGAATGGAAAGTAACAAATGTTACACTAGCTTTATGGGATGATCATGGACTAATAAGTGTGACTACCGTAACAGACAAAATGCCAGTGAATGTGATAAAGAATATAATCAACAGTAACATAGATAGGTGTAATAGGCAGACATCATCTTGGCTTTTGTACGAAGTTGGTCTGTCTTAGAGCTTTGCTAGTTATTTGAAGGAGTCAACAGATACACTGGAAAGGGTAACCCAAAAGTTTTTTAAAAAGCTCCATAACCAAAGACTGTTAACAAAATGGAAGTATTGAGTTATGTAGAATTCTTTGGGGATTAGTGAAGGGTTACAAGATAAGGAGCAGTACAGCAGCTAACGGGCAGTTTTAACAATGCCACATCACAAAGCTTTGGATTGGCACTTTTGCTGGTCCACCTGTTCCTAAATGTTCTGAAAAAGTGCAATGATAAAGATTGCATATGATAAAAGGAAAATATCCAGTTGGAGTCAGACCTAATGTTGATCCTGAAGGATCTCACAGCAGGACCTGTGGTGATCTGGGAGCCATGGTTGTCACAGAAGCCAAATACCGTGGACCCTGCTGTTCAGCCATATCTATCATTAGAGAGAGGCAGTGGCTGTTGGATTACAGCAGCCATCACTCCATAAACTGTGAGCTCAGCAGGCTGTGACCAGTCCTGCTGCTCAGTAAGGCAGGAACTTGTAGCTGTTCTTTCTAACCACAGCAGGGGCTGCAAGTTGAAGACAAGATTCTTCCTCCCTATTTCTCAGGGTTTCACTGCCACAATGAGCTTAAAGTACAGGTTTTGATCCTGGAGTTTCTGCTTGTCACCATTAAACTGATAGGTTGTATCTTGCTGCTGTGAGAAGCGAGGGGTCTCAAGCCATTTTACGGATGTTTGCATAGAATTGTAGCAGCTCCTGCTAATTTCCTAAAATAACTTTGGACGGAGTTGGTGCTAGGAAAAAGTGGCAGAATGGTATTTGAAACAGAGAAGTGGCACTGGCATGCTGGTCGGTTTTAAGCATTGATGAGAGCTGTATATAATATAGGAAAGGATAACTAAAAGGTAGCTTTTCAGCAGGAATGGCAAATGGATCAGAATTCCTCAGTTTGGAAGAACGTTCTGTCTTGAAAACTTCACTTGTCCTGAACCAGCTGTGGCCAAAATCCCACCTGTGCAGAGTTACAGCTTTTCTGTAAATAAAATTGTGTAGTCCTCATTGATTGATAACAAATTTTCAGGCATGAATCAAATGTAAACTGTTCTCATTTTCCTAAATCTGCGGATATTTTTTTTATCCTCTGCTTCTGTTTGTACCTTTATCTGGCAGTTGCCATATTATGGATGGGCAGATCAGTTTCCCTTGCGTTGTTTACAAACCTGTGGGCGATGGAGAATGCCAGCTTGCTGCTGCTCCAGAAAGCTAAAAGCAGTAGCAGGCCCTAAAATTAATCCTGGGGGAAATCAGATAAAGAAGCAGAAATATTTCACACAGCAACCAGAAAGTCTGGAGGGAGGAACAGGGTAGAAGACATCACTGTACCTTTGAAACAGCTGGAATGGTTTCCAGGCTGTTGTCCACAAACCCCTGGTGGAACGCAGGGCTATGGTAAGTTGAACAGCTGTTTGGCTAAACCATAGTTAACAGCGTTTTAAATAGTGTTTCCAATTAAAAGTTTGATCAGATGGGGGTGTGGTGGTTTTTGAAAAATATTAAGTGCTGATAATGATCTGTTGTTCCAATAATATGGGAACCACTGTTCTGGAATGTTTGAAAAGGTAGAGAGCACTCCTGACTCTCTTGCTTTAGATAGGCTGTGTGCCTTTCCACCAGAAGCAAGAGGGACAGGTTCTCAGAAAGGAGCCAGGAAGAGCAGTCTGGCAGCATTAATTGTCCCTACTTCTGTCCCTGCCCAGTAACAGAATCATGGGGTTCTTAATCATTTCTTCATATCTGAGTATCACTAGAAGTCTTTGCTACCCCTATTTTCCATATATGCTTATCACTAGTAGATTTAGTTTTCTAAGGAGTATAACTTTTCAAGACTTGGGTCCTCATCGGAGAAAGATTAAAGTTGTCAACCCCACTAAATTAAAATACCTATCTGTGTTTGAATTAATACCTGGTTGCTTATTGCCAAAAAAACACGTTTTAAAATTTTCTATTCTATCATTATTAACAGACATGAACTTTCCTTACAAGTCTTAGCATGTCTTATTACAATATCTGTTTAATACTTTTTTAAAAATCCCAACTCTGTTTCACCAACTTCTTTTAATTTATGTCAGCTCCCTGAATGGTAATTTTACATCATAAAAATCTTTGTCCTCTTATCAAGTCTCTTATTATTATTGTTTTTTCCCTATGGAAAATTTTCCAGAACCAATAAGTATGTGTATTGTCAGTTCTTTTGTTTGCTCTTGATATAAGTTACTTCCCATTGCCCTGAGTACCATACATGCACATCCCTAAGTAATTTGCAGAGATACTGACTTTTCCAACATACTCTGCATCTTTATGTTAGGGATTCTGGTGGTCTTGAATTTGAGAAATGCCAATTTATAACCCTTATTCATGGGTTATGATTATACATTTATACCACTATTTGTGGTATAAATGTGTTTATCTTGAAAAAATCAAATGTCTAATCTAAACTAGTGTATTTGATGAAATTTAAACAAAATACTGGAACCAAATGTTACTGACTATAGTGTTTTAAAAGGAACTAAAGAAGTTGGCAGGCAAGCATGCTCTGTGTAACCTTTTTCTGCTCCGTATTTCCTACTCATGTTTTGATACATATATGAAAAATTAGGGAGTTTGCGTGTGGTTTTATATTATCTTGCTAAATACCTGTTGCTAACATATAATTCTGAAGTTGTCTTTGCTTGGGATTAAGCTTCTAGCTGAATATGAGATCGAGGGGAATCTTTGCCTTGTACCAGAACAGAACATGTAAAGCAGGAGAGATTGACTTCTGCAGTAGTGTGGGAAAAGGTTATTTCCTGATGTCATCTGTAATGACAGGATAGAGGGTTTCATGAGTCTAGGCAAGGCATACAGATACAGAAGCAGCGATGAGTTGGATGGGTAGGACTGGGGATGAGTGCTCATGAAGAATTTGGCATAGGGATCAGAACAGGGTTTCTGAAAGAGCTGGAGAGATCATAGTTTGAGAAATACATTAGGGTCAGTTGGAAGTCACATCACCACAGAACATGGCTACAGCTCTCCATCTGAATCTAGTTTACCCTTGCCCCAGCTACACCCTTTCCCGTGTTTTCTGAAACCCCAGCTTCTTCTCCAGTTCCTGCTTGTGACCCTTCTAAGTGAAAAACCTACTTTCCTGCTTACTCCAGGAACAGTTACATGCAGAGGAATGAATAGTCCCACAAATCCCTCCCATCTAACACTTCTCTTCTGTTCCACTCTTACTTTTTTCTGCCTTCTGATGATGGGATTTGTCATTGAGGGTGCAGACAGACAGATGAATCATAGAATCATTTAGGTGGGAAAAGACCCTTAAGATCATCGAGTCCAACCTTAAGACTCACACTACCAAGTCCACCGCTAAACCATGTTCAACATCTACATGTTTTCTAAATACCCTAGGTAGCCTGTTCCAGTGCTTGATAACCCTTACAGTAATTTTTCCTAATGTCCAATCTAAACCTTCTGTGCTGCAACTTGAGGCCATTTCCTCTCATTCTATCACTTAGTACTTTGGAAAAGAGACCAACTCCCACCTCACTACAACCTCCTTTCAGGTAGTTGTAAGAGGGCTAACCTCTCCCCTCAGCCTCCTTTTCTCCAGGCCAAACAACCCCAGCTCCTTCAGATGCTCCGTAGGAGACTTTTGCTGTAGACCCCTCACCAGCTTTGTTGCCCTTTTTTGGACACACTCTAGCACCTCAATGTCCTTCTTGTAGTGAGGGGTCCAAAACTGAAGACAGTATTCAAAATGCAGCCTCACCAGTGCTGAGTAAAAAGGGACTCGGATACTGTTAAAGTGTTGGGCGCAATATGAAGTCAATAAAAGAAAGCATACTTTACTTTTTTTTGTTGGGTTGTTTTGGATTTTTTTTTAGTTGGTTGGTTAGAGGGTACATTTTAATGGAAAAAATACTGGTGTTTCTTTCTTGCACAGATTTTTATAGTAGAGATCATTCTTTTAGTTGTCAATGTTGATCCCTAAAAATTTGCTCTACTCTTGTTACTTGTCATATGTTATATTGTATTTAAAGACTGCAGGAGTTCATAATTACTGCAAGGTAACACCTTGAAGTTTTGGCACTACCCTTTAACATGATAACTTTCTGTTATGTGTGCTTCTCATAACAGCTAAGCATGAAATTAAGGTATCAGATAGTAATATAGTTCCAAATCAGTAAAAACCATTATGTTGTGCTGTATGAGCAGAGCTCTTCACAGAATGGTGATCTCATTCTAAGATTACAGTTATCCTATAAATAGATGTTTGTTGCCAAACTTTATTCTGGTGACCTTATGTCTTTTTTGGAAATGAGAGAACACAAACACTTAAATTTTAAGTCAGCCATGCTAAAAGCTTTCAGGATTTGGTATTTCACCCCAGGATTGGATCCATAGCCCTTTTAAATTTGGGGATTTCAGAAATTGTTCAGGTGAGTAGGAAAAAGCAAATGTGCAAGGAAGAAACTGAAATGGAGAGGAGGAAGGAAGGGAAAGATGAAATACAGTATAACGAGCATGGGAGAAAGAATATGGTGAAAAGGGAGCAGTCAGATAAGTATTTACACCAATATTTTGTATTTAGTGCTCAGACATGTTACACTTTATGCTTGCATGGAAAACAGATTGAAGCTTCAGCTTTCTGACTAACTGCTGTGCTGAGCTGTACTTTACTCTCTGTGCGTTTTTACTTTAGCACCGTTCCTCTAGGAAAAGCTTTAAACTGACTTTCAGAACCAACCTGAATCACAAAATGCATTATCCTACTAGGAAATTATGACTGCCCTTAAGTTCTGCCTTCTTCAAGTTATCTCTTAAAAGAAACACTCTTAGACATCAAAAAACCAAAGCAAATTTTTCATATATATGTTTCTGTTGTTAATTCTAGTTACTAGAATTTGGGGCAGGGCACAGGTAGGCAATAACACTTCAGAGTGGCAACATTTATTGAAAAACATAACTGTAATAGTGCTGAAGTTGAAAATTGAAACTGCTAATTAATCAGTATTCAACACGACTAGGCAAAGTTCATTCATTCATAACCAGATGTAGCTGTAGAACAATGGATTACTTACATTGGCTTTCATTACAGGTTAGACATCAGTGTGTGGATGTCATCCATAAACTGCAATAAAATAAAATAAATTAGGAAATTGGCAAAAAAAAAGGTTTAATTCAGTAATTTGTTCATTTATGTGCTTAGCCACTGTATGATTCCCGTGAGTATATATATGGTATTATAGCAAAGTAAATGTTTAGGGAAATTATATACTTTTAAAACTGAGCAATTAACTGATATTTATATAGTGACTATTACTGGTCTTCATGAATTACCATGCTAAAACCTGGTTTATTTTTCAATATATAGAGAGGGACCTCCCATTTTCTTATATTCACTTAGTAGTATGTATAAAACACCTTAACTGTTCAGCAGAGCAATACTTTGGTGTAACTGAGCCCTGAACTCCTGTGGGGCAGAGGAGCATCACCTCTAGAACTGCCCCCTTGCTGACTGAGGACACAAAGAGTGAAAATGAGTGGAGCAGGGAGAGGCCTTGTGGTGCCAATTCACAGCTAATTTTGGGGTGATAACATCTACTTTTTGGAAGGTAGCATATTAATTTCTGCTGATAGAGATTGATCTGCACAGAATTATGCTATAAATTGCTGGGTTCTCTTTCCTGCAAAGTGTCTGCGTCACAGGGCAGCAGTTTTTAAGGGCACCCAGTGAAGATGTGCATACTGAAAACCGGACTTAGCTGTATTCTTTACGTTCATTCTAAAAGGAACATGAAACTAAATGCAGATATGACTTTCAGAAGTTCAAAATAAGAGACTTCATGGTGTATTATAATTAGCCCTTGCTGTTATGTTGGTTTGCATTAGTGTTACACTATTCTATGTTACATGGCTCTAGAACTGTTTAGATCATACAAATTCTTAAGTGTAAAATCACGTTTCAAGTGCACCAATATTTAGATTTTATAGATGTCTTTTAAATGGCATTGTAACTGACAACTCTGTGTTGTCCTCATGTAATAGGCAGTATCAGGATGGCTGTGTTCTGAAACAGTCTTTAATGGAGGACCATTAACACATAGGTTTCCAGTGAGGTATGAATTGCAGAGTCCCAGGATTATATCTCTCAGACTTTCCGTATTAACAAGAAAGTGCAGGCTGTGAGCTGTCCTTTTGGTGTATATTCCAGCCCTCAGATCGGTGCCCAGGAGGAAAGCTCCTTTCCCATCCTCTTCTCTGATTATTTATGCTTTGGTATTTGCAGTTCTGTAAGAGCAGTCTTGTTTTTGTGTCTGGGCTGGCAAGCTTCTGAAGGTGGTATGAAGAGGTTGTCCCCATAGACCTGCTCTACACTGAAGCCTTCTGCAGAGACTGGGCTATATACCAACTTTAAAACCAGCCCTTCACCCATGACTCTCGTATTTAATTATAGTTCATTTAAAATAACCATTATAATGTAAGTGTCCATGACCATCACATAGCATTTCAGTATTTTTTTCACAACAGTATTTACTGTATGTAGTAACAAATTACTGAAATATCAACAGTGCCATTTTAATGTCAGTTAAATGTGACATTTCCTGAACCAGGTCTTAATTTTTGGGAATATAGAATCCCAGTGATGTCAAGATTTGATTTTTACTTACAGCACTTAAAGCCTCAGTAGAGCATAACTACTCCTCCTAGAAAAGCAAACTTTCTGTTATTTGGGGCAGACTGCATTTTTGTGCTCTATAGTGAACATGAGTAATGTTCAGTAATATAAAAATATTATGCAGCACAAACCTATTACATGTCCTGTGCAGATGAAAGTCATTAGTAAATTTTCTGTGTTCAGAGTAAAGGAAGTTGAAAATATGCTGTTTCTCATACTACTTTTAATCCAAATATTGTTACCCATAAGTTTTCAGCTTGAAGACACGTTGCTAGCTTCACATATAGTGAATTTCACAAAATTAATTACATTTCAAATATGTGATTCAGAGTCTTAAGATTCAGACCTTAGGATGGGATGAATCGCCCTCTGGAGGTGCCCATTTCAGTCTCCTGACTTCACAGCAATCCTGCTTTGAACTGACTAGCCCAAACTAGAAGTTAAGTGAGGGGCCTTTCATACCATACTAGGTCCTCTCTGTAGACCTCTTTTTTTTTAAAGAATGGCTGCTGTATTCCTCTCCTTTTCTGTCAGTTTTCTTGTATTTCTTGTACTGTTTCTAAAATGAAGAAGCACAATTGCTACTGTTGCTATTTCCTGTGTATTTTGGTTTTTCCTGTCCTTTTCAATCTTGTTATCTTATCTGTCCCTGTTCTTTGTTGTTTGGTTGTTGTTTTTTTTTCTTCTTTTTCCCGACTCTTTTTAGCTATCATCTCTTCTGAAGCTTTACACTTGCTACCTCTCTGACATCAGACCTTCCATGTTGAGAGTATTGTCCTAACTTCTGATGTGGAAGATTGCTGACCCTTTCCTTTGATGCTGATACCAGTATTTTCTGTGAGAGATAGTACTGTAGTGAAGACATAGAAAAAGAAGAATATGGCACTCGTCAATTTTTTATGGTTTTAAACAGTCAAGAAGTATTGTTCTTCTGCCTTCTTATTCAATGTGCTGGTTCCTAATGTACTTGTAATTTAAAGATGTTTGTAGAAATGTAAAATCAAATGTGAAGAATATAAAATCCATATTAAAGACATTTAAATTTATCAAAATATAGTATTAGTCTTTATTTTAAAAATTGAGTCCTACATGGCTCACTTGCAAAAAGATTTAAAAAGTCGTGTACTGATAAAGTCTGACTTACTGAAAGGTGAAATTATTTTCTTCCTCCCTGTGACAATATTTCCTTGATTTATTACCTATTAAAGATCTCTCCTCTTGAGTTCTGTCTTCTCCCTATTTTTTTTTTAATATTATTTTTTGGTTTTTTTTCCTTTTGTTAATCTAATTTTCCTTTTCCTTTCTGCACTGGACTCTCTTAACTCTTTTGATTCAATAACAATCCATTTTTTCTCTCGTGTATGCATCCATTTACCTAAAATATTGCCTTAAGCATGGCCATATATATTCAGGAATATATTTACTTCTAAACACTGGATGAATCTGCTATTTCAGGGCTTCCAGTAAACCAGATGAGAAATCTAACAATTCAGTGACAGCATTTTAAGTTTTATATGACACACGTGCCTTCATAGGATCAAAGTACCTTGCCTCCTACATCAATGGCATAAAAATTATGGACAGAGATAAACATTCCTATAAAAATACAGACTTATGGTACTTGTTCAGTATAGGAATGCTGACTTAAAAAGAGCATCTGAATGAAAGCAAACATGCTGCATTAATAAAATCTGAAAGCTTCTGCCATACTGTTTATTTGCAGATAAAAAGAAATGCCAACGGAAAGAGCATTTTGTATTGATAGTAATATAAGCAGTTAAAGTTTAAAAAAACCCAACAAGTCAGCTAAAAGATGGACATCCGTAAAATTAGGAGAATGTTTGTAAATCATGCTTTGCTATAGCAGAAATATTAAATTGAAGGTAATGTTTTCTGGGGGGTAGATAACCATAGTTTAGTTATCTATACTACATGTTCTTTAGATAATATAAATTCTTTGAATTTAAAGGAATGCCAAGTACATGATAAACATAAGTAGTGAAGTTCCGAACTTTCTGGTTTAGATGTGTAAAATATGATTCTGGAACCTCTTCTTACACTTAGAGTAATTTGCAATAATAGTGATAATAGCAACTTAAGAGAAAATGCTTGGAGATGTGGCTGAGAAGGTAATTTATGGTGCCTAAAAGTTTTTAACTAGTATAGTTATAAGCATAATTTTAAGCCCATTCAAAAAGTACCTTCTTTGCCAGATTAATTTACTGAGCATGAGGATGACATTACAGACAAGGATTAGAAAGCAGAGGAAATGTGGAATCTCTGAAACAGTTATACTGATGATGAGTTCTTATGTTGTACAGTAGTACCAGTAAGTTTTTTGTTAGAATGAATCAACTGCAACTAATTTTGTAAAAATGAACCATATGAAAATTATCCGTAGAAAAAATAAGAAAGAAAGAAAGAAAGAATATTAAAAGCTATGTAAAGCTTGCTAGAATTTTCTGGGGTATATCCTCAAATGGTATAAATTGGCATGCTTACTGAAGATTTGCCCTTGCTATTAACTATATAATACAATACAGATCCTGAAATAGTCCCTTACTTAATACTTGTATTCATTTTACAGTAGAGTAGTTATGGAATAAGGTCTTACTCATCATGAGAAATAATACAGCTCTAACAATGGCATATTATTGTTAGAAGGAGTACAATCAAACTGACTTGAATTAGCATAGTTTTAGAAAATTACTTTGGTTTTGAGAGAACTGTGTTGATATTGCTTGTTAAGTTACAAAACTATTGCTTGTTTAATAGTACTACTGATCTAAAATTTAGAGTTGTAGTTTGAAGATAAAATTATTTTTATACTCAAGTTCATCTATTTTTGACTTGAAATTTTTGAGTAATAATGTCTCAGTTAATAACAACCAATTAAAGTGTCTTTTTATTCTATGAAGGACAGTGAGGTAAGCATAGCTGGAAACATTTAACAAAACAGGAAGGATTTTTCAGCAAATGACTAAGTGTAACCATAGAGAAACACTTGCAAGAGAAGAATAAAGTTGAGTGAATATTGCTACATGAAGATGTGAAAACTTACTTCGTCTGTAAAGTCCTGCAGGAAACAGTCATGAAATACTAGGTCTTTCTGTTCATAAACACAGCTTAGGTACATGTGATCTTGAGAGGTGCAGTACCACTACAAACTCCATGAAGTGTTCTTTGATCATGTTACAAACAAGTCTGGCTAGGACACAAATAGAATATAACTATCTGTTTTATCTGTGAAGATAAGGTGAGGGAAGGATAATTTATAAAACAACCGCCCTGCTTGCAGATCCTGCAGTTCACGTGGCTGGCAGACACGGAAATAATTCCACAAATGAAAATGGAAGATGCAAAATCCATGAAGATTGTGCTGAAGGTTTGTTTCATTTCACTTTCTCTAGGATTATAAGCATCTCTACAATTATGATATATATACACACACATAATATATGTATATTATACATATTGCTATGTATATGAAAATAGATGTGTGAAAAGCTGTAAAAGAAGAATGTGAGTTACATGCAAGAAGTGTTTCAAAAGAGGCACCAGGAGGATATTTTTATATAGTACTTAAAACAACTGGAAGAAGTAATGAGAGTCAATTCAGTCCTGGATCTGATCATGATCAGGAAAAGAAAATAAATATACTAGATCTCAAATGAAGACCTTATGAGTTTATAATACTTCTGATTTAATAAAGAGACCAGAAAAAGGGTAAATTGCGTAAAAAGGATAAATATTGTGAAAATCACTGACAGAAGTGTAAAGAGTTGAAGAGTAATAGCAGAAAGCTGTTTCAGGAATGACATTGCAATAGAATAAGAGCAAGATTCCACTGGAAAGAAATGTTAGTGAAGTATAAAGTAGGAAAAAAGGAAATGGAACTGGAAATTGAACTTTAAGCTTGCCATCATGCAAAGATAAAATAAAACAGAAAGAAGGCTTGGACCATGTGATGCTATCTAAGAAAGCCTAGTTATCCACTTAGTATAGTTTTGGTAATAAAGTCTGAAAAGATGTGAAACTTTTAAAGAAACACTAGAAAACAGATTATTTTTTTTTCAAAGTTCTTCAACTTTTAATTTTTCTTTTTGTTTCCAATAGAATAATATTGACTAAATGGAAATCTGAGACCACTGTCTACAGATCAGTTCATTTATTTGAAAAGATAGTTGAAGAGACCGCAAGCAAAAATGGTAATTGAAAATAATAGAAAATTTTGTGAAAATATAAAGGGGTCCAGATTCTGTACCTCTGTTCTGCCCACTGGAGGTAGCACAAGGTAGCCAAGATCCTTTCCTACCTACAGGCTGAGAATTGGCCTTAATGCCTTAATGCTGCTCTGTCCCTCTCCCATGCCAACAACTCTCGTCCTTCGCACAGGGCTGGAAATGGGAGCATTGGAAAGCACGCCTACTCTACCAATTTTCAGCTGCATTTAATTTCTTGGACGACATCTGTACTAGAAGACAAAATGGACCACAGCCTAGTCAAGAGTTGGTAGCAAATTACAGCTCACATTCACACAGCTAAGCCATCTGCTCTCCTGAAGCAGGGTGGCCTCGTTCATACTGCCTACTAAGAACAGTCCCTGACCTGTGCTGTTACCCAGATCTTGCTGCGTGTTACCTGAGTGCTCATTGGCCTGGGCCAAAAGCATTTTTGGTGAAAGAGCATGCTAACAGTTGATTGGCGTGGATTATCACACGGTAGAGCTCAAACATGTGCCTGGGCCCCGTTTAGCTCAGTAACACAGATGTAACCTTATGAACTACATCCAATTGGCAATAATTACAGCTGCTCTAAATTAAAATCGCAATGGTGTGAAAACCAATATTCTATAGGTATCTTTCAGACTACTGTTTCTTGAACAGAAATGTCAATGAATGTATTAATTTGGATGTAATCTGCAACTTAATTAAAAGGAAAGAAAGTGTAGGAAATCTGAAAACTCAGTAAATTAAAGTAAGTCAGAGGAGGAAAATAAAAGGCAGAACAGTAGTTATCTGATGTTGGAAGTATTTTTAAATGGAAACTAGAAAACCAGTTAGATGAGTGAATATTCTTTTCAAAATAAGCAAGGTTACAATAAAGAAGTCAGTGTATGACCACTTGGGTAAATAGATTTAATTCATTATTAAAATACAGTTTGGGTCCTACCTGTGTGGATCTCCTTGTAGGATGAAAGCCTGAGCTATAATGCATTTGCTTATGGCGTTTCATTCTGAGACTTTTGAGAAAGATCTGGTGATGAAGTGGGCACACCTCAATATAAAATAGTGACCTCATCATGTACATGATGAGATAAATGCCTTACTGAATGTTAATACAGATTTCAAAAAGGGATATGTAATAATATTTCAGGATTAACATAATCTCTGTATTACTTGGACAGTTTTCCAGTATGTGATGTAATTACTAGTAGGTTCCAGGTCATATTTTGACCTTGTGAGGTCACCAGTTATTTTCTTGATCGTTTCTAATTTTACAGGTTGTAGAAAACTATGTGCAGGATGCACAAAAAGGAGAAATAAAATTACATTCATAAACTACTTTGTTACCTGGGATTAACTGCTTAAACCTGAAGACAGAAAATAAAAAAGGAAGGGAAAATGTAGCAAGTCAGATAATGCTGAAACATAATGCATTGGCATTTAGTTGAATATTGTCTTTCAAGTTACTCAAAGGTAAAGAGAAGAAAGAAATGGCTCAAAAAACCCCTATATGTAGATTCTGAAAGGAGGTCAGCTCCTCTGGTGAGTGCTGATGACATAAAGGACACAAGAAATAATAAAATTGGCAAAATTTTTAGGATGCTATAATTAAAGGAAAATTGAAAAAAGTTGAGAAGGAAGATTTGGAGTACGTGTTTGGAAACAATTCTTAATAGGAAATTATTCTTACTGTAACACTGGGAAGCAAATAGAACATCATAACAACTACTCAGCAGTAAATTTGCCTATAGCGTTAGTATTTGAAGAAGCAGTCCTGCAGAAATGCAGGCAGCTTTTATGAAGGAGCTAACTGGCTATTCTGGCTTTACTGTATTACCATCAACCGTATGTGCAATGCAGTGAGGAACTATGTTGGGAAAAATCACTTCTGTGGTATGAAAGTACAGTTCTGTACCTTTGGTTTGCTTTGGCTTCAGGAGAGTTATGTTCTTGCAAATAATAGAAACGACAGTAAAAGAAGCATGAAATGAATGAAAAATGTCAGAAAGTAGAATTATATACATATAGATGGAGAAAAACATAAAGCAAATCCGTCACATATACTACATACCTAGCTGGGAAAACAAAGTGTTCTTTCTTATAATGACTGTGTAATTTTGAAATGCAAATGCCTTATATAAAATTGTAATACTTTGATCCCCTCGGGCAATGTTTTAGAAAATGACATGAAACAACCAAACAAAATATTTGAAGTTGTCCATTTCTCTCTGAATACATTACATATTCTAAACCTAATGTCTGAACTGCCAGAACTGGTAGTTCCTGTTTTGAGGAAAAAGGTCGTTTTGAGACTTCTCTGAAAAGA
This sequence comes from Actenoides hombroni, assembly GCA_024336885.1. Taxonomy (NCBI): domain Eukaryota; kingdom Metazoa; phylum Chordata; class Aves; order Coraciiformes; family Alcedinidae; genus Actenoides; species Actenoides hombroni. The sequence continues at coordinate 106,819,095 of WUAM01000431.1, read as the reverse complement.
CATTCTGAAAAATGTTACGGCAGCCGGTGTAGCTACAGCTGTCTGCTAGAGAAGAGTTTACACTGTTTCTCTCTTCATTGCGAATAGTTTCTGTGCCCATCACTCCTGCTTAAATAATCACTTGTTGAGGGTTTGCCTCCCTCTGTTGCCTGAGGAAGTGGGGGGACGTAGATTTTAGGAGCTGCTGGAAGCTAAGTTGGAGTATGGCAAGGAGGAGTTGACTACATCAGAATTTTGGTTGAAGGGGAGAGGAATTGCAAAAAGGCTTTTCTGGAGATGGGGATTGGGTGTCTCAGAGCAGGAGTGTAATGCTGCTGGGAGCCTGTAAGCCTATTTACTGATTTAGTATATTGAGAGCACACCTAGGTATCATGGGATTTGGATATTTTGCAGGTGGATAGATCAACTAGATTGCAAAGAACAACTAAATTTCAGGAATTCATCATGAAAGCACCCTATGAATAAACTATATGAATATTAAAAAGCAAACCCAAACCTTAGAAACTACTTCTTAGAAGGACTTTCATATGTGACTGTGGTACAGTTGCATAGTCTGTACAAGCGAAACAGAGCAAAGCATAAAATCTGGGCTAGCTGTCATAAACCGCTGACCAGTTTTGCACTGTTTTGGAGGGGTTGGTTTGGGTATTTTTTTCCTTCTTTCCAAGAAAATAATTTGGACACTCCTGGGATAAGCTATCTCTGTTTAAAAAAAAAAAAAAAAAGGTGAAGAGACTAGATTTTCTAAAGGCAGGCATCTGGAAATAAATGTGAATACAGCCACTGCAGCCTTTAGAGCACCTCTTTGATCTGTTATTATCTTACATCCTTTGTTTTACTTTTCATGGACCAGAATATGAATATTTCTGCTTTATTCAGATAAAACTCATTGAAAACAATGCAGAACATTACATATTTTTACAAAAAACTAATAACTGTATAATCATCAAAAAGAGACTCGATAGGATACTTCAACTAGCAATATCCTTCTACCTGCATTTCAGCAGACTTGAAATTTTGAGGCAATAGAGATACAGGCTTTGAGTCAAATCTTATTTCTATTATTCTTAGTTCTCAAAGAAAACCAGAGTTATGACTGCCTGTCCATCCATATATCTGTCTGCTTATTTATTAAGAATATCATCATTCTTGTTTTATCTGATAAATGTAAAAAATAAAAGTTACAGTATTACCAAGTGGAAGGTATACAATATCACTGTTTTATCCAGTGCAAGGAAATGAAAAAAAATATGAACAAGTGACTTATTCTACATTCAAACTGTCATTACTTATTTCCCAAAAAGTTACTGAAGAGGTGGACAGATATATTTTGTTACTGCTCTAGATTACCACAAAATTCCAAATAACAATGCCACTACCTAGTTTTACAGATGAAACAAAGAATGCTCACACAAAATGGCCAGTATAAAAGTCAGCGAAGAAAATTGTTGTATCTCTCTGTTAAAATTAAGTCTGGAAAAGGAAAATTATTTTGATTTCTGAGTAAAGGTGAATCCATAGGAAAGCACGAGTGAAAAGGTTTTTGGAAAGCAAGATTTATAAAGCATGTTTCAAAAGAGTTGTATTTGTTTAGTCTAGAGAAGAGAAGACTGGGGAATATAATCTGACATCTAAAGATTATTGTGAAGAAAATGGTCATCAGTTGTCTTTTGTACCCAGTTGTGAAAGGACAAGAACAAATTATCTTAATTTACAGTGAAGAAGAACAGGCTACTTATTTGGAAAATCCTTCTAAGGACAAGGACAGTTAAAGACTGGAACCAGGCTATCTGGTGATGGTGGAGCATATTCCTCATTGGCAATTTACAAAAGATTAGTCATAAAGTTTCTGTCATCACAGTGCTCTTAGATTCATCTTCTTTCATAACTATTGGCTCCACTCAATAAATAATCTGGAATGTTAAGAAGTAATTTGAAAAATAAATTGGGAATGCGGAGATGAAATTGGATAGTCTGAATGCGTGATAAATTATCAAAACTGCAGGTATTTTTGGTCAATAGATGTATTGTATTTTTTGTGCCTTTCATTATTTTAATATTAACTTATTTTAATTTTAAACTTCATATACATGTAATTTCTATGTACAGGTCATCAATTAGGATAAAGCATTTTACCTGTTCAAGCAGTACTAGTACTCTGCTTACACTAGGTCCTTTGGGCAAGAAGCTGGTTTTGGCACTGTCAATACCCTTTTTCCTTGGCTTCTAATTCTATCTAAGGCATTCTTTTCAGGTATGTATAGCTTTGTAAGTATTATAGAGAAATACTCTGCATTCAAAACCCATGTAGTTTCTTTTAAGTCACATATAGATAACTAGAGTTTATTATTTCAGAGAATATCTGACAAAGTCTGATTCCTAAATAAAACCAGAACTTTTATGATGAATTTTACTTTCTGTGGTTAACAGCCTATTTTTACTGTGATAAGTAAAGCCTGTTAGTAATAAAAATGAAACCTAGTATCTATGTTGTGATAATGGAGCCCTAAAGTGAAATTAGTTAGTGATATTAGAAAGTATCAGTTGTATTTCTGCTCCAAACCTCAAGATAGTTTATTTTGCTGTACTCAAAAACAACATTAAGGAATATATATGGTTCACGTTACCAACATTCATGGCCTTGATTATAATGTGAATCATTTGTGTATATGCATTTGTTAGAGCATAAAATATGTAACATAAGAGAGCAAGGAGATTGAAGGAATGAAGATCATTTGCCTGTTCAGAATACTGACAGAATTCCATCTATTCAGAACACTGGCTCGCATGTCTGTTCCTTCTAAGAAATTCGGTTTGAAGGATGATGAGAAAATCATTTATCTTTATTACTGTGACAATCTGTTAGCTGATTAAGGACTTACATGTTCCTATCAAGCAATAATTAAAGTCTTCAAATTAAAGTGTTTATCTTCCAGTGGTTTTTCTTTTATTGGGTCTGTGACAAGGAAGCCTGTGAATATTTGCAAGTGGACATTTTACTGTACCTTATTCCCTCAAATTGTCTTAGAAATGTTTCAATTATTAGAAGCAACTGTATTAAAAGTATGAGTAGTATACAGAGAATCAAGTGGCTTTCAGTCAGTTAACCTCCAAGAGTGGAAGATCTAAGTAAGAGAAGCAGAACCTCTTCACTTTAGTAGCTTATTCTGCGTTGTTATCTTGATGTAGATAACCCAAGGGGTTCCAGTATAACCATGCTTGAATCTTGTAGATTTACCTGGCTTTCATTTGGGTTTTCTTTTTTTGTGTGTGTGTGTGTGTGTGTGGCTTTTTTGGTGGGGTTTTTTTGTGTTTTTGTTGTTGTTAAGTAGAAGATACCTACTTAGGCTATTTGAGTGTTAATTTAGAAAGAGACCACCAAAGTCTTAAAACCTTTATAATACCAATCTGGAGAAACATTGTTTTCAACTTGAATAGAATTATTCAAGAATATGAATCACATACCACTGCACCTTTATATTATTACAGCTTACGTAAAAGAAAACCAGTATAAGTCAGAGAAGATTTTGAAGGAACGTGTCTAGCAAATAGCTTCAGAATGTTTAACTCACACTTTCTTAGGATAGGAAAATATAATTCCTTTATAGGAATGAAATACTGCTTTAAAAAGGCCTCTGAAAGTTGGATGACTTGATTTCATGGAAGTCAAAGAAGTAGCTTACAATCCAAGATGTTTTGTGAAGAGAGACTAATGGTTCTAAATTGTGAGATGCCAAAATGAATTGAACAAATTGAGAAAAATGAAAAAACTGTTAAGGCTCTTTTTACTTACAATTGAAATCCAAAGTTGTCAGGTTTTACTTGTTAGAACTTGCTTTTCAACATGCATATTAATGTAATAATTTTTGTAGTTGAATGCTCACATTCATAGTTATAAAGTTATAAAATGCAAACTATATTTTCAGCTTTCCCATGTAATATTTTATTGAACAGTTTAAAAATAATTTGTGCTGACTAAAGAAAATATTTACTTAACCAGAGAGGACTTATTATGATGAGAAATTTAGCTTTCCTGCATATCTTCAGAGGCCCAATGCAGCTACTACAGAAATCAACCCCCAGCAATGTGCCTGTGTCCACTTGGACAGTAGGATACTCAGAAAAAGGTAGAGCTAATAATATAGAAGGATCTGACCCCCATTTTCAAAGGTGCCAATGAACTGATCATTTAATAATTTTGAAAATAATACTTGCAGATTAAATAAGGATAGTCAGAAACTGTAAAAATAATTAAAGGGTGGTTAGGAAGAAAAAGATTATATGCAGTTTGATGAAGTGAGGTAAACAACCATATACAAGGAAACTTGAATGATACAGTATTTATTTAAGTTTACAGAAGAATGTATAATTGGAGGTAGAATTGGGAAAACACGGTGTGCAGTTATTCTGAGTTATTCTATTTTAGATTTGTATTCTATATTAGATTTAATAATGTTTTAAGGTGGTGTTAGTCCCGTTATTTAGCATAACTGCAGTTGGACTACACAAAGAAGTAGAACCTGTACTTCAGAAAGACAATCCTATAGTTGGATATAGGCTGGGAAGTATAAGTGTTAGCATTGAAGAGTCTGGAATTTTTTTAGCCAATTTTGAGAAGATAATAAGAAAATATCAGAATTAAAAAACCAGTTTCTCTGGAGTGTACTCAAAATTGTATTTGTGTGTAGTTTTGGGCTCTCCAGACTAAGATCATTTTGTACAGTAATGGTATAAAGAGATGGTTGCTTTCTTAATGCAATTTGTGTGTGTGTTAATTTGTATAGCCCAGTTTTCCGTCTAAGTTGGCCAAAGCACAGAGAATTATTTTAATTGCCCAATTTTTATACAGAGCGTGAATAACTCATCTGGGATGCTTTTGGCTGCTTCTTTGAATGGTTGTGTGGATGGATTTCATTGCTGGCGTGTATATGCCCCATAAGTGCAAGGACAAACTATTTGGACAAGCAGAGTCTGTTAGATGGTATCAGCAGACTACTACTTGAAGCACCTTCATGTCTACTGTCCTCAGGGCATTAAGTAGCAACATGAATACAAACATTCATGATTTCATTATTTCCATCATACCACAAAGATAGAAATAATACAGTATATGTACTGTGTGATTCATTTAACTTTATATGTAATGGTATAATAATTAATTTCATGCAGTAAATCAAGTCTCCTTATGACTATTAACTAAATACAGTTTGAGTTAACATACTAGATTTATCTCTATATATGGATAAAGGAGTCATAAGATACCAGGGTTTAAGATTTTCCCTAGTGTGACTCTTCAGAGAGGAACACGTCCCATTGTAACTTTTCCTTTTTCTAAGAGGAAACATACAGCAGGAGAGGGAAGTAGAAGACTTCCCTTGAACAGAAATACATTTATTTCTAAATTCCACAAGTAAATCTATAGTCATGATTTAAGACAGTGTCACTTATTCGGTGTCCTAAAAGCTGTGATTCTGAGCTTCTGGGACATACCCATTACCAGGCACCACTTGTGTGGGCAGAGAAGTCTGATGGAGGCAAGAGGAGCGTAACTCCCAGCACAAGTTGCTGACCATGCATGTAGCAAGGAATAAAAGATTCATCAGCAATATGGAGTGTCTTTGATTCATGTATTTTAAAGTCCAGGGCTTGAAAAGACTTATTTTATAACTTGCATGCTCCCTTCAGGGACAGCGATAGTGACTGGCTTTGTGTCGAGTGCCTTATGTATTAATAGCCCCAATAGTAGTGATTGTATTTTCAGTACCATGTTGTACATAGTGCTGAGTGACTTGTTGGTCTTGTGGCTTTTCTCTCTCTTACTCTCTAACAAGCTATCTAGCTTACTAGAAACAATAAACACCAGAAATAGATTCCCTTCTATGTCTGATTGCAGAAGCAAATGTACCATTAGCAAGCAGTGGCAGATCCTTCTGTACCTACAACTTTACAGAAAGGCTGAGGTGACAAGCAGTTCAGTATCAACTATCAGTGCCTCAGCACTTTCATTTGCTATTTCAAATTCAGACTGGAGTAGTATCCATAATCTCCTAACCAATCACTAATCCTCAAGGATTTTGAACTGCCAGCCTGCAAAATGTCTATTTTTACATAAGGGTCCATGCAGCAGAGAAAAGAACTTATATTCCTCATAGGAACACCAGACTACATTACAGAGTGCTGTCCTTAAATCTTTCCCTTGAACTAAGCAGGAATTTTCTGTTGGTTTTGTGTTCCCCCTGCCTCCTCCCAGAAAAAGTAGCTGTCATCATAGCCTGTCTCAGAAGATAAAAGACTGAAGTGTAGCACAGCAGATGATTGACTCAGTTCATGCTGGTCTAAAACTATATGATCAATATTCTCAGACATGCAAAACCAGCAACATTGATTTGAAACACTTGGTTATGGTTTTGCTGTTATACATGATATTATCAAGAGCTTTTTACTTCCCACAGGAGAGATCCTAGACAGTAACAGGTCAATCACATCAGCTTCTAGGTTATCTTTTAAGATCAGTGGAAGCATCTCAGCATTTATAGTCTCTCACAAAACATTCTGTACTTTATTTACCTTGTGCACAGAGTTGACTGAAACCACAGCCTTGCAACTACCTGGTACATGCTGCATCAGATGTCTATGGTACACAAACAAGTCCTTTCCTCATTAAACTTTGAGCAAATATTACCTGGTATAGTGTCATCTTTGTACCTTAATGTAACAAGGGGCTGGGTGACAGACAGGTCTATTCAGAAATAGGGATTTGCTTATGTTCAAAATATCTGTGGTGCTTGGGCGTGTGTGTCTGTATGTGTGTGTGCTTTGTCTCCATAGAAGTATCTCAGAGTCAGGACCTTCTGCCTTGAACAAAAAGTGCATTTTGTTTTGCTTTTCAGGGACCTACCAAACAAACGCCAATAGTCAATGTGATAATTAATTATGTGTTTTGTCAACAAGCCCCTGAGGGGCAAGACCATCTTCAGAAACTGTCATGTGACATATGGCTCTGAATTAAGCCAGTCAGAACCAGGCAACATTTGGGGACAGAGTTGGTAATGTTAGAGGCTCTGAGCCTTTCTAACCTTCAGCGTTTCTAACCAACATAGCAGGGAGTCTACAGCAATGACCTGTCTCCGAGTTACTTTTTCCAAATGGGGACTCCTAAACTCATATTTGTCTGTAACAGATATGAATAGGTGTCCCATTCTAATTAGAGGGATGCTGAGAACTCCTGAAAAAAATGGGTTTTTTACCTGTTTAATGACATGGGGTTTGTATGCCCTTTTTGTTTTTAAAGCCTTTCTTCATGTCTTGTGAAACTTTCAGTACAGTCTCTTCACCTGCTTAGACAAACATACTCTTCTGAAATAGTAATCAGATCCTGCAGCAAATACAGTATGACTATACCTGATAGCCTGGGCGTTGCCTGTGTGCAATCTGCTGACAGAAACTATTTTGCAACAGTGCAGGTCATTTTGTGTCAAACAGAGTCAATTTTAACTAGAGTTACTCACAAACCTACATGAAAAGACTTCGTGTTTGAGTATCCCAGTATCATCAGGCTCCCTTAACATCTTCTATTTCAATAGCAAAGGACAGTTTAATAGCTTTCACACTACCTGGAGTTCACATAATTTCTCTAAAGTGCATTTTTCTGCAATAGCTGCTTAACTACTACTGTACAGGCATACAATATACCTTACCTTGTAGTAAGATTTCTGAAAGGCCTTTGTTTATATTTTTACCTAAGAATAAAGACTCTGTATATTTTTTTTATTAATAGAAACTGGGCTTTTCTGTTTGCTCGAGAAATACTTCCGTGTCTTGTAAAACACATAGTAGAGAAAATGGGAGTATACTGCATTGGTTATGAATCTCCTACTGAAATAATAGGAAACTCTCACAAGCGTCTGCTGTTTTAATTGTGAAGTTAACTATGCCTACTTAAGGTCTACTGCCAAACTCTAGAAACAATGCCGTCCTCCCTTAGGGGAAGCTTGAACTGCTTTATCTTCAGTTTTCTACTACAGTTTTTAGATAAAGTTTACACTGATTACCTGAGATTTAGTTCTTAGTAAGTAGTTTTCTTAGAACAGGCATAATTTCTGTGGATTGGTGAATTTTCTTCTCTTCATTTCCACTCCCTACTATTCTTTTAGATTCTGCTTGCAGAAAGACCAGCAGGGTTTTAAGAGCACAATATGCATGACTGCATCTTTTCCTCTAATGCATCTTCCCTAACAGTGGGAAAGAATGGCTCTCTCAGAATGTGCTCATCTAAGCTTCCAGTTCCCCAGGATCTTGGAAGGACTTCTGTGCAATAGCAGCTTCAGCATCTGCCACAGATAGCGGGCAAACTGGTAGTTGATATGCAGAGCAAAGAAGAAATAGATTTCCAGCACAGGGGCAATGGATTCTTCTTCAGAGACTTTAATTACAGCACCCCTCTAACACTTCTTCAAAACAGCAATAAATGTTTTAAAATCTCACATGAAAAGGATGGACAGGGATCAACTTTTTACCCTCTCTATCAATAAAAAAATGAGGGTGCATCAGATGAAACTGTCAGTAGTCTGGTTCACAGCAAATAATACAATAAATTATATTGTTTTATGTGTTCATGGGTAATATACTCATGACATTCTTTGCCTAAAGACAGTATAAATGAAAGAAGCTCACATGGATCTAAGGAGAGACTGCACAAGACCTTGGAAGAAATATCTAGTAAAGGTCACTGATTAGACAAACCCCATCAGGCTCAGGAAACCCCCCTAGGCTAAAACAAAGTTTGGTACTGGAATCCATGGGCATTGTTAAACCTGCTCATCCTGGTTCTGCTTTCTCTGAGAGAGTACTTGGGTAAGAATCGGCTTATGTCTGCTGTTGGAGATAGGTGAATGAGCCAAGAGAGTGCCTGGCCTGAACCAGTCTAACCTCTCTCGTATTCTTAAAATAAGGGTTATTTATGAGTCTTGACCTACTTTCAGTCTTTGCAAAAATGCACCACTTTCAGGATTTTCCCCTCTTTAAATCCAACAAACTAGAGCCAGCCTTAGTCAGTCATTTTTGTTCCTTTTACAGCATCGTCAGCTTTGCTAACTACATAGTCTGTGGTATTTCAAAGACTTTATGACGTATTTAAAGAAACGCCTCTACATCACCTCTTTTTCCTCACTTAACAATGCCCTTACTTAAGCCAAACTTTGTTCATCTTTATCTCTTTAAAAACCTGTTGCTACCATTGTAATTCTGAGTGGTGACTTTCCTTGTTCCTTATGCTGGCCTTCAGATTTTCTCTACTATAGACAGGAGATCTTTGAATCTACCAAAGAAAAGAGCAAGAAAACTAATAGAAAATCCATGGCATAGTGTTGTTTCCATCACAGTAATCTGGGAGGAGGAATTTCATTCCTATCCTTGTTAAGTGCATAAATCAAATCCACAGATTGGTAATGTCAAATCTGTAAATCAGGTTCCAAAATACAGCAAGCCAAGATCAAAACCCTTGGACATTTTCAGAAATAACTTTCCTTCTCTTCCTTTCAACTTGGGGAGTTGCCCTGATAGTAGGTTTATCCTCCTAAGTCACTTAGCACGGACAAGGAAATTGAATGGGAAGTCTCTATATTTAGCAGAGATTAAGGTGGTCGATGCTTACATTCAGTTCCCTGGTTAGCTCTAAGTCCTTCCAATTTTCAGTAGATAGGCATAGATGGATGTAGCTAGAGCTCAAGGAGGAGGGGAATAAGAAGAACTGGAGGAACAGGGGAGGATCTAGACCCCTTCATAGCATCCTTTCACCACCTGCCTCCTGCTGCTGGTAAAGCTGCACCTGAACAGCCAGTGCTTTAAGAAAAAAAGAAAACAACAACAACAACAAAAACAAACAAAGGAAAAACCCAACAACCTTCTCCTGTTTGGCTTTTTACTTTTAACACCTCAGGTGTTGAGCAAACGAAGACAAACCTCTGTGCCAGAGCTCTGTCTCTTTACCTTTGTATGTACATCAGCAGGCACAGTAGGAACTCATTCTGGTTTGAACATACTATAGCATAAATGGCTGATAAATCAGAAAGGATTCCTAATCCACATTTTGTATTACTTGCGTGGCCTCCTGGAATGATTAATATACGTTTAATGAGTTCTAGATGTATGCTTTATTTTAAATAAATGTTTCTTTTTTAACAAGGCCACTTAAAATTAAGTATGGAAGTAGGGCAGCTGGTATTAAGGATAAATGTACTATAGTATTTTAAAATAATACAACAAAAATACTACGCAACACATCTTTTGATGCCAAAGTTTTAGAGAAAGTCAAGCCACCGAAGGGGTGTATGTCACTGGTAGAGCAGTTGGAATTATAACCAATAGTTATATTGAATGTTGATCCTGATTCTGATGTCTTTTCTTTTTATCTTTTAACATACTTATCTACTTTATATTAATGACTAGTATGTTCAAACTTGAAAAACCCACTAGGAGATGAAAAAGCAGGCAATTTGATTTTTTCTCATCAGGTCCATGAAGGAAAACTGTAAGAGGATGAGATGTACTAGTTCTAAAGTCTTGAAGGTCATGCTGACCAGAAACAATCACTTAAGTTCACCCTAGTAGCAGTGATTAGTCCTTGTTGAATAAATCAGTTTTCAGTGCAGTATGTCCTGATAACTTTTTCCCTTACATATTATGTACATTCATGGTTATTTAATTTAACTGATTAAAAATGAAGTGCTCTTTTGCTACATTTTAATTGAATTCCCTTTTCCATCTACACACAGTTTACAAATAATAATTGGAAGATTGAATCATGTGGTAAAGAAAAGACATTAAATTTTCTATCGTAAAATGTAAAAAAGAATCAGGTTAGTTTTATAGATGATTAAATAAAATTTGTACAGGCATGAAATAACAATCTGGATAGCACAAAGAATAATATTTTGTAAAGGGGCTATATTTAGTTAAATAGGGGCCTTTAAAATGGGGGGGGGGGGGGGGAAAGGCAAATGTAAAACCTGACCAAAATAGGCTGCGTAAGACAAGGTCTTTCTCTTTTGAGAGAAAGAATTGATAATTTAGCTTGGAGACACAAACCAATCCACCCCGTCTGCTGATAATACGCACTTGTAGTTCTGGGTCCTAAACAAACACAATATGGGCCTTGCAAGTGCTTTAGAAAGCCCTGGTTAATAATCAGTTGTCTGGGAGTCCCCTCTGACCTGCGCGGGCCCTCCTTCATCTTGGAACAAAACCCCAGCAGCTGTTGCTTACATGAGCCATCATGGTGCAGTAACTGCACCCCTTGCCGCTGCCTCTGCCTCCCTCAGCTTTCTCGCGGCGCGTCCTGAGGGAAACCTGCGTCTGCAACTTAGATTCAGAGCAAATTAGAAAGCTGGGCAGCTGAGTTACTGGGACCTGCCTCAGAATAAGGTAGAAAGAGATGACCCAGGGTTAGATGACCCTGACTATCAAGTGTGTTGCCTTGACAAATAGTAATTGCTCGACAATTGCTGTAGGCTTGGAAAACATGGGTTATCATGTTCATGCTGTATTCCCTGATAGAGGTTGTTTTCATTACACGTACTGGATATTTCTAACTCCACTGAATCTACTGATGTATGAAAACATAGATAAGTTCAAACTAGAGGTCTCAAACTTGAAAGTCTTTGTTGAAATTACTCCTTTTGGTTAGCGGATGTCTGTCTTTAACTCAAGAATCCGTCTATGTCCAGCATCTACAGTGGTCTTTGAAGTGCTTTTTTAGTTTTTTGAATGGTGGCTTTGTTAGAGATGGAGAAGTTTCAATGAAAGAATATCTCATTTTTGTGCTTCGTGAATGCGATTGTATTAATTATCTCCTTGTATAGGTTGCAGCATGAAGGCTGATGGACCTTTAAAGAGCAGTCCACACTCACAGCTGTACTTAAGGCATGTGCAGAAATTCAGCATTGGTTACATATTTTATACACTGCAAGAACTTAAAATTTTGGTCTGTACTGTAGCAGAACTTCCTTTTGAACTATTGTCTACAGTTACTTTTTCCTCCCCTTTCAGCAAAACATTTAGTGATGATAGAAACACGAGTCTCTTTCAGTTGAAAAAGATTTTATTTTCTTTGAAATAAAATATTCCTTTGTCTGAAAAGCTGCTGAGTCTCTCCCTGAATTTATCTTATCTTTTACCGTTTTTCCTTATACCTTAACACGTGTCTGCTTAAGTATCAAGACACTTTGCAGAGCAAGGAGGACTGTAGGGAGGCATAAAAGATAATAGGAATTTTTTGGGGGGGAGTATAGATTACTAAAATTAAAAAAAGGAAGGAGAGGCAGCATGTGATGTATAGCACTCATGGGCTCAAGTGGTTTGAGAGGTGTATGCTTGCAGTATTAAAGAAAAGACGGCAGGAGTCTGTCAGGGGTCAGAACATGGTCACTCATGACCTCAGGGGCATAGAGAAGTAGAATCCTTGTGACGTGATTTGCAAGAGAATGTGTGGGCTTTGATTAATTCATTTACACAGCATCAGAAAGTAAATAGGATACTGCTTGCTTATTTAATGATGATTTCAGTCATCCAACTCAGCATCTTCCATTAAACTGCTTTTCTTATCTGAATATAAGAAAAAAACTGCTTTACTGTGAGGGTGACGGAGCCATGGAACAGGCTGCCCAGAGAGGCTGGGGAGTCTCCTTCTCCGGAGAGATTCAAAACCTGCCCAGACATGTTCCTGTGCAACCTGCTCTTAGGTGAACCTGCTTTAGCAGGGGGGTAGGACTCGATGATCTCCAGAGGTCCCTTCCAAACCCTACCATTCTGTGATTCTTTATCTTTCCCTCCATTTTCATATGCCTCTTGCATATTTCCAGCAGGCTTTCCCTCTAGAATGATGAATCTTATGCATGAGAAAAGGACAGTTTTGCTACTAGTGAATTTGTTGTCATATGACACAACCTGTCATTATTTTAATTCTTGCTTTCAAATGAAATGTCTGCTAGTCTGTATGTTGAAATCGTGTATTATTAACAACTATAATAGTAATACCTAGATCTAATATACAGCTTTTTATCTATAGATCTCCATTTTTTTTTAAGACTGGAATAAGATTTTGTTCCTTTTAAAACTCACAGAACTCAGGTAGATGTGGCCAAGGCAAGATTAAACAGCATTTATACCTTCTTACTGTTGGGCTGCTTGACAGATAATACCAAAATGATACAGCCCTTCTAGCTTTAGACTGCCACTGACTCACAGCCCAGCATCTATGCAGTGCTTTGTGCAGACTCTTCCACTGCACCCAAAATTTCCCCTATTCCAACAAGAAGAGGTTTATGGCTTCCTTCCACAGTTCCTATAGAAGGATCCTTCCCTGGGTGAGATACGTGGCTTGCAGTCCCCTTTCCTGGTCAGGTCTTCACATCTAATGTGAAAAGTGTGGAAGACTAGTGAGGATTTCAATCACCATAATTTTGGGTTATTTTATATGGAGATATAATACATCATGAGAACGCCTTTCATGGAAATCTTCCTAGCTGTATTAGCCTTTTGACGTTCGGTAGGCACTGCTACCTAGGCACCTTGCCTCTGGAACTATGACTTTTATATTTTGAAAAGGCAAATACACAGGTAAACAAAATGTTGCTTAAAGACTTACTTCAGCTCTTAGGTTATTTTAGATATTTAATAGCATTAGTATATGTAACCTTTGGGACATCCTGTAAGCATTATTTTATCTCTTAGGTTCAGTGAGAGGTAGGACAGTTTTAATTGTCCCTATCTTAGAATAGAAAAGCCATTGGTGAAATTCTAAGTCAGGGACAGGATTATGGCCCTCATTTGAACTTCCATTCCAAACCTTGGCCAAAACACCATCCATCTTCCACCTTGATATAGATTTAATGTCAGCTGTATGATTTAACTTGAAATGTCTGTAGGAACAGTAATGAGCAGTCTGCACTCAGTGGAATGAAAGAGAGAGCAATTATATTCTTTAATGTGTTAATCAATCCAGTTTATTTAAACACGTTTGGGCAATCATGCTAAATCACTTAATTTCTTTTTTCATTTATTTACAGGTCCACTTTACCTGTAGTGCTGAGCTATTGTGATGGTTTGGTTTTTGTGGCTTGCATCAAACTTGAAGTTTTCAAAAACATGTGTCAAAGGTAAGTTAGTTCAGTACTATTCTTACTTGTATATGTCCCTAAAAATATCATACATTTACAGGGGAAGTTCTCATCACTCATTTGAAGGCTCAGCTCTGTTGATAAGTCACAGTCCTGCATAAGGGATGTTGTGAAGCAGTATGTGCTCCTGCAGGGAGCTCGGAGAGAGATTTTCTCCCAGTGCTCTCCAGTATATTGAGGAAGTGTGTGTACTGCACCAGCTTTTAAAATAGTGCAACCTGATCCTTTATTTACAGCTCAAAGGGTGGGGGTGGGGAGTGAAGGTGAAAGAATAGTAGTCCAGATCCTCCTTCACATTTTGGGTCTGGTTCTCTCCGTTGAGTGAAGAGAGCATTAATTGTGCGTGACCATTATGAGAAAGGACCCTTTGCTCTCACCCTTCACAATTCTTGTGACATAGGCCAGGTTTAATCTAGTCCGTGTTAGGAGAAACTAACTACACTTAGAGGGTTATAATGAGCTTCCCCCTCATTTTCAATTTCCCTCACTGGTATGTAAATCATTGCTTGTAAGGGATAAAAATCTGTAGGAGTTATGAAACTGAAGTCATTGCGCTAGTGTGGAGCTCCTTTTAGTTAGACTGCAGTGTTTATTGTACTGTTTAGTGTTGTAAAACTAAAATGAAATAAACTCCAAATCAAAAGAGACTATCTAGTATTTCTCCTACCAACTAATAAAAGTAAAACTGGCAAACTAAAGTAAATTACTAAACAAACCTTTACAAACAAGGCTAGACAATGTGCAAGTCAGGAAATCGGTTTGTTGGAGTTTGACTTGTGGGTAGGGATTTAAAAGTTATCCAGATATAGTAGTTCATAGATTTAACTTGGAAAGGCTACCAAAATTAATATTTGGTCAGTAGTTGTGACAGCCAATCAGTACACTGTCATACAGTGGAATCTTTGTGAAATTTATTATTTTATAAGAAAGGATGTTCATGCACATACCACATTCAGCCAGAAACAAGGATACTAAGAGTCCTGAAAAAGTACAGTGGTTTCGATGTTCTGTGTGGCCAGCTAGTGTTGCCTAGTTTTAGGTATATTTATTTTTCACTTCTTCATGCAGTCTAGAGGGCATATTTGTCATCTGATCCACTACTGCTGATTTCCTAATTTCCATTCATCTTGTACAAAAGATTTTTTTGTAGCTGTAATCCATGCTGAGGGCACTTTTTTAGTCTGTGCTAGGTGTATCTTATGTACACATTATGGTCACAATTTAAAGTAATGCACTGATTAGCTAATAACATCTCTATATCTGTAGTATTCAGAATGTTAACTGTACATGTAGAAAATGTTCATGAAAACTCCTACAGTACTTTAAAATATTCTGGAAAATATATTAATTTTTTTTATGAAGCATTAATGCCAAACTTGAAAACTGTTCTTTTAGACACCGTCAGTATAGCCAGAGAACAAGATCCAGATCCAGAATCCAGAAGTAGGTTCAAGAGAAGGAACTGGGGTAAACAATACTTCTCATTTCCAGATACTAGAAATGAAACCTGCATAATGATTTCTCCGAGAATGCTATCAGTCTTCAGTTAGAAGGGTCATGCCATCACTGGCTAGCTGCTGGAAGGAGGAGAGAGTTTTCTTTCCCACTTTCCATAAAACACCAGTTACTATAAAAGGATAGCTGGAGCTGTGCTGCTTTCTTCCTGTGCCTCAGGGTCCATTTTTAAAAACTTTTTTCCCTCTCCCTGTATCTTATCCATTGTGAATAATTACTGCACTTTCCTGCTGTTAATAGTTTTGTCATATGGCTGCAACAATATAAAATGGACATTTTGGATAACTTAACAGCTGGGTACAGGCTTCTAAAAAGCAGTAACTGGACTTGCAGTCTTGTTAGTTATGCATGGCTGCTGCTTGTTAAAGTGCTACTGTGCAAAAGCTGAAACACTGGAACTGCCTGCTTGCAGAACCAGGAAGACTATGCTGTCTGTAACAGTCAAATTTCCAAATGTAAGTTAGTAATACCCTTTACAACTGAAAAGATACTTAGAGGTTTAAACAAAAGCTGGAGAAATGCACAGCATAGGCCTTTATGGTCAACAGAGGAAACTGCTTGTTATCATTAGGAATTACGAGGCTGCATTTTTTAAAAGAGCTGGGGGGTGAAGTACTGAATTACATTAAAAAAAAAAAAAAGTATCAGACACCAAAAGGTATATTCAGAATGGTCACAGATACAACACTTCAGCAGAAGTTGACTGAGAATCTTTTTCAAGTGTGAAAAGGGAAATGTATGGCCATTCAGATAACCATATGCTAAATTACTCATTTATGTAATTCAGGTAATAATANNNAAAATCAGATGTAGACAAATTAATAATAAACAAGCCTTCTTTTTATAAAATAATTTTCACAAATGATCTTGATCTTGCAGACCTAAAAAGCCTTTGTATTGCAAGATAAAATAAAGTAAAAACTGCATACTGTATATATTAAAATACAAGTTTCAACCTCCCAGTGACTTAATACAGTTTCACTTTTCTTTGTAGTTTAGTAACCCAACTCTCATCTCCAATGCTTTTTGATAGTTAAAACAGAAGGGCTATTAACATGAGGAGATATGTACATGTGTGTGCACATGTGTGTGTATATATATATATCTGTACTTGCTTCCTTAATGGATTAATTTAAGACATATATGTAGTACACAGGAAGTACACTCCTGTTTTATTTGCTGAACTCTAATATCTTTACATGTTGAATATTGAATTGGCGTTAATTTATCATCTCTGGGAGTGTGACAGCTCTGCAGAACAACTAATACCAATCCCAGGGCCAGAATCTGAGAGAAAAGTGGGTTTGAGGTTACACAGAAACTTAGCTCATGGGGATGGGAGTTGGCTTCAGTTTCTGTGCCTCCGTCTATAAGCCACGTCCCTACCCAAGCTGCTTTTCCAATCTGCCTAATACATCTACCCACCTTTTGTTTTCAGAAAATGGACAGTGTGGGTTTTGCTTTAAACTGTTGCCTCTTTGATTTCTTTCGGTGACAAGCTCCAGGGCCGCAGAAGCAGCCTGGCAGCAGCACTTGAGCTCCTAGTGCAGCAGAACTGGGGAGCCCTCCAGGAGCCAGTTACAGCTCTCGGTCACTGGACAGCCCATTGCTTGTAGAAGTTAGCATGCTTAAGTTGACACTGATCCCTCAAGGGAATAGCTACCAGCTAAACAAAACTGGAGCACAGGGCTAGCCAAGCATACATTCTCTGTGACCCTGTGTCAGGACCTGTGATCCTGTTGTAAAAGCCAGCTATGTTACCTCCTTGCCCTCTGAGACTCCCAGGGAATCCCCAAGTAAATGGGGTGTGTGTGTGTGTGTGTATGTTATTTTCACCTCCTTCCTGTCTCTGTCCCAAGCTTTGTTTTATGTTTGGGATTGTTTAGGGTTTTTTGTGAAAACAAGAGATGATGGAATACTTTAAAAGGGATATTTGTTCTCTTATGAAGGCTTACTGCAACAAAACAAGAATAATTTGCCTCATTAATGATAGATAATGGAAAATGTGTAAGTATCTACGCGGTTAAAGAAGCAAGCATACTGTCATTGATGGTATCACAACTGTTTACAGCCTGAAAAGGCAGATGCGTTTGAATTTTACTGGTAGGTTAGGATATTTAGAAGCCAGGAGACCTATAAAATCTAACTATCAGATATACTGAGGGTAGAAATGCTCATTTGCTTGTGCAGAGGAAATAGAGCAAAGATACACCACAGCGGAGAAAGCTAGCAGGACAAAGGAGATACTATTGACTCATTCCAGACTGCCGACTTAGCAGCTCAACTTTGTTTCCTTTTAACTTTTGTAACAGTAGGAGCTCAAAGCTTCTCAGTCTATTTTCTGCACAAATAGAAACACCCAGACTTCAAAAAGTAATAGGCTTTGAAGAAACCCAAACCATTAACACATTAAAACCTGTGTGTACTACTAAACAGGGCTTCACAGTTACTAGTATTTTGCAGTGAGTAAATGCTGATGGTTTTTTGTGATAATTTTACACTCCTGCATTCTGGCAAACAATTCTCAGCAAGTATCAGTTGGTAAAACAGTTCTTGTTGGTTTTAGTGTGATACAAATTTATTGACTTTGCAGTGGGTAAGTACTACGATATTTTCACAGACTGAGTAACCCCCCCCACACACCTTTTCCTCCCCAGTACCATTATTGCAACAAGTTTTTAACTCTCTAGCATTACACTTGTAACACTGGGGAAAAGCATATGATGTGTGAAATTCAGATTGTCTCCTTGGTGCTTAATTCTATTTCCTATTAAAAAAAAACCAACCAAACAAACAAAAGTTTTTCTTGTCCACTCTGGACAATTCAAGGCCGTCGACGTGACAGCTTCTACTCTCACGCCTTCCCTGTGCCAGACCCCTTAGGAGGGAGATGGGACCCCGGTGCCAGCTTGCTCCCGGGGGGTGCGTAAGGCTTGGGACGGGGGTGTAACTTCTCAGGCAGCCCACGCTTACAAATACAGCTCTCCTCCAGCACAAGAAATCGATTCTCCAGCCTGTAGTATATGCTTAAAACGTCACACAACGTCATAAACGCAAATTAATCAGCATCACGTAACCCACATTTGTACTGGAGCGTGTAAGTTTGATTTTAAAGTATTTCATCTTGGGCTTGCTGTGTCCCCCCCTCCCTCCTCCTCCTCCTCCTCGGAACCGCTCAGGGCCCAGGTCCCCGCCGGCGGGGGTAGGCGGGAAGCGCCGAGCGGGGGCGGTGATTGG
>WUAM01000431.1:106769288-106783028 GCA_024336885.1 Actenoides hombroni | reverse complement strand
CTTCTCTTCTCTTCTCTTCTCTTCTCTTCTCTTCTCTTCTCTTCTCTTCTCTTCTTCTCCTCTTCTTTCCCTTTCCCTCTTTTCCTTTTCCCTTTCCCTTTTTCTTTTTCCTTTCCCTTTTTCTTTTTCCTTTCCCTTTCCCTTTTTCTTTTTCCCTTTTTCTTTTTCCCTTCTCTCTTTCTTCTTTTCTCAGCAGCACAGTTGATTAAATCCTGACTGTGCTCCCCTAGCTTCTTTCCATGGGGCTGCTGTCTTAGCAATTCTCACCTAGCCTGTGTTTGTGCAGTGTGAAAGTGCAGGAATTTGCATATGTCCTTACTGATTCACCACATCTTTTTTGAGACTGTTTTTCCAATTTGTCAAGATAATCTGAATTTCAGTCCTATCTTCCAGTGAGCTGGCATCCTCTATTAGCATGGGATTATCTGCAGTAATGAATAAACATATTTCATCTGCCCTCATTCAGGTTATTAATGGAAATACTGAGAAGCTCCAAATTTAGCATAGATTCCTGGGGAATCCTGCTCTGTATATCCTTCCATTTCAATAGCTAAGCATGGATAAATATGCCTAGTGAATGACTTCCCAGCCAGTTTGTGTTCACCCTATACTAGTTTCCTTTAAACTGTGTTTCTCTCTCTTAGGTAGAAGAGTAATACATGTCAGTGTCAATAACAGTCAAGATATGACACCTCCTGCTTCTCCCATCTGTTATCCTGTTGCAGAAGGAAACTAGATTAGTATGTCACCACCTAGCCTTATCCAGAAAATACTATATACACTTAATTCAAGCCTTTATGAGGCCTGGAGTAGCAGTTCCAAATGATGACCTCAAGTGAAGGCACTGCCTACGTATGAGTGGAGGCACCAACCTGTCTGAAATTAAACTGGAGTAGTGGGGCTCACAAGCTGAAGTACATTTGTTAATGTGGTGTTGCAGTCTGGGCAGTGGGGCTGCTAGAGCAATCTGATGTGAGACACTGCCCTAGAGCCTTTTCCCATCTATCTTTTCTACAGGTGAGTAGGGTATCTTGAGACACTAGTGTTTGAGCCAAGTGACATTCAGATGCTATTTGTAGCAAAAGAAAAAGAAAACAGTTGAATGTCTGGAACACACCAAAAGAAAAACAAACTATTAAAATATGACTTTCATTCAGATATGTAATGAAAATTCATAGAAGATGTCCTGAAGAGGAACAAGGGAAATACAACGTGCAGCCAGAGATCTGAAACCTGCAGTCATTAACTTGATCATCCTTAGCAGGGCATGCTGAGATGAAACAAATATTAGGGAAAACTTGATACACATTAATATAATTTATCTTTGTACAGTGTACAACGTCACGTCACACTTCTTTATAGTCAGAAGAGAGAAGTAGGTACATTGAGTATATAATTCATTTAGTCTATTTTAGAAAGAAATTGCACCCATAACCACCCATTTGTGTAAAGCATGATCTGATGGATCAGATGTAGACATCTGTATTTTATATTTCTAGTGTTAAGTTATTCATTTTGCGCTTTTTGTGTCAGGTGTATAACAAATCACTTCTGGTCTCTAATTCTTAAAGAAAGAGGCAATATCTCCACATTGGGAAGGCCACATTAATTTGAATTTTAGGAAATCTTGATGTCAGCAGGGCATTTTTTAAATGTACAATTTCTAAATGTCTCCAATTATAACCCCAAATATAATCATAAGCTTCTAATCTGCTGGATATATCAATTCTCTGATAACTTCCATAATTCCTCTTGTTTCCTGGTAAAGAATTGCAGGTTTAGATGGAGCCTGTCCTAGACTTGAAAAAATATTAAGAAAGAGGGAGGCTTTATGCTTTGCATTAGGGCACAAAACTGTTATCTGTGAGACATGGAAGCTAATCTCAAAAAATTTCTAATGTGGATTTACTAAATAGTGTTAAACACCATGCAGGTGCTTATTCAGAGTGTAAGTCCAGTATCATATACTCCACTTCACTTGGTTGATCCAGATTCGTTTTCTCAAAGCACCTTATCTAGACAAATCCTGAGCACATCTTTGGCCTGGTTACAGATCTGAACTGTCTATGCTACAGCATATGTGAATCCAGATGGTGAGTGTCACTGATGGAGTTCCAGAAGACACTGCCTGTCCCAGAGCCACTGGCTTCTACATTGCTACTTGAGGGGGTATAGAAGCCAAAAATGGCATAGGAATGTTACTGTAATCTGATAGATCTGATGACCTTGTTAATTTATAAGGTCACAAATATTAAAGTCTGGTAGCATGTGTGACTACTCTCAGGCTTGGCATATAAAAGCCTGACATGCTGAACAACAATTTTGATGTGGGTTTTCCCAAGGCACAGAGAAGAG
Source organism: Actenoides hombroni (assembly GCA_024336885.1). Lineage (NCBI taxonomy): Eukaryota > Metazoa > Chordata > Aves > Coraciiformes > Alcedinidae > Actenoides > Actenoides hombroni. The sequence goes on along the minus strand of WUAM01000431.1, from coordinate 106,780,673 downwards.
ACATTGTATGCATCCAACTATAGCAGCATGCAGAGCATGAGACACACCATTTATGCTGGACTGCTTCCCCAGAATTCTATGATGCAGATGATAATGTCTGTCCTGAAACTGAATTGAGAAGGCCAACTGTATCCTGGGCTGTATAAAAAGAAATGTGGCCAGCAGGTCAGCAGAGGTGATTCTTCCCTTCTACTCTGCTCTGATGAGAACCCACCTGGAGTACTGCATCCAGCTCTGTAGTCTGTAGTACAATACAGACATAGATGTGTTGAAGTGGGTCCAGAGAAGGGCCACAAAAATGATCAGAGGGCTGGAACACCTCTCCTGTGAGAAATGGATGAGAGAGTTGGGGTTGTTGAGTCTGTAGAAGAGAAGGCTCTGGGATGACCTTATTGTGGCCTCTCAATATACAAAGGGGGCTTATAAGAAAGACAGAAAGAAACCGTAGTGACAAGAAGAGGCAATGACTTTAAACTTAAAGAGGGTAGATTTAGACTTGACATAAGGAAGACATTTTTTATTATGAGAGTGGTAAGACACTGCCACACATTGCCCAGAGAAGCTGGGGAAGCCCCATCACTGGAAGTGTACATGGTCAGGTTGGATGGGGCTTTGAGCAACCTGATCCCCATGGCAGGGGGATTGGACTAAATGGTCTTTAAAGGTCCCTTCTGACCTAAACTATTTGATGATTCTATGATCTTTTTTAAAATGTGGCTATGTAAAAGCAATTTTTTTTTTTGTCTTAAGAACAGGTCAATATTACTGTCTGGTGTTATTTAAAAGAATGAGATAACCCAAGGTGTCCTAATTCTGGATATGCTACACTGTTGTAGTCAAAGGCAAGTTATACTTTTGCTTTTGTAGCTGTAAAATGGGCTATTATCACAGAATGCTAGAAAGCAGTGCCAGAGCAGATTAGTCTCCTTTATCTCCTTTATTTGATCAACGCAGAATTAAATATACATGTTGTCCCTAACACTGGCTGCTTTCCAAGACCTCCAAGAGAGGAGATTTCAGAACCTCTCAAGGTGGTTCACTCCAGTGTTTAATCTTTTTAGAAAACTGTCATTTTTGACATGTGCAAGTTCCATGTACAATCCTTATCTGTAGTCTCTTTTGCTGCAAGTTAAGCCCATTACTACCTCTTTTGGTCCTTAACTTGAAGTGGCTTGAGAATAACTTATTTTTTCTTGACCTCCAGCCATTCTTGAAGCTTTACTTTTATTTTCTATCTCTGCTGATGTGCAGTGCCCAAAACTGGATGCAATGTAATCTATGCCAAACAGAATGGAAGGATTCTTTCATATGCCTTGTCAGGTGTACGTCCCATCGTATTATGACTTCGGTTTTTTTTTTCATAACCGAATGACATTGTTGATTGATCTTCGGTTTATTTTTATTTTTTTTCTCAGAATTGCTCCTTAGCCTATTATCCCCCATCCTTCATGCACTGCCTAAGTGTAGAGCTTTATTCTTGTCTCTGTAGAATTGCTTCCTATAGTTTTTGCACCATTTCTCTATTTTTTTAAGATCATTTAGTTGATTACTAAGCTAGTCGGGAGTATTCAACTACCTGTCAGTGCAAGCTGTGAGGCCTGGGAGAGATTTTAGATGCTTACCTTTAAGGTAAATGTAGGTGTCCATGTGTGAGTTGGGTGTCTAAATGCCCCTTATAGTCAAGCTAGTCCATACAATTGATGGAGCTTAGAGACAATTCATCTCACTCTTATGTAGACATCTACATGTGGTCAGCTGAACAGATCATTAATTGTACTCTTTATCACTAGTCAATGTTAATTCAGTGTAAATGTATCAAAGGAGGTCTGTAGGCCTGCTCTAGCTTGAAAAACAGTATGAAATAACATAATAAAGCTCTCTGAGAAGGACATTACAGCAATTTTATAGCTTGTGCAGTAAGAACTGGAACTAGGAGCTCCAATTAAACCTTTCTTTCTCATATCTTTGTTCACATAGAACAGCTCTGCCTCTCACCTGCCTACTCCTAGTTTTTAATTATGAAAATATTATGGAGGAATCTTGTTACAAAGCAAGATAAAAAGCATATTATTCTCTGAGTCCGTTAAATCACAGAACATATACTTTCCCTGCACCAGATTCCATTGAAGGGTGAAAAGCAGCCCCAAACTCTGCAAATGTCCACCTTTTGGTTCCTTAGTGAAGAAGTAGATCAGCCCTAGTGTTTGCTTGGATATGTTAGGGATAGTTTGTTACTGCCGTACTTCATAGTTGCTATATTTTTTTGTTACAGAAGGTGTTTCACCATGTTTGTTGGCTAATAAATAAAGTAATACTTAATATATGTGCCATTTCTTTTAATGGTCAGCTTTATGAAATTCCCAGGCTTTAAGCCATACGTGAAGGCATAATCTATGTTATGCTCTTGAGAAATACGTCATATTCTTTCCAAATGGGCAGTTTGACATTCATTGTGAATGCCCAGAGAAGACATGGGAGTCAAAATGGTTAGTCTTTGTAATGTGGAAGGCCATGATGATAGTATTACCTCCTAGGTGCATCTGTGCCATAAGGCACCAGTGTTTCCCTCTTTTGAAATACAGATGTCTGGGGTGGGATTTTTCTAATCTAAATGTAGATGTTTGCAATATGGAGGTTTGTATCTAAGCATGTAACCTGAGGTGATGTTTATAGTTAATGGAGAGGAGTAGGTAATTCTGGGGAATTATTAATCTGGGTGGCTTTGACATTTCCTGTGTGATGAGAAGAGCCAAGTGTTAGAAGTGTCCATTTCTCTCCTCTAGTGTCCTGTTAATGAGAGGTCTGAGGCCACCCACTGTCATCAGATAAACCCATGACCAGTGTTCACAGAAGACCAGTACTGTAACAGCAGTCAGCTGCCACTGAGGCTCACAGAGAAAGGGAGGACCACTCTTAGCTAGCTATTCAGTCATCCTCATTGATACCAAACAAGAAAAGGACACAAAACACTGAGGCCGACTGAGCCAGTGCATTGCAGATGGCACTGCAACAGGCAGTGGAGGTAGAAGTCTCAGAAGCAGAAGCATAACTGATTTTACTTTTTAGATCATCATTATTCTCCTAGTCATTGATAAAACTGTCATCTTCAAGGAGCATAGTGTCCCAATATTTTTGTCTGATACTATATCTACATCTCTTCCTTCTGCCATAGATGGTATTGATGTTCTCAGATGATATCTCTGGACTAGACTCACTGTAGAAGTGCAAAAAAAAAGTATTTCTAGGGAGAAAGTCCTCTCCATGGCTTTTCATTTGGCTACAGGAAGTATTTTTCATCATAGATTGCAGTAAGGAGTTATAATCCAGTCAATCCGTTTGGTGTCTTTGTTGTCAGGAAAAAATGATCTATCAGAGCCCATTTAGTGGAAGCTTCAGCCACACACTTATGAGTGCTGATTCTTTGTTATTTTCTCATTATGTGGTTCCTAGGTTTCTAAAGGTCTTGACACACATTCTCTACCAATAAGAAAAAATCCCTCCTCATGAGATTTAAGCATGTTGCTTTTATCTTTAATGGAGACATGTTTGAGCATCTGTCATCATGTTCACTAAATCATCTGTCAATGAAATCCACATTTTTAGTAGCCATTACCTCAGCTCAGGGATAAATAAAGTTCTAGCTTTTATGTCTAATCCTCCATATTATTTTCAGGTGGATAGGGTAAATCTGAGGTCACATCTTAAATTTGTTCTAAAGATGGTTTCAGATTTCTTATTAATCATTATATCTACTTCCCAATATTTTTTCCCATGACCCATTTCGCCGGTAGAAGAACCAAAATGCTGATCCTTCTTGAATGTACTGCCTTACCCAGATAAAGGTTTTCTGCAGATCTGTGATGCTCTTTGGTCTCAAACAACCTTCGTTGTTCAGGATCAAATCTAAAAAGACATGGCATCAACTTCAAACTCATTCAAAATGAGTTAACAGACTTTATCAGAGACACATTTGATGTTATCAGATTAGATCCGCCAACCCATCTCAAGGCATATACAACTAGAGCACAAGATACCGCCACAGCATTTGCTGGCAGAATTCCAGTAGCTGAGGGCTGTAGAGACACCATGCAATCATTGATACTCACATTTATGAAGCAGTACTTGTGCTGGTAGCACAAAGGTTTGAAGGACACTGATTCTTCAGTTTTTGTTCCAATGAACAGTTCACATTTGCTGCTGTAACTGCAGTCCTGATGAAACACCCATAAAGGGTTTTACAGGTTCCAGAACTTGAAGAAAGAAGAGTGGTTGCCTTTGTCACTGTAATTTTTCAATATGTTTTTCATATGTAGCTCCCACAACCAACCCTTCTGTTCCCCAGGTGGAAGGCTTGTCATGTGGACTGAAAGCCACTGAAGAACGAGGTGGTGATTTGTTTGCATGTTTGTGGGAAGAAAAGCAGAGGTGAGCAGGTTATGTACACACCTTGTTATGGACATGTAGCAACACTAGAAACATTTGAATTCTTATGCAGAAGAGACACATCCATTTAGAGCGGTATTTACCTGCATAAATCATCCTAGCTATTATGTGGTTAGCGACCCTCTGTTTTGTTCCTTATAAAATACTTGATGTGAAACACAGCACTATATATTTTCCAGGTATTATCATTGTTATTATCAGCAAAGAACCTAAGGTTGCTAACACTACTATTAAGAGTCATGTGTTTTTTTCATAGGAATTAGACTTCATTAGAAATGAGAAGCAGGATTTGTTTTGTGTGCTGCTAAATTTTCTCTATTAAACCCAGTGATATATAGCAAAATTACATGCCAACCCACAGAAGTCCTTCAGAGTTGTTATTTTAAACCTGTATCAATGAGCAGTTTATTCTGAAGCTTTTCAAGTGTGTATGCATATACATTATATACATATATGCTACACATATATGCAGTGACAAAGCAAGTAGTTTAATCCATTTTATGGATCCAGCCTGGAGTTCTGCATACATGAACTTGTGTGTGGTCAAGGAGGCTTGCATATTTTTGAACTCTAAGTTGGCCTAATAAAAGATATCAGACTACAGTGCTTGCTTTGTCAACCCTGTTTTGCTGGTTCAAAATGACTTGCAAGATTAATTTTTCAAATTTTAACATAAAAACCAAGAAAAAGAAGTGTTTACTTACTGCAAGGAGTTGATTCCGTGTTAATGACCCTGAAGGAGGCTTGTACACAAGGTACAGATTGTTGCCAATTTGATGTATATTCATATTACAGAATATGAAAATGTGAAGTTATACCGTCTTGAAGATTTTGTTTGTATAAGAAGGATTGGTTAAAAAAAACCCTTTAAGTAATCATACTGTGTGTTTGATGGTGGAAATTAGTATGAATGTTTCTGGCAGTGGAATGATGTGATGTGGTTATGTGTTTCTGTTTTCACTGCCTGCTCAATATTGGCCTTTTACAAATACAGATTACCATGTTGATGGAAGAAATTTACAGCTTTGGCCCCTTTGTCTCACTCTGTGTTACAGCACCTTTTTTGTACTTTATGTTACATATCCTCCCAACTGTATTTTTCTGACAGAAAAAGGAAATGTCTGTGGACTGAGATCCTGAAAACGTGTGATCTTTGCTATTTACTCGGGTGAAATGAGTATTATTTCCCACTTACCTTGATTTCCCGTGGGGTGAAAATCTTGCTCCTCTGAAATCAGTAGCAAACTTTCTGCTGAGTACAACAGGATGGACAGTTCATCAGTGATCACCAGCTAGTGACATTGCATACTGGTAGTTCAGAAAAAAACCCAACCCTTTAATAATAATGGTAGAAAGAACACTTTTAAAAACTAAGATTTAGAATTGTCAAATAACATCCAAAAATAAAATCCAAGCTGGATACAAAAGCTATACGTATGATATGTTTAATGTTGTTAGTTCTGGGGCCTCATGGCTCAGATAGAGCTGCAAGATCCGTTTGTGTTATGTGGGTTGTTACACTACATCCCTTACTTACCTCATCTTGTGGGCAAAGAGCTGCTTGCTCTGACTTCATGGAATTGCAGCTGTATTTGTGGAGTGCTCTCGTCCTTTGGCACTCCCTCTCCTGTACATTAATAGGGTTTGAATGCACCAGCATTTTCTCTGGAAGAAAACTTCAAAATTTGTCTTTAATCCTGGTGCGATGCATATTCAGAATTTTTTCTTTTCCTGGAGTTTAGTTCCAGAGGAAAACATACTTGATTGGTGTTCCCAACAGTCATCTGTGGTTTATAACAATAATTAACATCAAGACAGTGCAGCAGAAATGGAGAGCCGAGAAACATAGTCCAGCAGCTTCAGTTGTGTGGTTCTGTGCACTTCTAAGGATTCCAAAGTGCTTAACAAACAATATTGCAGACAGGATGGGCATTTCTGCCCATGCTGAACGTTTTCTAAAGCTTCCTGTTATATGATTCTGTCTTTGCTTTTTTTTTTTCCCCAGAGCTTTGCTGAACTTCATGTATAGAGGCAAAATTTATTTTTATCCAATGTCAGTCTCTTTTTTTTATTATTTAAATTTTTGAATTGAAAAGTGATTGAACTATTTATGAGAAGATGCCTAGTAAAAAATATATATTCTTCTGCTTCTGTAAAAAAACCCAAAGCCTGACCCCTGTATTTTAAAAGGTTTTAGAGCAAAGACAGACCTTTCTGTGCCTTTGAATCAGGTATATACCTTTTGCCATCCTCATAAAGCCTTTCAAATTCAGTTGACTGTTTCAAGACGTGGAATAAACCACAATTACCAAATATTCCGTAGAGATTTACTAAAGCCTAACAGCAAATATTTCCAGAGATTTCATCTTCTCCGCCTTGCACAGCTCCTTCCCACAATCAGACTTTCCATATACTGTCCTCACAGAATGACTGAACAGTCGCTAACTGGGTGCACCGGAGGCCAAGCCAGAGGCAGCCCCTGTAGTATTGTCCCTGGGTGTTACTGTGAGCTGCAGCAATGCAGTGGAACCGAGAGCAGGCAGGCTGTCCCTCCTAAGCTAGAATGCAACTCAGGGCTCCCAAATTTTATCATTCATATGCTGTTGGCAAGCCTCCAGCACAGTTTCTCTTTGCCACTAGCCTGAATGCATGTAGAGAGTTGGACAACCACAACAAGGCCCTGATCAACCACATCTACTGTTGAAATTAGTCCTGTTTTGAGCAGGGGCTGGGACCACATGAGCTCCTGAGGTCCTTCCCAAGCTATGTTAGTTCATAGTTCTGTGATTCTTTGCTGTCCATTTCTCTTCATATTAGTCTGTGTGGGCCTGAAGGCACCATCCGAGTTGATGGGTACAACGCACATATGGAAATAGTCCTTCTTAGTTGTTTTTTTTTAAAAGTATGTTCAAAATGCTAATTAAGATAACATTCAAGCTACATGGACAAATCTCCTAAAATTAAGACTAACACAATGGTATCTACAGCCTCAGTATACTTCCAACATATGTTTGCAACGAAACACTGACTCTAGTTTTGTGGTTGCAGTGTATTTTTTCTCATATGGCTTCATCCCTATACCTAGTGTGGATCTGCTCTGGAGGTGAACCAGTACTGAGGAGAATTAGTGGATGGTAACTGCAGAATCACTTGTTTGATCACGTGTTGACATAGTGCACGGTATTTTCTGAATGAAGCAGGGCACGGTAGAAAAAGATAACCAGGTCTTAATGTTAAGGTAGTTGCATTCTGCTCTGGATAGCTGGACAGTATCCTTGCCTCTTCTACTATGCTCCTGTGTGGTAATGGACAAACTTCCCAATCGGCAATTTTCCCAAGTGGTTATTAATTGCCAAAAGAGCCTTTCTGCTTGTGCCAATACTATCTGGAACAAGATGATTGTGCAAATGTCATCCATCAATCAAAACTCTTTCTTTGGTAATGTCATGTATGACATTCCATTTAATACAGACTTCATCAAGTCAGGCTAGGTAATTGTTAGTTCCTTATAACTGTTTAGCATCTAATGTTCGTGTTCTAGTTAAATTTACGCATTATACGTATAATTATTTATAAATGATATTTGGCAATGAATTAGGCAAACTATCTCGAAAATCTCTGAAATTCATGGAAATGTGCAGGCAGCATATGAGTTTGTTTTTCAAACCTCAGCAGGCTTAATTAGATCCTGCAGTTCATTCATTTGCACTAAAGTCAATTGGAATTTTACATGTGGAAAGTCTGCGAGATCAAAAATAATGCCCAATGGGCACATAGCTCTATAGAAGAAAATGTCAGCTCCGGATGGTAGTATTTCTGACTTCTTGTCGGTTAGACTTCTCTCTTTCTCAGTTAGCTTTTCTTGTGTTTTTATGTGAGTGGTTTTGAAAGGGTTCCTGGAAAAAGCAACTTGCTGCATGTACTGTACATGTTTTCATTTGCAGATCACTGAAATGGATAGGCAGATAAATAGATAGGGTTTTCTGAGCTTGTGAAATATGTCACGTAATATAAAACCCTCTTCTAAATCTGTTTTGTCAAATATGTCAAATGATGTTTTTGGAATTATATTTCTGAAATATATTTTCAGCATTTCTTATTGCTGTTCTTGATCTATGCACCCTTGTTTGACAGTCCCTTAATCTGTCTGATATAAACTGAATGAATAGCAGCATTTAAAAATATGGCTTCAGGGACTCCTTAGGAGGTTTCTTTGTAAGTGTACATTTACTAGTTCATCTGTAAATTTATTTTATGAGGTGTTTAAACCTCAAGAAAACTGAAAAGCATAATATTAATGCCTGGTTTACATCTACTGAAGTCAATGGGAACTTTGCAATTGACTTTAATGGTAGCTTATGTCCTCTAATTACGAAAGTGGCAAGGATGATATATGCAAAACCACAAGGAGAGTTTTGTGTTTCATCATATCCTATTCTATTTGCAGATGCATAAGCAAAGTACAATGTGGTTTGTTCTTGAATTAAACAATTCAGTGTTTGGACTTGATCCTGAACCATGTTGCTACATTAGATGGTGTTTTGCTTCTCAAAAGATCATGGACTGCTCATTCTCTGTGTGGCTCACAGAGGTGACAAGGTAGGAAATACAGCCAACTTTTCAAAAAGCTTTTGAAAATTATGCTTTTGGTTTTCATCTTACATCCGCCTTATGGTATGAGTCATGGAAGAAGTTGATGAAGCAGTTTTCTCCCTAATTGTCTTTTTTTTTTTTTTTTTCATGTGATCAATTTTGACAAGGTTCCTGGAAATGCACATAATATCTGTAGCACATATGTACATGTTTTCCCTTATGGTTCGCTGAAGTGTAGTAGAAAGTTTCCATCACACTGTTGTAATCCCAGGCATCATTTTCATATTGTGTTAGTGAAAGTGAGTGAGAGTATACCACAACAACAAAAAAAATACTCACAGAATTCAGCTTTTTTTCTATTAGCATAACAAGCAGTCTGAACAGGCTAGATCTGGTAAGTAACTCATAGCAGTAAATAATGCTAGACAAAAATTCCCACAAGCTTCTTGTTGAGTCTGCTTCAGAGGTATTACTCATTTGATGGCTAAAATGCTGGTCTTACTTCACATTTTTAATGGTCGTGAAAGATTTCAATATTTTATTGGTAATCGGAGCTGGTAGTGCACTGCAGACAAAAGCTCATCGAAAGTTTTTTAGATGGGGCACTGGTCAATTGGAAAATTTCACCTCCACTTGTGGAGGGTGAAAATGCTGACACTGGGGTGCACCAGCTCCACTGAAGCCCCAGAGCAAGACAAGCTAAGGGACTGCTGCCCTATCCCACCACTGCCACCACCCATCCCTTGTGTCTCACTAAGGATTAGCCACTGGCATATCGATAAATAACAAAGTGGGTAAAGTCACCTCTTAAGGTGAACAAAAGTAACACCATCAAAATTAGGAAGGAGTAAAGTCTGGTTCCCCCCTGCCTGCCAAGTCTACCCCTGCCCCAGCATAGCCAGCTCCCACCCTGTCCATGTGGAGGGCATGTGTTGTCCGGTGATGCAATTGCTTTGGGAGTGAGTGGGAAATATTGTATACTGGCTTTCTCAAAAAAACCCCAGTGTGTCATAAATTCTCACTCAGGGGGAAAAAAAAAAAAAAAAGTGTTTATTGTTAGCCTACAGTAAAATTTGTCTATGTTGAAATTACTTCGAACAATTAGTTAAAAGAGAACCTGTAGAGATCATTCCAGATGCATGCTGTAGCCCTTAGTTCATCTTTATCATCTAGACATGAACAGAGGTCTCTGTAGTATAATTAGAAAAATAAATAATGACTGGAAATTATGTCTTTATGGGAGCCTTAGACTTCTTAGATGTATGTTGGAGGAAGACATGGAGAAGTAGGGACTTATTTCTTCTGCTACCTATAAACATGGTAGATGAAATACTTCTTCAACAAATGACTTCTCAACCAATCCTATTTAGACTAAGTTTTGATGAGCACCATGGCTTCTGTGGAAGAGTAAAAATAAAAGAAGCTTTGAAACGAGTACTCACAAGTCTACTGTGGTTACACTAAATAGAACAAATAGAAGGAGTCTAGTTAAGGTTCCTGGTTTTGAAAAGGAAAATTTTGATAAACTGCATGAATTAATCACTGAAGTCAGCCAGATTGAGGAGCCAAGGAGTTGAAATGGGACAGAGGTGTAGAGTTTTTAAAGTTTTAGCTGAGAAAATTACCTAGAACTTATATCTCAAACAAAAGAAAAATATACTTGGGAAAGGCACTATATCTAATTTGATGGGTAATCATCACAGAAAGATGTTGGTAGGTAATGCAAGGACAGAGGAAAAAGAGGGATTGGCAAAAAAAGCTGTGTCTCAGAAGGCAGGATACGTAGGAGTAAAGTAAAAACAAATGAAAGGAGCTAGAGAGAAATACCAAAAAGTTCATCATCTAGAAAAAATGTGGGAAAGAGAAAGGCTCCTGTGCCATGAAGATGAGCTGTAATCTGTGTGGATAAACTGATGATGCAACAGGGCAAAGTCTGGAGGCTTACAGAGGGTATGGAAATGCAGTTAACCAACCAACGGGGGAAAAAAGCTCAGGACAATTAATGGGCAACAAACAAAGCAGTGTGATATCTGTTGTTCCAGAATTCAGGCAGAACAACTATATGAAACCATATGTGTGAGTCTCATAAGGAGAAAAGGAACCATGTGACAAGAACACAATTTCTCTGTGTAAGAAGGGAAGAGGGTCATGTGGTCAAGAGCAGGCCTGTAAATCTGACCTCAGGAGTGCAAAGCTTTAAAACAGATGAAACAAAAGAAAGAAGTTTCTATATAGTAAATATATAAAATAAAATAAAATAAAATAAAATAAAATAAAATAAAATAAAATAAAATAAAATAAAATAAAATAAAAGGAAAAAACCCACATTGACTGTGTGCATGCAAATCG
>WUAM01000431.1:106752617-106769188 GCA_024336885.1 Actenoides hombroni | reverse complement strand
GGTGTGAGGGTGTGGGAGCCTGTGCCAGGCTGCCCAGAGAGGCTGTGGAGTCTCTTTCTTCTAGAGAGATTCCAAACCCACCTGGACACTGCGCTGCTGGGCCCCCTGCTCTGGGTGACCCTGCTGGATGGAGCAGCAATGTGGCACCAGATCAGCTCCAAAGGTCCCTTCCAACACCCACCATGCTGAGATTCCGCAAGCCTCACAGCTAACGTATGTATCTAATTCAGCTCATGCTTCTGTGTGTTTTATTTTTTCCTTGCCAACAGATATTTCGTCACTTTTGCAAACTATGCTGTAGTTCACGGCTTCGAACACGCCACGAAGAGCAAAAGGTCAGTGGGCTGAAAAACGCTTACTGAAGGGGTTGGTAGGAACACAACGATATTGTTTGGGTCAAGACACTAAACTGGGGTGAGCACTGCACCGTGCAGCGATCTGCATTTTACCGTCCATCTGCCTCTCCTCTGAACTGGCTGTACTGGAGGCTGCTCCCATATTCTGAGACCACAGCAAGCAGCTGTTGAAACATTTCCTCTACAGATCTCTCCCCATGTCTTTCTACCCACGTACAGATCCTTGTGAAGGAGAGGGAGGCTGCAAATATAGATTTTGGATGGTTCAGATAAGGGGTGGGGGATCCGAGAAAGGATTCTGTGGGAATCTGGCAGGACGCTTCCACTGCTCACCCCAGATGTCATCAGTGCCTCCTGGAAATAGCGAGTGAAGGCATGAGCACTCGACCTGAGCAGGTTCACAGCCACTTTATCCGAGTCACTCCTCTTGGTGCGCAAGCCCTCATGAAAGTCCTGCTGTATTCTGTGTATCTCTGGGTGCAGTTCTCAGTTACAAAGACTGATGGGCCAGAGGCAGAATGGACAGAACTTGTGCTCTTCTCATTGCTTTATTTCTGTGTGTTTGGTCTGTGGATGTATTTGCATCACTGTTATCTCCTGCCCTGTCAAGCCCTCCTATACCCCTTCCGGGAGTGAGGCAGCACATGAAGCTTGGAGTCGCAATTTGCAGAGAAACTGATGAATGAACCTTTGTCTTAATTCACCATCTTGCAGTGAAGCCTGGAAGCACCATAAGACCGTGCTGAAACAATTCCTCACAGACTTCACCTCTGAGACCTCCATGGCACTGGCCTTATATACGGTTCTTCACAAACCTATCCGAGATCATGTCAAGCAATATATACTGCTCCTTACCAAGCTGAAAGAGGTTCTCCAAGAGGTAGGAAGCTTTATGTGATGTCGCTTTGACTGGCTTATGCTAGCACCTTATACCAGGCTTTGTGGTGGTGTGAGTGAATCCAAAGAAGGATGGAAGGAAAAGGATGTCCAGTGGAGTGCAGCCCACCTGAAGGTCTCAAAGCCACAAAGAGAGGCCACTCCGTTGTAGCACAAACTACTCATCATATAGAGAAGCTGCAAAGGGTCAAGTAACTGGCCTAAGGTTGCAGACTTCTGGTGGTGGCAGAGAAAATGCTGGATTTGGGAGGTTTTCCTTGCAAAAGGGGATTGGACGTTTAACTCTCACTCCTTTGGATTCAGAGCTGCTGGGCTTTTTCTGCAGCTGTAGCTCAGAGAGCAGATGTCCTGCACAGCCATGCCTGAAGCATTACTCAAGCCTTTGCTTCTTTTAACAGGGTTCTGAAAAGGACGTGGTTACCAGTGCCATCAAGGAATATGTGAAGCTGGAGTCTTTCATCAGCCAAGTCCTGGATGAAGCTTGTTTTACCAAGTCCTTATGGAAATCCTTGGGCTACAAATTCACAGTGAGTCATGGATATAGGAAGTGGCTTCATAGGGAACTCTTTTGGAGGTCTTACACTTCTGCTTACACATGGAGGAAACTCAATACAGATCAAGTGTTTGAGGCTTGGCTTGAAATCAACAGAGCAGGGCCATGTGGAAGCCTGGGAGAAACCTTATTGTCACTAGGTGCTTTAGAATTTGAGTGCTGTGTCCAGTTCTGCTGTCACTGTCAGCTTGTGCCATGAGTCAGATGGCCTCTGCAGGAACAGTTGGCTTGAGTTGTATGTCCTTTCCCAAATCTGATATTTCCTGATGCTTCTGGTCCTCCACCTTGACCTCTGTGGTTCCCTCTGCAGGATATACTCTGTGTACCTGAGAGGAGGCTGCTGGAAGATAGCAAAAATCTTCCCATCTCTGCCAGCACGAATCGATCAGACCGGATTTTGCTCTTTGATGATGTCCTTGTGCTAATTCAGGTGAGTCTGGAGTCTTTCAGAGGGACTGGAACAGCAAGGCACATAAATGACAGTCAAATTCAGCTTCCTTTGGTGTTGAAATGCAGAAGGTCTTGGCTGTTGGCAAAACCTTGTCTCAGATCCATGCAGCTGTGGGTTTTGCTGGAGAATAAAGGAAAGCCTAATGAAGAAGGAATAGAGGACAATCCACGTACCTTTCTCCCCCGTGAATATGTACTATCCAGCTACCACAGGCACCTTTCTAGGGACCAAAGCCCATGACTCCATATTAATTTGTTGATTTCTGCCCTTGTTGATTCAAAGGAGATATGGTGGGTCAAAGGCGTTAGGGCTAAATATGATCATAGAAACATAGAATTATTTGGCTTGGAAGATACCTTTAAGATGACCAAGTCCAACCATTAACCCCAGCAATGCCAGTGCACCAATAAACCATGTCCCTCAGCACCACATCTCCACAGCTTTGAAACCCCTCCAGGGATCATGGGGACTCCACCACTGCCCTGGGCAGCCTGGGATAGCCCTTGACAACCCTCAAGGGTGTTGAAGAAATTGTTCCTCAGCTCCAACCTCAACTTCCCCTGGTGCAACTTGAGGCCATTTCCTCTTGTCCTATTGTTTGTTCCTTGGGAGAAGAGACTGACCCCTACCAGGCTCCAACCCTCTTTCAGGAAGGTGTTGAGAATGAGGTGGTCTCCCCTGAGCCTTCTTTCCTCCATGCTGAACAACACCAAGTCCCTCACCTGCTCCTCATAAGATTTGTGCTCTAACCCTTCTAGACTTGGCCTTGTTGAACCTCGTATCAGAGGGCTGAGGCCAATGGTCTTTTGTGGTTGACTCTGCTGGTGACAGGGCAGCAGAAGTTGCAGGTGTTCTTAGGGCTCTTTCAGGGATTTGGGGCCTGGGTGTGGGGCAGACAGGGAGTGTCTGCAGTCATGGGTAGCTTGATGAATGTGTTCAAAGCTGTTCTGCAGCATGTTAACTAAGTCCAGCTTGGCTTGCTCTGACTGACAGCTTCTGTAATCTAGCAGGACTGCCTTCATGTGCACCTCTCTCTGCACTCCCTCTAGTCATCTGCCAGCCCCTCAGGTGTCCAAACACATGACTGCCTTATGAGCTGATACATCTCACGGGCTCTTCTAGACATGAGCCTTTTTGTGATAACGCTGGGCAGCCCTACTCAGCTTGCAGGGTCTAGGCCTGAGGAAATAGGGTGGTGATTATCTCATCCAGCTTTACATTGTAGATTTCTTAGCACTGCAGTGATCTCGCTGTGAGCAAGTGCCCCCAGGCTCCCTTTATAGTCGGGGGAGAGAAACAGGCGCTGTCTGGGTGTGGTTCGTCTGACCCATTTTAGATGCCAAAATTAGGATGAGTTGAATCATGTCTTTACTGGCTAGGATGGGAGACGTGGGTAACTAGATCACACAGAGATACCGACATTGTAGACATATCTGTTCAGTCAACGGTTCCCACCCACTATGGCTCATCTGCTGCTGGGACTGTTACGGAGGCTTGGGGAGATATAACTGGACTAGGAAAGAACTGGGAAAGCTGCTTGGAGGAAAAGGCCCTGGGGCTGTTGGTCAACAGTTGGCTGAAGATGAGCCATGTGTGCCCAGGTGGCCAAGAAGGCAATTGTCATCCTGGTTTGTATGAGCACTAGTGTGGCCAGCAGGACTGGGGAAGTGATTGTGACCATGTACTGGGCACTGGTGAGGCCACATCTCAACAACTCCCTGATAGGAGGTTGGAGCCAGGTGGGGTTGGTCTCTTCTCCTATGGAACAAGCAACAGGACAAGAGGAAATGGCCTCAAGTTGCCCTGGGGGAGGTTTAGGTTGGAGTTTAGGAACAATTTCTTCAACACCCTTGAGGGTTGTCCAGGCCTGTCTCAGTCTGCCCAGGGCAGTGGTGGAGTCCCCATGATCCCTGGAGGGGTTTCAAAGCTGTGGAGCTGTGGTGCTGAGGAACATGGTTTAGTGGTGCCCTGGCAGTGCTGCATTAGACTTGATCATCTTAGAGGTCTCTTCCAAACAAAATGATTCTACGATGCTATGAAACGTTGGTGATTGGTGTGCTACGAGAGATCGAAGCGTTTCAGTGTCTTCTATCTGGGTAGAGAGTGATGCTAGTCCTACAACAAGGAGAGACAGGCTGATGTTTAAAAATCCAGATAAGGACATTCTTCCTAGATGAGCCTTCCTAATTAGAGCAGAGAGTTTCTGTCTCAAGATACAACCTTTCATGTGGTAAATGCTCAGTATGAAGCTATTGATTTTCTGATGCCTTGCCAGCAGCTCATATGTTGAATATTTAATGTAACCCAAATACTTGTTTCCTAGAAATACTGGGAGATTTAAAAAAAAAAACCAACCAAAAACCAAACAAAAACCAAAACCAAACCAATCTCTAGAGTGTACTGTTTAACCAGTTTTATACTGGGCAAGCTAGAGAGGGCTGTGTGACGTGTCTGTCTGTGGAACTGGGAGGGATCCTTTCCAGTGGGCACCGGATGTTTGCACTGACTCAGATGGACTTGGGTGGGTGGGTGAGCCAGCAATGCGTCCTCGTGGCCAAAAAGGCCAAAGGCATCCTGAGGTGTATTAGAAGGGGTGTGGTTAGTAAGTCAAGAGAGATTCTCCTTCCCCTCTACTCTGCCCTGGTGAGGCCACATCTGGAATATTGTGTCCAGTTCTGGGCCCCTCAGTTCAAGAAGAACAGGGAATTGCTTGAGAGAGTCCAGTGTAGAGCCACAAAGATGATTAAAGGAGCGGAACATGTCTTTTATGATGAAAGGCTGAGGGAGCTGGATCTCTCTAGCTTGGAGAAGAGGAAACTGAGGGGTGACCTCATTAATGTTCATAAATACATAAAGGACAACTGTCAGGAGGATGGAGCCAGGGTCTTCTCAGTCTCAACCAGTGATAGGACAAGGGGCAACAGGTACAAGCTGGAACACAGGAGGTTCCACATAAACATGAGAAAAAAACTTCTTCACAGTGAGGGTAAAAGAACACTGGAACAGTCTGCCCAGAGAGATTGAGGGGTCTCCTTCTCTGGAAGCATTCAAAACCTGCCTGGATGCATTCCTGTCTGACATGATCTAGGTGATTCTGCTCTGGCAGGGGGATTGGACTATATGATCTTTCAAGGTCCCTTCCAATCCCTAACATTCTGTGGTTCTGTGATTCTGTGAGTCATTTTTGGAACAGGCTTCTTGGGGAGACATGGTGGATCTGGAGGTTGACCGTCTTTAACAAGTGCTGCATAGCTTACTTGGCGGAATCCTTTCTACAACAGGCTAGTATTTAACAACACTGGAAGTATGTGAAAGTACTCAAATGCTAAAGAAATAGTAACTTACATGAGTTTATTAGCCTTATAGACAGAGGAGGAAAATGCAGAGGAAGAATGGATCCTCTCCCATAATGAAAGCAGAAGAAGCTGGGTGCTTTGAGGGGTGTCAGGTTTAAGCACAAGCAGTTCAGCAACACCACTGCTGTTTCAATTGAACAAGGTCCTTATCCACAATGAAACTATACAGGAAAGAGAGGAGTGTCTGAGGAAACTAATGTTCCCTCCAATACCCGAAGATGCTGATGTCTAGTTGAACCTCATAACTGTTCAAAGTTATACTAATCCAATTAGCTTCTTCATCTTCTCTTGCTCCCATTTCTTGGTAGTCAAGATCCTCTGGCAAACAGCTCATTTCCATCATACTCCTGATACACTGGCTACAATATAAATGTACCAGGGTGACACCAAGCAATCCTCACTGCCCATGTGTAAACAGTGTCTTCTTATGCAAGAGAAGTCATGGAGCATCTGGGGAGAGTGGTTTTGCAGTAGCTATAGTTTGATACATCAGCACAAAGAGTATGCACAGCAAAGAATTAAGGTTTAATCTTGAATCTTCCAGCACAGCAACTTTAAGAAACCTTTATCTATTTTAGTGGAAAGAAAAAGAAAAAGTGCCTATGGATATTGTTAACATCTGCTTTTCATTTCATAAAAAATGGAGCTGAACTTCCCATCGTCTAAAGCTGAACTGTCAGCGCAATTCTAGCAACAGATTTTTAAACACCTTTGGTGGTGCAAAAATCAAAAGAACACCAATTGATTTTAAGATCAAAGGCTGAGTTGACAGGATTGGCAAAAAAAATCCTCTCCTCACTTGTAAGCAGCCTGTAAACAAGCTATGGAAATTTCAGACTTATGATGGGACTATATTCTCCCCAGTGCTTCTCTGGCTAGACCCTCCCTGATATTTTCGTTGAATTCAGACATGCAGCACAAATACATGGTGTCATTTTGGGTAGGATGGGAAGCTCAGTGTTATCTCCTGTTTGAGACAAAAGCATGTTACATAATGTATGCTGTAAATTAATTTTGCTGGGAGTTAAGGGAGAAGCCATAAATAGCTGAGAGGATGCTTGAGAGAGAGCAAGTTAACATCCCCAAACCTCCCAAAGCTCATGCTGGGTCTGCCTTTCATCAGCGGAGCCACTACGGAATATCTGCTGTTCTGGGGCAGATAACCTTTTCTCCATCAAAATGCTATTATTTCAGCAGTTATTTCTTTAAATGCTGGATTAGTCAAACCTAATTTTCTCATGTATATAATTGTAAAATCGTAGAATTGTCAGGGTTGGAAGAGACTTTAAAGATCATTCAGTTTCAAATCCCCTGCCATGGGTGGGGACACCTCCCACTAGATCAGGTTGCTCAGAGCCCCATCCAGCTTGGCCTTAAAAACTTCAAGAGGTGGGGCTTCCACCACCTCTCTGGGCAACCTGTTCCAGTGTCTCACCACTCTCATGGTGAAGAACTTCTTCCTAATGTCTAATCTGAATCTACCCACCTGTAGTTTTGATCCATTCCCTCTAGTCCTACCACTACCTGACAGCCTAAAAAGTCCCTTACTAACTTTCTTGTAGGCTCCCTTAAGATAGTGAAAGGCTTCAATAAGGTCTCCTCAGAGCCTTCTCTTCCCCAGACTGAACAACCTCAACTCTCTCAGTCTGTCCACACAGGAGAGGTGCTCCAGCCTTCTGATCATCCTTGTGGTCCTTCTTTGGACATGTTCCAGCATGTCCACAACTTTCCTGTAATAGGGGCTCTGAACTGGACAACGTACTCCAGCTGGGGTCTCATGAGAGTGGAGTAGAGGGGGAGAATCACCTCCCTCAACCTGTTAGCCATGCTACTCTTGATGCAGCCCAGGAAATGACTGGCTTTCTGGACTGCAAGTGTACACTGACGGCTCATGTTGAGCTTCTTGTCCACCAGTACCCCCAAGTCCTTTTCTTCAGGGCTGCTCTTAAGCCAGTCACTGCCCAGTCTCTATTGGTGCTTGGGATTGCCCTGACCCAGATGGAGGACCTTACATGTACTCAGACATGAATCTAGGTGCCACTCCAGAAAAACAGAACACAATGTGTCCCTTCAGCAGACCCTCATAGTCCCAAGAGACAGCTCAAATGTAATAGGTACTTTTTCGACTTGCGTATTCAGGTGCTCATGGGTTTTTCTCAAAGACCTGGTTCTAGTGTCTCCTCTGTGCCTCTGCAGGTGAGAGGTGTGCCTGACGGCACCATGACATTGCATGCTGTTCAGGGCTGTCAACCTACAACTCGGTCTTGACACACACACATCCAGCAAAACTGTGGCAGTTCCTGGGACAGTGGTTGCTGCTGGCAGGTCTTTTTCCTCATGGAGGAGGCTGAGTACCACTGCAGGGCACATTTGCTTCAGGAGCTTGGAGGTTGTCAGACCACCCTCCAGACCCACAGCAGCCCATATATGCTACATAGTATTTGTAGGAAATGATACAGCCCAAAGCTAACAAATAACTCCTTTTGGTGATATCTGTTGGTTTATTGCAGTTTGGCACAACGTTTTCCTGCGGTGCATATAGCCTTCCAGGTTTGAATACACCCATAGCCTAGCCATTGCAGGAACCATACAAATCCCTGAGCTAGATTTAGTTTAGTTCACTTTAGTGATGCTGACAAGAAAGCTGCAGTAGCCCAAGGCTCAGCATGAAAATAACCTGCCAAGGGTTTAATCAGTTGTTTTGGCCAGAGCTCCACAGACACACTGAGTAACACACATGGTTACTGTGAAGCTGACTGATGTGCACCTCGAAAAGCTGCTGCATTGATGCACACTTTGATAGTTCATAAGTACAAGGTTGTGGTTTGTGAACACAGGCTTATATGCCCCCATTTCTCACCTCTGTGGTCTTCATCACTAAGGTCAGTGATAGTGATTCTGTCCAAGGTGAGCTGCACAGGACCTGCCAGATGCTGATTCTTTTGAACCAGGTGGATGGTGCATGCTGCTGCCCTCACAGCCTGTGCCCTGCTCCAAGCCAAGCCAGGGAACACAATGGGCAGTGATACCTCAACCCACTATCACTTGGCCTTCAGGCCAGCCCAAGTGGGTCTGTAGACTTCCCATCCTACCTCAATGTAGCAGCTAATGTTACACTGGCAAGCATCAAACCAGCTTGTTTTACCCTTAATTCCATTTGGTCTGTGTATCTTTCTGCTTTTCTTTTGCCTTTTTTAAAATTTATTATTTATTTATTTTAATTTTATTTTTTCCCTCACACTGACAATTTTCCCTGGGCATCTGTCTTATTGGAAATAAATAAAGTGTCAGATTTTGATGGAGATATGTCAGATGAAGCCTAAGTGATGAGACTAAGAGCTGTTTCACTTGTGATGTGTACTCCAAGTTTGAAGCAAGCCAGGCCTCTAGAAGTGAAAGTCAGGTGCATTAACTCACTCTCCAGCCTCCTCGCTTTCTCCTGTGTGACAGTGCCACATGCCTGTGGTCAACCCTGGCTGCGTACATCCCTGTGGCATAGGGCAGCGAGGGGCTGTGACAACTCTCCTGAACTCAGGCAGTATGTTTTGCCCATCCCCTGTCAGAGGTATATTTGAAACTGACTGAGCCCTGAAATCAGGGTAGTGGATGAAGGGAAAAGTAAGGTAAGAATTTGCCCTATGTCTCTTACTGTGGTCTCTTAAATGGTATTGACATGCTTCATAGCACTGCATCTGAACACATGATCTCAGCCTTTGTGATGAGTCCTCTGACATCTCTATACATCTTTAACCAATGTCAAAGGCAGATGTGTGATCAAAGCACAAAACCAGGGACACACTGTAGCAGGTTAAATGCTGCAGTATTCGTCCCTGTTACTCTGAGCAGCTCTTTCTTGATACAAATTTCCTCAGAAAGGCTTTGAGGTCAAAATTTACCTGAAAAGAAAGAGAGAGAAGGCAGAATGTCCAGGAAACATCCATGAATTCAGGCCAGCTTTCTGAACAATAAATATTTAAAAAATAGCCAGATTGCAATAAATATCTTCTTGATAGAGTCAAGAGGTTTTTTTTGTCGAGCAAAACTTAATAGAAAGTTTTCCAAGCAGATGTAATTTTGTAAAAAGAAAAGCAGCAGGAAAACCCCTCAGCCAGTCCAAGTTTATAATCATGCGTCACAGATTCTTAAGACCCCTTGAGATAAGTATTTCAGCTAGGCTGAGTGACATGTACATTGCATATAACGCTTTAAGATCCAGAGCGAGAAAAGATTTCCTAACTTCAGCACATATATCATGTTTGTGAATGTTGGCTGCTTTGTTTTCATTACACTTGCCTTCCTTGTCAGCACCCCAGCTAAAATAAAGCAACCCCCAGGCAACTTTCACAAACTCACAGTGGGAAGAATGTACATTCATGTGTGGGGTCAAGTTCAACACTGCACAATTCCATTTACTTTACTTGAATGGGACTCCCACAATACACACAGGAGGAACTGCATATTTGCATATTGCATAGGACTTGGGGAACTTTCTTGAATTAGTTGTAATTATTTGCCCAGCACTGGTCCTTGGCATAGAACACCTGAATGAAGAAGTAAAATTTTTAAGAGTAATTCCTCTGATTTATGAAAGAAAACAAACAGAAATCCTCATTCCATTCCCCACTTTTCCCATCAACCACATAACTATTAAAGCTGCAGCAATGCCCATACGCCCCTATGCCTAACCTAAACATGAAGATTTATCATAGAATCATAGAATTGTCAGGACTGGAGGAGACCTTAAAGATCATCTAGTTCCAACCCCCTTGCCATGGGCAGGGGCACCTCCCACTAGACCATATGTCATGTTAAGGGTGAGAGTGAGATGTTTGTTTCCCTGCCAGAGCCCAAGGGTTTCTCTAAGCAGTTTTGCCAAGTCTCAGGTATGTCTGAGAGTCCTGTCTCAGGGCACTGGCCAAGGGGCTTGCAACTGACACGAGTGTGTCTATCTCAGAGACCAGCTATGGGGCTCCCACTGAAATTGTACTTACCTGTTTCAGATTCCAGTGAAGGACTTATGCTGAGACAGTTTAGAAGTTAAACAGGTATGTTTGATTTATTAAAGTGATGGAGAGGTTTGGAATTGACATTGGTAAGGCACTGACTGCAAAAGGATCATCGAGCTCAAGTAAAGAATTCCTGGGTAACATTCAATGCAGTTGGAGGCACAGGCCTGAGTTATAGAGCTGATAGATAACAGAAATACAAGGTATAGCGTATAGAATCATAGAATCATAGAATGTTAGGGGTTGGAAGGTACCTCTAGAGATCATCGAGTCCAACCCCCCTGCCAAGCAGGATCACCTAGAGCATGTTGCTCTAGAATGCAACTGTTTTGAAAATGTTTTGAAAGTCTCTAGAGAAGGAGACTCCACAACCTCTCTCAGCAGCCTCTTCCAGTGCTCCATCACACTCATAGTAAAGAAGTTCCTCCTCATGTTGAGGTGGAACTTTCTATGCTCAAGTTTATACCCATTGTTCCTTGTCCTATTGCTGGACACTACAGAAGAGAGATTGGATTTCCTCTGTGCAGGGTTGTGGTTCTGGATCTGTACAGCATTTGGGGATCAAACTCCCATATTGCACTAACCATTCCTAGAGGGAAGGAAGGAGCAAGGTACACCTCCCCTGCTGCCCCATGGTCCAGACAAGAAGACTGTCTACCCATGAAAGAGCACAGTGAGCCTTCTGCAAGTGCCCTGAGGGTAGCACATACTTTTGTGGCCACTAGATCTGCCCCACAAGCAGAAGTGCAGATGGGCAAGCTGGTTCAGGTTTCCAGCTTTGCTTCCCTATGCAGCATTTCACTTCAGATTGTTGCCCCTGCATGTGTTTCCCTTGCACACCAGGGAGTTCCAGCACTTGTCAACCTTTAGCACTCTGAAGAAATGGGCACCCTTCCCCAGCTGCAAACCTCTTCTAGACCTTTTCAGGACAATATAAGTGATATTCAGAGAACATAACTTAGCTGGTATTCATCCTTGTGGGACAAGCCACTTGGAGAAGTGGCTGCAGTGTCTGTGCAGCCCAAAGAAGTTACTGTCCTAGAAATAAGCAATGGAACCTCCAACTTGGCTGCAAAGGACTATGGTTGGAAGGAGAGGAATTTTTCTGAGAAAGGCAACAAAAAGGTACATGCTGATAAAGTCCCTTACAAATACAGAAATTATGTGAGTAAGACAAACAAAGCAAGCTTGACACAAAAGAGAGAAAGGTAAGGACATACTTCTTGTGGAGGGGAAGAAAGTACTCTCTGAAGTACAGAATCAAGTAAAGCTGAAGGAAGCTTGTTACAAGAGGAAGAAAAGCATGTCCATCAGGTAGAAGAAAAGCTGCACATGCAAAACTAGTGAGAAAATTAAACCATGGTATGATATATGGTTATTTCTTGGTCTGTGTGGATCAGTTTATAGTAATTCTTAACTTTGATGCAGAGCTTATGGCTCTGAGGAGGTCAGCTGAAGCCAGAATGCCTTTGAGAAGGAGCTTTTTGGTCATAGCATGATTTAGAAGCTAAGCGACTTGTCATAGGTATATGCTGTACAGTGGGGGAAGGGATAGGAGGAATTCTCTGGGAAATGACATTGGTAACACATTACCAGAAGTGATGAAAGCACTTAGAAACATTGAAGCTGCAGTGCTGCAAACCTGTTTCCTAGTAGCTGCCTAGCAAGAAGTGGGGTGGGTCTATGGCAATAACATATCTCACGATTTGGTGAACAAGGCTTAAATGGTTGAAGAATGTCCTAGGTGAAATAAAAAGAATGGGACATAGAAGTAATTCCAACTCCAAGGTTATTCCGTGCCATGTGAGTTTAGTAAGTATAGTTGAGAGAGCAGAAAAATTTGGCCAAATTCATAGCTCTCATCCTTGTTCAGGGGCTTACTTGAATCCCAGGCTGTTTCTATCCCATGTGTGCATTTCACTTTCCATGTGTAGCATTAAAAACTGGAAAGACTGCTTAAGGGTGAGCAGTAACCTGAGCTCAAAACTCAAGCTGACCCCTAACCTCTCACAAGCAAAGTACTGCTATTGCTTTGGGATGGAAGTATCTTTTTACTGAATTCTAGAACAGAACTGAGATGGTCACGGTTAATTGGCAATAATGATGTGCTCAAGACAACACTTCTTGAGCTAAGTGGAAGCAGCTAGAAAACCTGTTTCATTAAAGCTCCTCAGGCTCTGGCAGTAAAAAGTAGGAACGTATTTGCACAAGCATCTTTTCTGCAATTGTCTCTCTGCTTTTCAGCTAGCTCAAACCTTGTAGGGATGGCCAGGTTTGGGGATATCACAGGCTTGGGGATTATATCACTCTTTCTGCTTCCAGCCTGCTGCTGTTCTGAGCAAAGTGCTTACACTGGGCTAAGGTCCCACTTTGAAGTCATTGGGATGTAGCTGGGCTTTTAGTGAAGTTATTGCTTGTTAAGGAGGCTAAACTGAAGTTATGATAAGGTTCCAGCTTTTGATAGTCACAAGTGTACGTGTGACAAGTAAGGACTCTATAAACAGAAGTATGTACGACCACAGGTAGGACTGAAGCTTTGAAGAAGTATGTTTAAAGAAACTCTCCAAATCTAAACTATCTGTTGAAACAATCTCATATGCCTTACATTTACCAGTGAATTTACAGCAATGTACCCCCTTTCATGTGTTTACATTTATCAAAAACACAAACAATCTTCAGAAATCAATCATTTAACTACTGTAATAAAGCAGTGTTACCTTCTTTTCACAGATGGGAGAACTGAAGGAACAGAGTTGTGAGTTTAGCTGCAGAAAGCCATAAAGGAGGACAGTGACAAATCCAGGAATAGAAACCAAGTCTCCTAAGTTGCAGGCTAATGCTGTCAAATACTGTAATCAACAAAAAAGTTTGCCTTCTGTTGTTACAATGAGGTATGCCATAGCATAGCACGTTTTAATGTGTGTTTGCCTCTGCTCTAGTAAACAATTCAAATGAATTATTTTAATTCTAATTCTGAATTGAATTTCTAATACTGTTTTCTTTATAACTGGGCATTTTTTTAATGAATATTTTTTTTGAGTCATGTTTTAACATGCAGTACTCAAAATCTGATTTATTAAAATTACCACAAGTTAATGTCCAAAAATATCCCGGTGTTATTGATAATTCTTTTTTCTAGATATTTCAGAGTCAAACTTCAAGGTTTTCTTAGGTTCCTGAGCACGTATTCTTCAGCTAGCCTTTGAAGACGATGGTGGATAGTTGGCATCTCAGAAAAAGGAAATAAACTTGTGTATTGCCAGTGAGGATGTTTTTGGCATTGGAAATCACTTTTGGAAATGCTGCTGTAAATGTGTTGGAAACGTCAAAAACTCAAGTCTGGCTCAAATTTAGCTGGAGGGGAGGCTACATCAACAGACCCAGGCAACAGAGGTGCTATGAATATGGAAGCCCATTACAGAGCCTAATGCTGCCTGGTGTATTGAAGAGTATTTGTCACGGTTTTGGCAGAGGTACAACTTGCTTTCTGTCTCTCCTAGCTGTTTCCTCCTATACTGAGTCAGGAGCATGAGCACAATACTTCTCTTTGAGATGCTAATCTTTTGGGGTGTTAAGCACCAATAGTTGCATTAGCAGCTGGTTTTACTTGCAGTTGAAGGTTTGAAGCAGTGCAGCAGCTTTTTGCATAGGATAGGGAGGGTTTCCATCTGTCTTTCACCTCAATCTGACACATTAATGCTGTGGGCTTCCCAAAATAGTGCTAGTGTCCAATGCTGAAACACCACTGAATCATTGTCTTAGTAGTTGGTAGCTTGGTGATTTATTAAAAGCAAATATTAAATCAGATTGGAAAACTATATTACTTCTACAGTATAATCCTTATAGCACCTTTTCAGTTTCCAAACCTTTATTTTCAATAGTTTGCCTGGACACAGGTGATTAACATGCTCAGAGAGCATGTCAGATTAGCTTACAATCAAACCTATAAAATATCTGCAATTCATCCATGCTTCTCCCACCAGCAGGTGTCATTCTGGAAAAAGGAAAATATTGTAAATTCCTGAACTGGAGAATTTCACTATGACAAAGAAGAAAAAACCTGTGTTTGCTTAAAGTATAGATTTTGAAGGATACTTTACTCCAAATAAAAAAAAAAAACAAGAGGAAGTTGGCTGGTCTGCCAACTGACTAACTTTTTAATAATCTGTGTGCAGCGTGTAATCCTGACATGTTACCAACAAAGGGCAGACAACTGGTAAGGCAAAACAATGTCTAGTTAAAGCTGTCTTCTGCTTTTTACTCTTCTCTGTGACATCTTCACCACTGCTTCCTCATCCCCCAGGACTATAAAGTCAGCGATATTAGTCAATCTTTATAACAGGCTTTTGGCTTTAGTTCTTCCAAAGGAAACACAGAATTAAGGTGCTGAATTCAGATCTCATTGAAGCAACTGAAATCAGTAGAATTGCTTGGGATTTGATCTGAAGTAACCAAAAGTAGTATTTGTCTTTCTACTCCATAAATGAGCCTCAAGCAGCAAATAATCACATAATCATTTTATTACGTATTATAATATTTATGTTTTTGTTTAAGTGTTCATCTGGGTATTATCTGCAGCCTCCTTTAATATGAAGGGATGATTTTTTGATTTCTCATAATCACAGTGAGAAAGCTATGGCTGAGTTATAAAGAACCAAGATCCTCCTGGTTCATTGCTGAGGGCTCCTGGTCAACCAAGTCTAGTCTTCTGTCTGATAAAAACAAATTTACGGTGAAATCCATACAGAAGGTGTCTTGCTCAGACTATATCCTCCTGGGAGTTTGTTCCAACACATCACAGGTCCGATAATTATTTTTCTTTCAGCCTAAACTTATCCAAGGCTCTTGTGTCTGTATGGTCTTTTATCACTAAATAGTTTTTCCCCTCTCTATTGTGGTTTTATCCATGTTGACGTATTTAGGAAAATTGATGACACTTCCTTTCAGGCTCAGTTTTGGTAAGCCAGGGGTGCTAGGTTGTGGGTCAACATGCTGTGCACAGCCTGCCAGGATGAATTCTCTCACCCAGCATTGAGTTTCCCCAGGAGTGGACTGTGGGCTGGGGATGGGTATGGTGGGGGCCCATATGGTCCCTTCCTGTACCATTTGCATCAGCATGTAACTGGGAAGTTTGGGCCGAAACATCCTAGACTGAACTGATACGTTTTCCATATTTTTCTTTCACAAGCTTAGTTTTCCATCATTCAGCATTACTTTAAGTTTAACTGATCTTTTTTAAACAAAGGCAAGCAGAAGAGCACATCCTTGTTACTGCTTTGCGTACAACATTAACGTAACAGCTTCCACACCCTACCAGAAATACTTCACCTGATACATCTTAGCAGGGTATCTACCTTTCTCGTATCTTCATTGCGGTCATCCTCTAGTTGATTAGTCCAGCCAGGTTTATTTTCTCCTCAGCCATTTCTAGAAGTGCTACTACAAATGACTATTTGCTACTCTAATATGATGGTCCACCAAAAGTCCTCCTGGAATCAAAGGGAAACTTGCTTGAGGAAAACCATGAGAACAAGCTCCAAGGCTTGGCTGCAAGGAGCACATTAAAGTGGGAATTAATTTTACATTTTCAGAATTTGTAATTACATGGAGGTGATGTAAAATAATTGTATTGCAGGCATCCATAGCTTTTTCAAGATATTAAATGATGAATGTCACAATGCTTTTCTCATTAACAGTACCAAGCACTCAGCTGCTGAATGAGAAAAAGTGGTATATACATTGAAAATTAAAAACTTCACTCTAAAATAGCTAAAAGCTGTAATCTTGGATTTGCATGAAGCCTGTATTAGTGTTTTCTGACTTTTTGAGTATTTAACCTTGAAAATATAGTGGTATTCTAAAATGTGAAGTTAGAAAGTATAAAAGTATTGTGAATGTGACTAGTTATTTATGTGCTTTATTTTTATAAGACTTAGGTAACAAAAAGTCATG
>WUAM01000431.1:106741797-106752517 GCA_024336885.1 Actenoides hombroni | reverse complement strand
AACTCATCTTAAAATTAAAGGTATTGGAAGGTAGCAAATTCTGGATAAAATTCACCACAGTCATCAGTTAGGATTGTATAGACAGCAAACATCCCATGGTCTTTTTTTAATCAGTCACTATCATGATGATCTACAGGAATTTGGACCACTTTTGTGTAAGTTGAAAAAATGAAATTGTTACAGAAGAAAGGCATGATATAGGGTGACTTACAAAGCAATCATAAAATCTGATTTAGTAGTGTACAATATTAATTTTATAATTTGTAAATGAAGCCAAAGAACTGTTTGGTTTGTTGTTTTTTTTGTTGTTGTTGCTTTTTTTTCAGTCTTTATCAATCTTTTTTTCAGGTTGAACCCTCAAGGCATGTCTGTGATGGTTGTTTGAAACAAGAAACAGATACTCTCTTGGTGTCATTCATTTCACTGATCACTGGGAATCTGAGCCTGAAAGAAGGTGGAGGAAGACTCCTGCACAGAACTGGGAACACTTTGTCCCTTAAGAAGGGTATAATTTAATTTTTAATGTTTTTATCAAATACCAGGGCATGTGATAAAAGTTTATGGATTAGGAATTAATTGAAAGATTGTGAGGTGGGAAAGAATGCACATTATGAAGCCTTGGAGCAACCTGACGTTTGTGACCAAGCCTGCAGAATATCTCCTCAATTATTGGAACCATGTCAGATGACTGTTATTTTTGATATAATTTACCAGTCCCAGTGAGCTCCCCAACCATACTGGGAAAACACCTTCCTTTTACTAATGTTAGTCCAGGGGACTAAAGTATATTCTGGGTAGTGAAACATTTAGCTTACTAAAATAGCTACAGAATTCAGGATTAAAAAAAAAAAAAAAAAAAAAGGCAGTCTGAATTTGTACCTGGGAGGTGGTACATGTTTTAAAAAATGCTGTTCAAAAAGAATGTGCTTATATCTAAACTCTGTTATCTGCAACATAAAGGTTTACAGTTTTATATATATTAAATAACACATCTATATGATGAAATGTGAAATGTATAATTAAATAAGGACTATAAATATAGACCTATGTAAATATTATCTAAATCATGTGTGTAGACATTAAATAAACTGTTTCATTTCTAGAGGTTCCAGAAAACACTTTAAAATTTTACACAGTCTTTCTACCCCTCTTAGTTTTTAATATAATTGCAGTTTTGGAGATAATCTGTCTATTCTTTTTTTTTTTTTTTTTATATTTTCAGTTGTGTTGAATTTTACTGAGGAACAGTTTTCTTTGGGAAAACCATTACATTTTATCCTAACTGTGGTTTATGTTGTTTGAATGAGAAGTCCCTGAGTATTTGTCCCAAATACCAATATTTTTGCTCCACTGGCAGATGTATATTTATGGTCACTCTATGGCAAAGAATGTATACAGTGGCAGTGCCTCTTCCAGAGAGCACCAGGAGGAAAACTGGATGTGGTTAACACACACATAATTTTCTCTTCTTGGTGGAGGTCTTGCATAGACAGCACTTAAATGACACTTTTTGATTCTGGATAAGATGAAAGTAAGAGAGAGAAACCATTCAAAAGCCATTGCTTATGTTCCCTGAAACAGGCTAAAGAAGACAGCACTTCTGAGACGCAAGTTTACACTGAACATACGCAGAGCTGTGTCATTATTAATTTTGAAAACGTGTTTACAAAGGTTAGGTAAAATATTTAGTTACTATTTAAATGTTTTGATGTATTATCATTCATACACGAATTTTAGATGCCTACTGCACTTAACATTTCCAGTTTAAATAACTGGTTTCATTAAGATTTTTAGTGATACAAATTAGTAACAAAATGCAGTTAATACAGAGTGCAGTTATGAGACTGAAATGCATGTGGTTTAAATTTAAAGGATTAAATGTTAGCATTTCCCTATAGAGAAAGGTTATTTGGGCAGTGGTGTACTGACATTATCACCACCCACGGAGAAGGGGACCTGTTGATCCTATTGGTTAAGGAGAAATTCAAAAAGAGACAGAATGTAGGTCTAGAGGGTTTGCTTGGTGTAAGTGAATCACACAGGAAAAATGCTGATACCCAGAGATGTCGTAGTGACATTCTTTGATGGTTAGAAAGAGAAATAAGCATGCAATAATTTTTTCTAGTTAGAGGGTTTAGTTTGCTTGCTGGGTAAAATTTGTCTTGATTATTAATATAGTGGAAAGTGAAATGATGACCATGGAAATATGATAATAAGTGCTGTTGTAAATAAGATAGAAATTATTTTGTGTGGCCATTAAAAGTGATTATCCAATGTGTTAGCCATTGGGCTGAAAGGCTGCTAAGAAAATAAATTTGGATAGTGGATAAAATAAAGGAATGTTTAAGTAGGTGTTTCTTCGAAGCTTTCTTTAGGAAGGTGTTTCTGGACACTACGATACTGCTTCTGCTGAATCATGTGTGTTAAAGATAAGCAAACAGCATTTGTTTAGCAGTAAATACTTCTAACTGTACCTTCAGATTTCTGTTTAATCAAACCGTTATAATAATTTTATTGGACCTAGCTAGAAACAAACCTATTAAAACCAACATTTACTAATTTGCCACTATTAGATGTTAATTTGACAACTCTGGGATGGCTTTGCCTTTTATTCCTGGAAGAAACTACATAAAATTGGGTGGTTTTGAGTAGTTTCATGCAGACATGGGACTGCACAAAAATGTCAGGTCTCAACATCGCTTCATATAGGGAAAACTTATCTCTGTCCCTCAGTCTAACAGCTTGAACATGGGCTGAGCTAAACCCCAGGCTACCAGTACTCTGCACTTCGGCTTTTGAAACTTTCTGGGTGAGATACAGTTTCAACATGAAAAGTCAAAATACAGTGGTTTACAATCAGTTTTCCTCTGTTTGAAGCTAAAACTCAAAGCAAAACTCCTGGGGTATAGAACTGTATGAAGCAAAACACAAGAAAGTTAACACAAAACTCTGCAAAGTGAACAAGCTAGTTTCACTCAGGTCTTGAAATAACCCCTTTTTGCAAGTTCACTTTTCAATTGCACATGTGTGAGATGTCAAAAATGAGTTAGTTTCACTAGCCTGTGGCACAGATGAACGCCACAGCTCTAAAGCATCACCCTCCATACGAGCAAGGCTTTTGTCTCAGCTGATAGTTTAGACATCTGCTAAGAAACAAAATTTTCACAGTCCCAGGCTAGTTATTTTTATCTTTTGTTCATCTGTAAAACAAGGGATTTGGAGTAAGACCCAAATCCCCCTCTGTATGTTTTTTTATGGTTTTATCCAGCTCTGAACTAATTTCCTAAATCTAACAATGCTCTAAATGGCACCCACTCTTAAAATGGCAGGAGCCACTTCTCCTTCAGGAGGTCGTCCAACTATTCATGTGTTTTAAGTTCAAAGCCTAATATTTCAGAGATGCTGAACACCTGCTGCTCTTTCTATCTGCTATGGGAGCTGCAGGTGCTTGTGCCCTTCTGAAGATCACACCCCCTCCTCCTGAGGTCGTCTTATTTACAGTGAAGCAACGAACAGTTCTCTGCTTTGCTTTCACTTTGTGTAAAATTCTAGTGGAACCGGCTTGAAACAAACCTGTGAGCTGCACTGAGAAAGAGATACTTTTAGCAGAGCATTGCCGAGTGTCTATGAGTTCAGACTGGTCAGAGCTCCTTTGTTTGCTAGGCAGCTGTTCCATTTTCTCTTCCAAAAAAAATACTGAGGGCCTGATCTTCTGAGCTTCTAAAATTATCACTGATGAAGAAGCAAGGTCTCAGCATCAGTGGGGCTAAGTGAGTTGGCTTCTAGATGTAGATCTCAGACTCTGCTAACTTTGTTGAGAAGAACTAGAGTGATGTTCAGAAATGAAAAATTAGTATCAGATAATCAGTGATCTTGTGTGCATAAATTTTGCTTTTTCATATGTCAAATTTTCATGGTGAACTGGTGCCTAGGAAAGTGCAGAATGCCAGGGGAAATGACTGAGTTTGAAGGTTTAAGGGTATTTTGAAACACAGCCTGCAGACTGAGTTATACGAGGATTATTGCAAGAGGAATTTACAATATAATGGCTCACCTCTGCGTAAGACTGAATTTTATATGGTGTGAGCATATATTACCGAAAAAAACCCCACTGGGCTCTTGGTGGAATGCAAATGTTATGTGACTCTGAGTCTCACTTGGTATTTTAAACCATGAGAGTTTCAGATTTGAGTCATAGTTACTTGTAAGTAGGATATATATGCATATATAGCACACAAGGTTTCTGCCTTGGGGTAATTTTTTCCTCAAATTGCATGTTTGTTTCTCTGTTACTGTAAGTCATTATAGCCTCAATGAAAAGTCAGAAGTCAGATTAGATGCTTCCAAAATTTGAAAAGAAGCCTAAACTTAAAACCTTTACAGTCTTCTATTTTATTGTCCATTTGGCCACTTTGATTTTCCAAAACCTTGGTCCATCAAACCATGGTAAGCCTTTCTTGCACCTCTGCTTCTCTGTGGTGCTTCTTGCATGGATCTGGCATCAGAATTTGTCCAACCTCTAATTTACCCCATCAGAGCATTCAGCAGCATCTAATCTTTCATTAGAGGCAGAAACTTTCTTATCACTGTTCGATGAGCATCTTTAACTGAAGACCTTTATTGGAAAAATCCTCTAGTCAGAGCAAGAGCTGAAGAAGATGACAAAGGAGTGCTGGTTATCAGTGCTAGAAGCACGTGTGGGAAAAACTTCTTTTTCTTCTTTTTTTTTTTAACTTTTAATTCAGCACTTTGACTTAAAATATGCATCCAGCCAAGCTCTGTAAAGAGTGACTTGCTGAACAGAGGACTGTAAAGTAGGAGTAGAGGCTCTGCTTAAGAGAAAATCTGCTTCAGCCTAGAGAACAATCCCACCACAAAATAAAATTAACTTGAAAAGTAATGAGATTTTCCACTGTTAACTTAATAGCAGCAAGCCACGTGTTCTAAACGTTTATTAATTAATTTATTTATTTATTTTGTATAAGGCCTCATTTTTGATAAGAAACCCCAGACTATTAGTCCTGCTATTTTTCCACTGCTGGAGGAAAACGTGGACTCTTGCTGAGTTGTACAGTGAATATCTCAGATATTTGAATCTGTCATCAATAAAAAGGCCTCTCAAATGCTAGCATGGAGGAACCAGTTCAAGGTAGAGGAAATGGAAAAAATGGGAAAAAGAAGGAACATCTCTTTGGATCTTTAGCTCTGTTATTTTTTAGATTATATTTCTTCTGGGCTCCCAAAATCTTCAGTAACAAACAAGTTTTCTTCTAAAAAGTATTAAGTTATCAAAACATTTGCCAGGTCCTAATATTAAATCCTAGCAGTCAGCAAAGTTTAAGTTCAGCCATATCATTTTGCTGAGCAAGTCATGCTAAAACTTGAAGTTTTCCCCTCAGAATGATCTTTCCAAATGAGATTGATATTGTGAGAAAAAAAGAAAAAAGAGAAGGGCGCCTTCATCATGAGGAATTATGGAATTAATTTTCTTTATACGCTCTGTTTGCACAAGACATTTTTGTTAACTCTTAATAAAAATACCATTCAGCTGCTACTTTCATTGTTTTTATCCTGGGACCAATACAACATTGTCATTATTGGATATAAAGTGCTGTAAAAACAAATCTAATTTGTTAAGTTTATTTTGATAAGAAATAAATATAAAGGTAGTGCATAGTTTGTACAGTGCTGCTATCATAGGACTCCTGGGT
This sequence comes from Actenoides hombroni, assembly GCA_024336885.1. Lineage (NCBI taxonomy): Eukaryota > Metazoa > Chordata > Aves > Coraciiformes > Alcedinidae > Actenoides > Actenoides hombroni. Next base: position 106,746,806 of record WUAM01000431.1, on the reverse strand, counting down.
ATAATTTATATAAAGAAAATAAAAAAGCATACATAACTTTCTAGTTGATTTCCTTTAACAGGGCTAATTGAAAACAGTTTCTGTTATTTAAAAGTAATTTATTTTAAATATACTTTTTAAAACAAAGTTCTTATTGATATCCATTTTAAGTATAATATTATCTCAGTGTGGGATACAAGTAAAAGGTCAAATTTTGTAGGAGTATTTTCTGTATGACTCAGTTCTGATCATAGATAAACTTATCAGGGAAACCAAATTAGTTAACCTTTTCAGTGCCAAAAGCTTGTTTTAACAGACCATGATGGTTTCTTTCACAAATACAGAACTTCAAAGCACATACTTTTATTTAGAAACATGAAAAAGAGAGTGCTAATTTCCCTTTTCTCTATCTGATAAAAGGCGAAGGCTAGTGATTTTAACATGAAATTAGACTTGTTGAGATTCATTATATAGACACAGCAAGCAATATGTTACTAAATTTTAGTCAAGAGCTGTTGTGCGTACTGGTACAGCAACAAAAAGATGCAATTTTTTACTTTGATTATGCCTATAATTTATAGACATTTTTAAAGGATATATTTTTTCTTGTCCAGTAGCATAATCCTTATGTATGGATCTGATTACTGGAGCACTGAAAGATGCTGTACAAACAAAATGGCTGTAGGCAGCATACCTCTAGGAACCAGCCTCTTTACATATTGCTTGATAGGTTGTTCAATTCCTGTCCGGTTAACCAGTTTGTGACATTCCTCCGAAGTCCCTTCAGCTCTGCTTCCTTCTTTGTTGCCACCACAGCTGCGCCGACAATTCAATAACTTGGGTTACTTCAGTACATGCAGTCAAGCTCCACAGCAGACACTGCCCTTCTTTCTTAAAGACAACTCCGGAGTGACTGAAAGGCTTTAATGGACCACAGTCACCTCTAAGAAAAACTCTCAGAGAAGTTGGCGAGCCAAAGCTCTCTTCACAGTGGTCGTGCAATCTCACCTCTATCAGCATGATTTAGTATGGTAGCCGGGGGACAGTTTGACTCATGGGGGGTTTTGCCAGTAAACTCACTCCTTCCACCTTTACTCATTTTGCATAGTATTTATTCTCATTGGCTTGCATGAAAAAGTTGTGCTGTGAGGGATTAAGAGTGGTGAAATCTTTCTCCAAATAGCTCTCAGAGAGTTACATTTCAGACATTATCTGGTGGAGAGCTCTAAAGACACAGCTATTAATGATATTTCTCATATTCAGTGAATTAAACACATAAAAAATATCCAAGGGTGAAGAAATCTAGAATTTGAAGGTCAAAGCATGCACGGTGAGCTGAGCTGTAGGGCTATACTGATTCTGCACAGCGAAAAATAAAAACCAAAGCCTGTAAGACATGTCCTGAGCTGAACTTGAATGGACTTAGGGTGGAAATTTTTGTCAGCCCTGGTCATATGCAGTGAAACATTTGTCTCATGCTGGCAGTCGCAATGAAATTTTTTTTTCTTCCATAATCTACAAAATATGAGCAAGTAGGTAGTTAAAGCATTTCAGTTCTTCCATGAACGGAAGAATGTTACTTGGTATTTTCTAGGCAGAAAAATAACTGGCGCTTGGGGAATTGCTTTGTCACTCTCACAAAATGCAATTTCATCCAAATGGGCAAAATAATGCAATTATCTGGTCATATAATGCAACACACTCTGCATACATGGGCTGTAAAGATAGCCTTTTATTCCACAAACAAGAGATGATTGCTCTGAAAAACTTGCTGGATGACTTTTAATTATTAAAAGAGCAAATTCATGGTTTCTCTGTGGACTAGCCGTACTGCACAGTATTTTCTTTTTTGTTCTATTTAAATTTAGATTGATTATTCATACTTCCTGGCAGTGGTTATTAGAGGAGGATGACTGAGAATTTGGTAGGTGAGTGAATCTCATTTTTACTATGTCTCTAGATCCACCCACTTTCCCTTTATGTGATTTGATACCAAAAAGTCCTTACAAGTTTTGCAGAGTGAGACCAAAATATCAACCTCCTGCATCCCTCCATCTTCTCTTCTGCCCTGTTTTTGCTGCTCCCCTTTTTTCTTCTGCCCATTTCTTATTTTTTAGCCCCTCTTACCAGCCTGACACTCAGGTCACCTCTACACATGCCTCCTGCCAGGCACCTGATGGGATTGATGTCATTTGAGGCCAGGGAGCCAGTAGAGAGTGGTTAGGTGGCCACTGCCTCAACGGGGTGAAGCCTTGAGGCCCCTAGCAAACCCCTGTCTCCAGCCCCATACCCTGAAAATGAGCATGCTCTTCATGTCAGTAAGGAATCTCTCAAACCTAAGGACTACTGAAGCCCAGTGGATTTGTGTAACAAGTGATCACAAACTGGTGTTGAAGTTACTCTTTCTGTTGAAGTGTTATAGCTCCTTTCCTCTAAAGTGGGTGTTAGGGGACATAATAACATATATTCACCCCACTTTCAGTATGAGTGTTTGTAGAGGTTGTGTGTATAGGTGTCCTCTTTTCTATTTGTCCAATTATTTCCATAGGTTTCCATAGGTTTTTAGAAATGCTGGCAACTTTGAGATTATTTGGCTTCTTTGGCCAAGGAGCAAAGGGAAAGGCACAGATGTGCACATGCAGAGGCTGAAACTGCCTTGCAAAATGCAACTAAGTTATAGAAAACAGATAAATCTTTTCAGTGTTCTTGCACTAGTGGTTACACTAGCCATTGGTGAGGATTTTCAGAGGGAATTTTGCCCCAGCTGTGATGTCTCTACAAGTTTCTCTTTCTGACTTACACTAAAAGATGATAGAAAGAAGCCTGAGATGCGCTACTGGTCTCATTATCTGAGATAATGAGAATAAGGGAGATTGCAGGTGGCTCAATGCATCTTGTAAGAGATACGTTAAGAAATTGTCCTGATGTCTGAGAAGTAAAAAAAGCCCTCTGTGATAAATCTTCCTGGTGCACCTCACGGCTTCTGAATTTTGATGTACACTCTCCAATGCTTCTGCTCCTAAAATAATCTCATCGGCCTGGGCCTTTTATATAATGCAGTGCCAAAATGTAGCGTCTCTAAAGTCACCATATCGCGAGTTGCTGGGGATGCTGTACCACTGCCCCAGGTCGTGGGTGTTTGACATGCCCAGGGCTCCCTCTGATCACAAATTGACAGCGCAGCCCCACGCCTTTCTCAGCAACTGTGCACATGCTCCCTTTTCTGCTGCAAGCCGAAGACAAGTGCAACTGTCTTGCTGCTGTGCTCTCATCCTACCTGGGGAAACAGTTTTCAGGTTTTATCAATCAAACATGGAGAACTTGAAAGCCTAGCAGTGGCAGTTTTGAGCTAGAGAAAGGTTATCTTATTCTTGCCCCAAATATATCTGTTGGTCTCTTTCCACAAACCTCACCACATTTACAGGCTTAGACTGTCCTGGTTACAACAGAAGTAAAAGTACCTTCAGCTTTTTATTTTCTTTTCCATTTCAAGCTCTCTAAATTATATGTTGACATTCTCATTGACAGCTGAAGAGCAGAATATCTTACAATATTCCCATTTCACGTGGGATATGTGGCATGACGTTTAGGAATATGCCCAGAGCAGTGTAATGTGGACTTTACCTGCGGCCAAGCGTGAGGAGTGAAAGTTGCAGCAGCTGCCAAAGGACAGATTCATAAAGGAGCTGAATACAAAAATGAGGAGCTGTGAGCATTTTGAAGGCTGAGGTCTTAGAGATTTCTTTCACCTTCAGCTTCATGCAAAGCTGAACCATCTCTTACTGACAAAGAAATCAGCTTTTTTGACTGAAGTGATAATTAATGGAGGGTTTCTGCTTCCCAATGCCTTGCATTCCTGAGTACAGATGTCCATCATTAGTGTTTATGGACCTGAAACCTTTCCACAAGTATTGTGGTTGCAGTTCTCCAAATAGAAAGCGATAGTGAGATATGATCATGGAGTGTGGTCCTGTTGTGTCTGTGGGTTGTGTGGTCTACTTTAAATGTTGACTAAACACAGTGTCCCGCGACAGCTGATTTTTTCCTGCAGTATACTATCTCTAATAAAGCGGAAGCCATACAATTCACCCGTTGCCCTTCCACTGCATTTTTTTGTTCTAAGGACAAAAAAAAATAATCTTTTTTTTTCTTTTTTCTTTTTTCCCCCAACTGGGAGTGACAATATATATGCTTTCAATGTGCTCCTTGACTTATTACCCAGCTGCAGTAAGTGCTCCAGCATGCAAGTATAGGAGATGTGTTTATGTGTCTGGTCATCTTTGGAATGCGTAGCCACTGAGTGAAAAGCTGGGAAACTCTTGCGTCGGGACGGCTGTGTCGACGATGACCTGCCAGCACCGACAGCCTGATCTCTGATGGTGAAGGGGAAACGTGGGTTTCTCTGAAGTGCTGAGGGTCTCTGGCATGCTTAGAGGATGCTCCGTATATCTCCTGGTGTTTTCGCCAGTCCCTTAGCGCTTTACAGCTGGCCCTCAGCAGTTTGTAGGGCTGGGCTTCTGCTGGCTAAAAAGAAAAAAACTCATTCGCACAGCAACTCTGTGTGTGCAAAAGGACTACCAGAAAACTGTTGAAATTAAAAAGATCACACATGTCCTTCAGCTTAGGAAGGGAGAGCTCTAAGTGAGAGCATGTGTGCTCTGAGTCTCGGGCTGAGAAAATGTCAGTCTGATGATCTTGGGAAGTTCATATTGATACAAACAGGGAGGCTCCCTGCTGCCCACAGATTTCCCACATAAAAGTCCTACTGGTAGTCGTGGGAACTTAACAGCAGCCACGCTGTGGCTAAAGTCACCGCTCTAAAAATGTAGTGAAATTAGTGTTCATAAAAGTGAAAAACATGCCACAAGAATGAAGATGTTCTGATTCACAGCCATGAAAATTACATGAGTTCTGGCATTAAAAAAAAAAAAAAAAGAAAAAGAAAAAGTAAAATTTTGCAGTTACTTTTGAAAAAAAAAAAAGGGTTTTTTTGTCATTTATAAAACTGTCTTTTGGCTACAATACTCGCA
>WUAM01000431.1:106713034-106741697 GCA_024336885.1 Actenoides hombroni | reverse complement strand
AAAAAAAAAAAAAAAAGAAAAAGAAAAAGTAAAATTTTGCAGTTACTCTTGCAAAAAAAAAAAGGGATTCCTGTGAATTTTAAAAAAGTTCCTTTGGGCTAAAATCTTGGCTTTTTGCAAATCAATTTGTTGCACCTAAACATAACACCCCCCCACCCTGAGTTGTGCCTGTGATGTGACACTGGTCCTTCTCACCAGCCCTGTGGAAAGGGCAGATCCTGTGCTGCACAGTGGCCCCTAGTGAAACTGAGCAGTTCGTTCCAGAGTCTGTGAAATAATTTCCAGCAGCTGGGTTGTTATTAATTTCAGTTCTGCCTTCCAATCTGACCCTCACCTCACTCAAACTATGCCACTCGCTTTGTATATTTTTAAGACAAACAAAAAAACCCATGGAAAGGTATGATGGACCAAGAGACTTGTCCCAGTGTAAACTGAACACGAGGCAAAGGTAGCGCTGGCAATAGTGCAGCTGCTGTATCTTAAGAGTATCATTCAGCATGACTTTCAGTTTGAAGTTGTCTTCTTTGACTTTTTCTGCTATGCCTACCCCAGGCAGAAAGGACGGCTATGCTGGCTCTGACTCTTGCTGCTAGAATTTGGATTTGTATGTTGTATCTGTTCCAAGTACAGAGGCTCATCCTCCAACAGGTACTCTTGTCCCTTATAGTTGTTTGTTTTTTTCTTATACCACAAGGATCTGACACATAACTCTGTAATCAAAACACTGGACGAGGCTTTCTCCCTGTGTCTGGTGAAGCCTGTTTTCCTTGATTTTCCAGGAGAGATGTTATGAAGTGATGATCGTCATTCTCCCCTTGCTCCTCATGGCATTCCCTCTACCATCATGTTCTCTCATGGAGCAGCCACCAAGCTGACCCCTCTTCCAGCCAGCTATTGTACTCACCAGGCAGACACCACCTTCCCATCCCCACCCCCATGCTGGCAACAGCTCATGACAGCAGCAATCTTAAAAATAAAACAGGAAATTATTTCAATGGGGGATGTGGTGGCTGACAGAGAAAAGTGGAGTAGGTTTGAAGTGCAGTTGTTCTTTCATGTGAGTGATAGGACTCTGCAGAAACGTTGCAGAGGAATGAATGTTTGGGCAGCCTTTCATGTGGTAGAGGGACACACACTTGTTTTTGTTGTTGCCGCTACTGAGAACTAGTGTGGTGGCTGTGTGTCCTCGTGACCTGGGTCCAAGTGCTGCCGACCGCAATGCAGCAGCATTTTGCTGGGGCTGCGTGGCCCCAGGGTGCTATCGCCACATGCTTACTAATTCATGGGCATTGCATGATGATCTGGCCTACGTTCAGGCCACTGTGATAACCCCTTGACTTTAACATCACAACTACTTCCTTGCACTAACTGCAGCTGGGATAGCTGTGCTCTGGCTGGTAAATAATTCACTTGCCCACCACATTCCAGTATGAGACACTGTTTTGGTCTGATGTGTGAAGGAAATGCCTATCCAGACTGGTATTTCTTCTGAGGAGAACCTTTAGCATTTGGTTGAACTATTGAATGGGAAGACTTCAAATGCCCCAGTCCTACATTTTGCTGAGAGCTCTCCATCCTCCACATTTTCTTCTAGGAAATCAACTGGAAAGAAGAAGGGGATCTGGATGAGTGCTGTCCTGGGAACAATGAAGAGCCAGAGCCTCTGAAACTAAAAGATGCTTCTTGGCCTTAGAAAGTTGAGTGTTTTCTTAGAGATAATGTCTTGGGCTTGGAAATGCACTTTTGGTTTTCTTCCACCAGCTTTTTATTTGTAGTGAACATTTATTTCTCTCACCAGCTGAGTTAAGTGTTTTTTTCCTGTAGAATTCAAATGCTTGTAATAGCGGTTCAAATCTTTCCCTGCCTTCAAACACAAACATACCATATCTGGGTCAGGAAGTCCCTGACCTCCAAATCACTGGAGGTTGACAGAGTATATCATGGTAGTTTTATTATAGGCTTGCCCTAGTCTTGTACTCTTTCCTAGGCATCTGCTATTGCCAGTATTAGAGACAGGATATTGGGCTAGAGGGACCTTTGGTCTGACCTCCTATGGACATTTTTATGGTCTTTTGTCTTTATCTGGAGCCTCCAGAGGCTAATAAAGATTTTGTAAATATAAAGAATTCATTGTGATCCAAAAAGAAGTTGTGAGCCTAGGAGGGCTCTCTCAGCCCTGCACTCCCTGGGAGCAAAGGTCTGATAAGAGAAGTGGGTGTCTGGCAAGTGCTGATGAAACAACTTCCAAAGTCTATCAGTTGCTAGATAGATGGTCCTCAGTGGGTAATGAAAATAACTGTTTCTGAACACTTCTTAACACACACTTCTTCATTCAGTATAAGATTTAATCATTTCATGCATTATATAATTTATCGTTTAAGTTTGCTTCTAGCATTAGCTCACGGCCTCATTGGAAACAGCAGATCTACCTGTCGCCTTTGGTTTCTTGGTTGGTTTCTTCAAAGGATAAAGAGGTTCCCAAAGAGGTCCTGTGTCCCCCTTACCAAGCCCTGAAGGCCTGCTGAGAAGCATGGGTATCAGTACTTGTTGTTCACTGTTATCTAAGTGGAGCAACTCCAAGAACACGAAGCTGTGCATGGGTGTCAGGCTTGCTGAGACACATGGTGTTTGTGGTGCCACTGGAGATGAGCTCTGAGATATCTTCAGTGCACCAGGAAATGCCAAGGGGGTTTTGAGACAGCAGAAAAGTATCTGCCAAGACTACTCTGAACTTGTCTTGTCTTTTGTTTGCCTCTCCTCTCTGCTTGGTCAGAAGGAGCAACTGGGACAGAGATCCTTCATGTAACTCACTTTTCCTTTTCCCTTTTCAGTTTGCTTTAAAAAGGCATTACTGCATGGCTGAGAAAGGACCTCAGCCAGGCAATGAGAAAGGCTTGCCCAACCAGCCCCCATACCTAACCCATGCCTGTCCCTCTTTGGTGACATCAGAGCTGCTTTACCAGATGAAGATGAATTATTTTTTTTAGGTGAAAAACAAACACACAAACAAACAAACAAACAAGTAGATAAGGATTTTTTAAAATCCTGTTCATTTTTTCCATCTCCCCTTCATCTTCCAAGCCTAGAAAAATCCCCTTCAGTATGACATTAAGCCTGTAAGAAGTTCTATTCTCTTTTTAGTCAGATGTTGCTGAAAGGTTTAGACCTATGGTTTCCAAGTCCTGCACTGAAGTTGCTTAACCTTTCCTTGCTTCATTGCAAACCCTGTGTCCTGAGCTGGAGCTTCAGTATTGACGGTTGCAAAGAAGATGCTGTTTTTAAAATCAAGCTCTACATTCATGTTTTGTGTACTCCAAAAATAGCCATGAAGATTCAGCTCTCTGCCACCTTGCCACCCCCTGTGCCCAAAAGGGTCACAGCCCTGCCTCTGCAGCCAGAGTGCATCACCAGCACAGAAAGCTCTATAGAGCTCATCCAGTTACTCTGGGAAGAAAAAAGGTTTCACTTGCACAGCTGGTGCTTTCCTGTACAGCTTTAAAAAATACAGTATTTTAATCAGAATGAGCAAAGTGCATGATCCTGCTTAAAAGCTAAGTGACACGTTGCAGCTAAGAAGAGGCAAGTGTTTGATCAATATTGTTCAAGTGTCAATGCAATATGCAGCCTGAAAAACACACTTCACATTGACAAATACTCCCTTCTCACAGGAGAAATTGAAATGACTGGTGGTGGTTCTGCCATGAAACTGGAAAACACCCCAAGAAGCAAACCCGTAACAACTCATGGAGAGCGTCAGCCACTTCTAGAAAGTTAAAAGTATATAAAGCATATGTAAGCACTTTTAAAACCATTATGGCTGTCTGTGCATGCATCTCACTTGCCTAATCTGTGGGGATCCTTGTTACTCATTCAGGGAGGGAGCTGAAGATTGCTGAAGTCAATAGAAAGATGCAGAGTGATTTCAGGTGGTTTTAGGTGAGGTCATGCACTTTGCTCCTTCTGACTGCCAGCGTCCTCGATATTTACTGCCATCCAAGCCTTCAGTGACCTCTACAGCTGCTACTGCAGTTTCTGAATTGCAGTGAGAAGATGCAGTTCTGAAGGTTTATGGTTTTGAGACACCAGCCTGCCCCAGCCGCCTCATGCAACTGGGGGCTTCTACAAGCATGGCCAAGAGCATCCCTCCATTGACAGTAGACTAAGTAGACCTGGAAATGAAGGTTTTAGAACTTTTTTTGGTAACAAAACCTTAAGGCTCTTTTTCCTACCCAATGGCATAAGGTAAGAAGGTTTACAGAGGGATTAGTAGCATCCTTTACAAATGCTAAAAGTCATAAACATGCACATGTCTTTAGTGCAACCAGGGTCAACGCACGGGGGTTCGCTGAAAGGCAGCAAACACGCAGGCTCACCAAAGTGGATGGATTTGACTAAACTTTAGGGCTGGGGAATAAAAAGGGCAAACCTCCAAAGCTACAGTTTACTGCCTGGTATATTTTAACATAAATTTATCCACAAAATAGCTGGTGTCCGCAGTCATTTTTTGTGAAGACGGCTGTGGCAGCTGATCGAGTTGCCCAGAGGCAAACACTGCACCCGAGCCTCCCCGGCTCTCCCCATATCTGAGGCTGGTAGAGGTGGCCACGTCCCACAGAACCCCGCCAAGGAGGATGGGTGTGAGCAGCAGCACCGCTCTCGGGGGGTGCTCTGAAATCGGCTCTGGCTAAGCAAAACAGGGCGTTCTCTGGGGAGGCCGGGTGCTGGCTCGGCGTGGCGGCGGGGACAGCTGTTGAGCGTGCAGACAGCCACCCACCCACAATGTCTGCAATGCACACAGCTGCTGCCTGGCTGCATTACAAAGGTGCCTCTGCAGCAGCACATGGGCCGGCTGCGATACCGGCGGCTGCGAGCCGAGCCGCGCTCGGGCTATCTTTTACAAGTTGGTTTTCTATGGCGCTGCAAGCACAGGCACGCTTTTATAGCATCTAGAGCATGTCGCTGAATGATTTGGTAGTACGCTGCTGACCAGACAGCACATTTCCAGATTTAGATTATAGGAGGAAAACAGCAAGTGGTAGGTTCAAGTGCAGGTCAGTGGATATGTTATACCAGAGCTCCTCTGCCGAGCACTGGAGCACTCGCGCTCCCCTGGGACCAATACTGTAAGCTGTGCTCAATAGAGATGGCCTAAGGTGTTTGCTTTTATGATTACCAGTGCTATTCACACTGGGAAAACGCTGTTATCACATTGTAAACATAATTTTTAATATCATGGAATCTTTTCAGTTGGTATTTGGGTTTCAAACACAAATGGACGATGTTAATTTTCTCCGGTTCTATAGATTTATTAAGCAGCATTTTAGCAGGAGGTTTTCTGGAGGGAAAAGGAAGGTACAATGGTGGAAGAATATTCTGAATCTGCAGATAAGCTTGTTTTTAAAAGCCGTTACTACCAGTGAGCACTATTTGGAGGAGGAAAGCAAAGAAAAACTGTAACTCAGACCATGAAAACCAAAATCAATGCTGATTGCCACGCTACAGATACACATGGCAAAACAAATCTTGCAACACAATGTCATCAGCATTCAGTATGAACAAGTAGCATTTCAGTATCTTACCTGTAATCAAACCTGAGTTTACAGACAGTGTAAACCAACTTACTGACCCAGCTCATAATCACCACCTGAAAGTCAGTGGGAGAGTATCTCCTGATGGTCTGGATCCCAATAATGACATGTAGTAATTGCAGACTGGCTTTGAATGCTGCAAGGTTTTTTTTTCAGGATTACATACTGTTTAGTTAAACTTTAGATTGCCTTTTGCAGCACAATATTCCCTGTAAAGACAGATCTAGGGCTGCACAAGCTCACTCTCCCCACTCTCCCAGTGTAAACGACGGTAGCTGAAAGCGCAGAGGGTACGATACCATCAGAGAAAGCTGCTTACTGTTTTGTTGCAACAAGAAATAAAGCACCCTTTCTCACTCTCACTGGGCTGAACTGCTTGTGAAAGCGCAGCTGAGGCCCCAGCCCTGTGTTTGCTGAGTAAGATCTGGCCCATGTAGGAGTTAGTCATGAATAACCTGCCCGGAGTTACGGTTCAGGTTGCTCACGGCTCTCCCACATCTTTTAACACGATATTTTTAATGTCTGAGCAAGCCACATCCCTGGAGGTTGCTAATCATGGATTTGGGGGAGGTGGCCCCAGTCCCTGAGCACAAGGGGATGTGAGAGCTACTTTTGCCCCAGGGAGGCAGAGGGTGAGGGATAGGGACTGCACCTGCACTGGCAGGGAGGGGGGTGGAGGGGATATCATCCCGCTCCCAGCACAATGTGCTGACTTGGGCTTTATTTGAAATACTTACTTTTGTGACAGGGAGACTCGGAGTGGTTGAAAAGGTGGAGTATTGGTATCTTTATGGCTTGAGGCTATGACATATTTTGGGAAGTCTGGCTTTGGTGTGGCAGCTAAAAAAAGCAATAAAATGTACACAGTAGCACTTTTTGCCTGATAAGACTTATTTTCCAGGGTGGTGTCTTTCTCCCCTCACTGCAGCCCAAATCTCAAATTCTTGCCCTGGCTCTTACTCAGACAAACCTCCTATGGATCTACTCCTATCTAGACCATAACTGACCAAAACCTTCGGGTCTTGAACCCAAAAGTACAAAACAATGCTGAAATGAAGGTTTATAGAGCTACACCCCTTTCATTAACCTAGTTTCTGTATGACGCAGGCACATGTGACTGCATGACGGTGCGATGCAAGTTGGGCAGATGCTGTTCATTGAGAAGACATTTCTGTCGTGACTGTGCTTCTTGTAGCACATCCCACTGCACGGGACCCCTACGCTCACCCCTGCTCTGAGAATGAAGCTGTGCTGAGGTGAGGGAGAAGGGGAAGAGGAAATATTTAGATCTGTTTTTCAGAAATAAATGGTGCTTTTTTTTTTTTTTTTTTTTTTTTTTCTTTTGCCTTCAGATTCAATCTTTTTGCAAAGGCAAAGTGTGCCAGATGATGCAACAGACTCGGTCATCAGGAGGACAGCAAACGCTCCACATGCCTCCCTGCTCCCTGGCCAGCCCCTGCCCACCGCCTGCCCAGAGACTCTTGCACAGTTGCCTATCCCTGGGGCAGGGTCCAGCCTCGTGGAGGGGCTGCAGCCCTGTGTTCTCTGTGGGAGAGCACTGCTTTGTGTTGAGATCTTGCATGCTGCTGGCAGATGTGGAGAAAACCTCAGCACGTGTAACCAGACAACTCCCTTCTGACGGTGCAACTTGCATTCCCGAGCAGTGCTAATTATTTGAAACAAAGCTGGCAAAAGTTCAAACTCCTAAACTTTTCCTGGGAGATGCCCTTTCCCTTTTCCTTTCCACATTGTGCTTCTCTGGTAGCTCTGGTTGGCCTCCATGCCTGAACCTACCCTTGGCAGGGAGATCCCAGCTGAAGTGTAACATGGGACATGGTGAGCTGCTAGCACACATGTGCTGCAGCCATAGGGCATGAAGGTGGTTTCGTGCCTGTGTCTGTTAATGAAGAATTAAATGAATCCTAAAAAGGTGAGAACAGAGGGTGAGAACAAAGGCAAGGGTACATTGCTCAACTGTTTTGCTTGGTGTAATTGCTCAGGTTTTAGGGCAGAATAGAAAGCTGTGCTTAATGAGTTGCACTACCTTAATTTGTCCTACAGTTAGCAAAGGGTGACAATAGAAATCAGGGGGCATAAATGGGCTGTACAGCTTCACAGAAGGCCACCCAAAGGACAGAAAGCAAAGGGCTGACACTGCTGGGAGCAGGTGTCATGGTGACTGCAGATGCAGCTGTAATTGCAAGCAGCCTTATTTTGAATATGAAAACTTCAAGCTGGGAGGCACAAGGTCTGGCTAAAAGGAGGAAGGAAGAGGAGGAAGGCCCATGCTAGGTGTGCTCAGAGCAGTGGAGCTGAGATAGTGTCTCGCTGGCTGAGTATGGCCTGGCTATGCCGAGCAGCCAAACAGCTTCCCCACGACCTTCTCTGCTGCCGTGTTTTGGATGTTGCTTTAAAAAACTGTTAGCATCGCAAAGGATTAGAAGTATCGTGCTTCCAGGAAAGCCTAAGGAAAAGTAACATGAAAAAGTGTCCCACTATACATGAATGCATTTGAACAAATGCCTCCTGTCCAAAATCAACAGGCATAGATAGAACTGGTTGCCCATATTTCTGCATATTCTGGTCTTTCTATGCCCCCTATTTGCTACTCACAGATCAGTGACAATTTTATCCTGCTCTTCATCAAGACCATGCTGTTCTCTAAGGTTCTGTATCTCAGCTTATCATGAGGCAACTCTTATTCTGCAAAAACACTTGATAAATTGAAAATTTTGGCCTGCTTGATTAAGTTAATTGTTGGATTATTAAATAAAGGTTGGATCCAAGGCTTGACAGAATTCACAGTTCTTTGCAGATCTCAGTGGTAAAGGGCTAAAAGACAATAGAAAGTTGTCTCTAAACACATAGGAACATAAGCTTCTTTCAGTCAGAGCTATGCCTTCTTAACATCTTTGTAAATTATTCTTCATCTCTGTATTAGAGAATTTGCAGCCTTCCTCACAGTATGCAGGACTTATTCACAGAAGCAGATCTGTTGTCTTTAAGAGGGTGATGTCTGAAAGTGGTGGAATCTGTCAAAAAATGTTTATCAGTGATAATGCTTAAGCAATGATATTACTGTTAAATATGTACAAGTAGCTTAAATTATGTATTTTAGCCTTAAAATAAATTTTAGAATTATTTTCATTATACTTGAAGACACTATTACATTAATACATAGTAAAAGTATGTGATAAATAGTAAATCTATTGTTTACTGTTACTCCGTATTACTATGGGTTTTATGTCTGGTTCTGTTATTAGTACAAGGTCTATTTTCGGTGAAAATTCTTCAAATGACGAAACACGACTAAAATGCAGTAAACTGCAAGTAAAAACCACCACATTTGAAAGAATGCAAAAACCACTTTGGCAAATTGTTATCTCTACAGTGCTATCTTCACTCTATATATTTACATAAACACACAGAAAGATATTATATATTAATTACACAGGAAAATCTTACTCATCTCTGTAGAAAAACAGGATAGAGATTTCACATGTGGCTCAGCCCTAGGACGATGTGATATTAGTGTCTGTGCTGTTTTCAAGATGCAATTTATCTAACACTGGAAAAGGGTATGGTTTGGCTGACTAAACTCCGGAGTGATGCTGAATGATAAAAGTGCTAAGGGGAATTTTTGGGGCGTCTAAAACACAATGTATAAGACTCTGTAGGTGTAAAAAAAACCAAAAAGACTTTTTTTTTCTGGTGGTTGTATAAAAAGCTTGCTGACATTTTGTGACACGGACTAACCTCCCCCCCATACCTTTAACCCCCCCTTGCAAAACGTAGCTGTCTTAAAACTGAATGCAGGCTCCCTCTTATAGAGGTGTTATTTTGGCACTCTGGCTCATCTTGCCCCTCAGTGAGAGTTTTGTTGTACATTTAGGGTTCTGAACTGGATCAGGCTGCACTTCACTTAGACACAACCAGTGAGAAGGGCAAGCAGACAAATCCAACAGCTTGTCTGAGATATGCACCACTAGTTATCTGCAAAACACTTGGCATTGCAGATGTTTGAGGGCTGAGGCAAACCCTGCACTAGTTTCAAATGCTACAGAATGAGAGGTCTGCCAACTCCACCCTGCCATGGGATCTGCCCCCAGTGAGGGACCTCTCCTTGACTGCAGGAATGTGCTGAGCCAGGTGGCTTCTGGCAAAAGACCTGCCAAAGAAGAGCTGCCTGAGCTAAGAAAGCCCCTGTATAGAGAGGCATGGTGTGGAAATAAAGATCAGTGGGCTGGTGAGGGTGCTTATGAGAGCAGCGCACTGCAGGACAAATTTCCATCAGGAGAAGTAATTTTTAATAATGGTGATGGATGGGTCTAGATTGTGATGGATGGTCTTATCCAGCATTTGCTCCTCCAGGTGGACTGGCTTTTTTCTGCTGTGAACCTGGGGTATGGTGACACTGTTGTTAATGCTAAGGTCTGAGCTATCTCTCAGATCCAAGATTCCCTGAAGCCCTTCATTGTCTTTCGTCTGCTTGCTGGAGGTCTTCATGAAGGCCAGGGAGGCCCTGGACTTCCTCCTGGGCTGCCCAGGTGCATCCAGGGGTACCAGTCAGGCCCTTGGGAAAGTTCAAAGTAGGATTCATCCCAGCCAACTCGTGAGCCAGTTCACAGGGAGAAGGACGTGTCCGTGGATGTAGATTTGGATCTTCAAGGGGCTATTGAAGTCATTCTTCACAAGGACCTCTTGGCTTTGGCTCAAGAGGGAGCCTGATGTGAGCAGGCCTTGCTGATCTTACCTTCCCAAAGCCACCCAGGTGGAAATGTCCACTTTGACTTAAGCTGCTACTTACTATGGGTGTGCAGACAGACAGTGGCCATAGGTCTTGGTGAAGGTAAACGTACTCCTAGGTCTGCTCCTTATCTTGCAATGAAGTCTCAGATCTTTGGACATCAACCCTTTCCTATCTCTTCCTACCACTCTTTCAGGGCCTTATTTCATGTGGAATGGGGAAATCCAGGTCCGCATCAGGCTAAGGAGCACAAAGGGATCTTGTTTTCTCTGGTATCAGGTCTGGGCTTTCTGCTCTCTGATGTTGGACCTTCATTTCAGGACACAAGAGCACAGATGCAATTTCTGCTGATTTTTGTGGACTCCAAGGTCCGTGCTGATGACTTTTCAAAAAAAACCCAAACAACAACAACAACAACAAAACCCAATGCTTTTCTGGTTTCTTTTGTAGTCCTAGCTCCTGACTATGCAACAATCCTGAACCGGGAATATTTTCTGAAAAATAGCTTGACTCCATCACAGTAAATAAAAGCTTGAAAAGTCAGTGATCCTCTTTCCATTTCTCCAGGTTTGTATAAAGCACCGTGGGAATCAAGAAAGAGAATGTTTATAGTTCAGTCTTGGGATTTCTTTAGCAAAAAGACTTCAGGAGTCCAACAAACACCAACCCAGGTGCAGTGGGGTTTTCTCCTTTACATTAAAGTCTCATTGAACTGAGAATGCTGCCTGCCAGGTGTGGGTGGCAAAGCTCTCAGATATTGATTTTCAGTCTGTCTGTCTTGAAAGCAAAAACACATCTTTCATGTTGCCAGGCACTGTATCAGAGCCCACAGTGGCTTGCAGGGTATTTCTGTGCATCATGGCAGTGAAGACAATAGAACATCCTGTGAAGTAACAGCCTTAGCAAAACACCACAAGAGAAAATTGTGAAAAACACACTTCTCTGTTCCTTTTTTTATACAGTCTTCTGGTTAGAAACACAGACATACTGGATCTGAAATAGCTTTCTCTTGTGATTTGGCTTCTTTTTAAGCCTCAAACCATTTAAAGCTCCACTCCCCTCCCTCAAACCCTGTTGAAGCTTGATGTGGGAGAACGTAGGCTTTTTTTTCCTACTCCTTTCAGTCACTGTCTGACATATTCTGAATGTGCCTTGATGTGTCCGCTGCTTTTAATATTGCTGGCTAACACAAAGCACTTGGTGTGTTCCCTCCTACTGACGCACATAATTTGTATTTCTGTAGAGAAATATTGCTGTGTTTTGCAGGGATATTAGAGGGAAGAGCAAAGTAACAACCTTCATAAAGTCACTGCTTGGTACTTAGTTTTCCTACAGCATTACATACTTACAGACTGGGGCATCTTGCATGCTAAGTATTATATTAGTAGACTTTGACACTCACAAGCAGAAGGTTTGTTCTTGCAGTTGCTGCTTTAAAGTTGATGGAAACTTTATTTATTCTCTTAAGTTTACTACTGCCTGTCTTCTGTACTCTTTGGGACACTGCACTGTTGGAAGTGTAACCTCAGGAATGGGACTTGATATTGAGGTGCTGCAGCCTGCAGGGATGAAATGGCATTTTTTTTGCCATTTTTTTTTGTGAGAAACATAGTGCCTACAACAGGCTGGGAAAAGACTTTCTGTCAACATATACATCTCCTGTGTTTTCAGGCACATGGAACATCCTTTGCTACTCCCTAGCCTAGGTCTGTGTCCAGCTTTGCTATATTTAAAGTTTATTGCATCGCCCTCAAATCTGGCTGAACTCTGTTGGTGGGTGAAATGATTCCTTTAATGTCTACTAAATTTATGGCTGCAAGTAACACCATTTTAATATCTTTTGGGATGGATGATGCTATGTGAAGAGAATGATCTGCCAGAATTTCGGGGTAGGTATTGACCAGCTACCTTGCTCACTCATGCAGACCTTTGCTGGGGTATCAGTATAAAAACAGGAAACGATGTGGGAAATGTTAATAAAACTTGACAACAACAGCTCAAAAGGTGTTTGATCCACTGTTTAAGTGTACATAACTATTACAGGATGAGGAAACAGGAAATACGCTGAGGGGGAGGAGATGAGAACAGAGAACTGTAAAAAGAATAAAAAGACTGAGCTTGAAAAATTCCAAGTCACCCTTTTTAAGTCAAATGGCATGCACGAGGTGTTTGCCACAGCACACAGCTCTTCACTTAGGTTTTACGTGTGTAAAATCCAAGGAGATGGAATGGAGATTCTTCAGCAATAAATTCCATTATGACACTGAATCAGAGACCAAGCTTATGCCAAAAAGAAAAACTACATATGAAAAAAAACATATTATGTTTTTTTTTCCAAGCAATGGTTGTAAAATTTGCAAAAACAATCCAGCTTTCTGTGGTTCCTGTTTCTTCAGAATCTGTATTTGCCCACAGCTTTGAATAAAAGAAAAGCCACAGTGCTACTCCTATTCAGAAGGAGTGTTACCATTTAATGATCACTTTTTTCTCTCCTCAGATCCCCCGCACACCACCACATGTTCTTCCATAAGTAACTGAGTCAGAAAAAAGCCCAACAAACCTCTTTTTCCTGCTGCATTTTATTGCAGTGGGTTCTCTGCCTTCTTCATGTTGAGATTTGCATGATGAGTTCCCTAGTAACCCACTCTAAAAGTGTTACTGAATGAAGTCTAGCAAATGTGTTAATTTTGAAAGAACTGTTCAGGGGGAAAAAAGAAACTATATTGATTTGGATGTAAGTCTGCTGATTTTTAGCCTCCAGACCATCTCCATTGGATGGTAGAATTTCCCATGACAAATACACTGAAAGAAACCATTTTCTAATGTGCAGGACACACATTATGTTCCTTAAAATGTCCTTTGGCCCTTGAAAACAGGAAGTAGTAGTTAGAGGTCACACACTTCCTTCTAGTTATGGGCCTGTACAAACTGATGGGGTTTTGTGTCTTCTAGAGAGGGGGACAGAAAGGAGATGACCCTGTGTTGGGAAGGCAAGGAAAGAAGGACTATACTGGGGGCAAAGAACAAGGGCTTCCAAGCTGTGGATACAAAGGAGATTGCTAAATGTCTTCTGGTACTCCGGATCTTGTGTAAAATTCATCTGCCTAAGCTTTGATGTTCATCTCATTGCCAAATTCACATCTAAGGCAATTCAGATACATCATCCTGTAGTTTCAGCAGTATCAGTTTCTGGGCACCTACTGCAAAGGGTAGCAACCTTGAATTTCAACGTTTAGCTTCTGAATTTTGAAGGGCAGACTCTTGTCCTTTGTCTCTCCCCTTAAGGAGATGCAACAGCTTATTCCTTGCTGATCTTGTTTTAAAATAGTCCTTTACCTTCAGCTAGTTCAGCAGACACAGGAAGGCTCTGGCAGGAACCGGCTGCCTTTCAGCTCTAACCTGGACTGCACTTTCTTCAAGAAGGTAAGTGAATGGATGTGGTGTCATTACTTGGCAACTCGGACAAGATGTGTGACCACCACAGCTTGGACACACCTGTGTACTTGTTTCCTTCTTTGTGATTTTCATCTTTTGGCTTTATGGCCCTGCTTAAGCATCTGACCTGCACACCAAGTGACTTCTGCTGTGTTGTTTCATGGAGACAATCTCTTTTGGTGGCAGCATGTTGCTTGTTGATACAGTTATGACAGGCTGATATGTAAAGATTTAACAAAGCCACATAATAAACTGTTCCTGCAAAACTTGCTAAGTATCATAATGTGTTTGCATGGGTTTTTTTGAAACTATTTTAGTGGAGGTTTGGAGAAATGAAGAGCTACAACTCTTGATAGCTATGTTAAGCTAAGCACGTGCTTGTTCCATTGAGCCTGGGTGTATATGTATCTATATACATATATGCATATATGTACAATTGTACCTGTCCTTCATCCCATGTTGAAGGTTTGCCCTTTTTTGCAGAAATCTATTGTTTTTAGTCTTTAAAATGCCCCTCCCTTGGGGCCATGATATCATTGCCTGGCATCCATGAACTTCCTCCGAAGTGCTTTCATGTTCTCCTATGTTAGACAGAATTATGAATTGCTAAGTTTACTCATAAGTGGAGTGAAATATCACCTGCACGTTGGCCTGTCATGCTGGAGACGGTGTGGCTGGTGATGATTCCCTTTCTCATCATCTCCTGAAGGCAGGAAGGATAATACACAGTCACCTATTATGAAACAGGCTTTTTATAGAGGATGATTTCTCTGTGATACAGTCTTATTGCATGTGCTTAACTCTTCTTTAGGTAGTGATATTGAAAGCAAAGTAATCTCGTGGATGATGTAATGTCATGGTGCTCTTCTTTAAGCTTGACTGTAAGTGTGAGAGCACTTACACTAGTCTTTTTTCTTTTTGAAAGGCAAAGAAAGCAATATCCAGTTTGACTAGTGAGTCTTGTTTTACTTCCCTAGTCCAATTCATTGGTTTCCAACTTGCTCTAGTATTTTTAGGCTCTTCTGACCATTTTGCTTACTGTGAACTTGGGCAGCTGGCAGCTGGTGTTTGCATTCTCCTTGGGAAGGCACTAGGAGCTGAGAAACATGCCTAACACTGTGCTTCCTCATGGGCTTTTAGGGGGAAGCCTTCTCTATTGATGTAGGGAGAAAGAAAAAAAAAGGTCAAGTGCAGGTGTGTTACATGCCAGTGGTATGGCTGAGGCATTCACAGGACCGAGCAGCGGGAGGAAAAGGTGATGTGGGGACTGTAAAAAGGAGTAAGGGGTGAAGAGGGATGACACACACAGGATGCAGGGTGAGGTGATTCTTTCCAGTTGTGCTTGGTTCTCCTTTTTTGTCTTGGTGCTTTCCCAGAAAGCAGTGTACTCATTGAAACTCCTTGCCTCCTTTGCTAGAAAACCACAGTGGAGGGCCTCAGTCTCAGGAGCACGATGTGCTGCTTTCCTTATTGGTAGAGGGACTGACTAATTTGGACTTAAAAAACAAACAAAGAAACCCAAACCTCACCAAAGCAAGCTGTGAAAAATTAATGTAAATAGGATTTTTCTGAATGGGAGCAATAATGAATGTTTAGCTAGAGGAGCCTGCTATAAGCATTTCTCTCTTTCTGTTCATCTATTCCTTAGAAAATGAGAATGGATGTAAATGAGCCTAGCGAGCACTTGTTGAGGTAAAGGCAGGACGTAGATGAACAATTGGCAGAGACAACAGAAAAATCCTGGGGGAGCTGAACAACCTACAGGTCTTAGCTTTGAGGGACACAGACTAGGTTTGTGAAGGTGCAGAAGATAACTCATGTGCACAGCCTGCTGCCAGGGTCAGCTTGTGAGATGGCAGTGGAATGTAGTTTTCAACAGTATGCAAGACCTTGCAGGCAGGAAAAAAAACAAACCCATGGCATAACCCAAAGTACAGATCTCTGACTGATGGAGAGCTTGACCTTAACTGTCTCCTTTCATGTGAAAAAACTCATAGCAATGAACCCTTGTCTGTGCTGGCCTGGTGCAAACTAGCAGAGATAATGCATGGCTCTAGTGAGGTGACATAGACAGCAGACTCCAGTGTTAAGGCAATCCTTCCTTGCACTGCTTGTTAATGTTCAAATACAGAATGCAAAAAGGGACAAGGTCCAGGATAAGCCTAAAAAAAATCCAGTTTAAGTGTGACATTCCTTGTGTCATACAATAGTGACTGATGCGGTCTTCTCAGAGGCTTCATGCTTGCAGTTATGCAGGAGAGACCTGGTGGCACCTGGCAGCGTCTCCTCAGGTTCCCCATGCCCTCCCTATACTGCAAGATTAATTTGTCTCCTTCCTTTCAGGGCTGCCACTGCCTGGGCTACACTGTCTGGGATAGCAGCGTGTCACCTTGCTGTGGTGGCTGGTGGCCTGGTGTGAGACAGTGTCTCTTTGTTCCTGTGCAGAAACAGGTCACCGTGGTTAACCACTCTGACTCCTTTAGGTACAAACAGATCTTCCTGAGCTTATATGTATTGATCTTCTCTGTGACATCAACAGGATGGTATGTAGGAGGCAAGACATGCTGACTTCAGTCATTTGAACTTCTGACAAAGTCCCGCATAAAGAATCTTGGTGGATGTAGGGTTGAGAAGTTGCTAGAGGCGGGCATCGACCTGTAGAAACAAACGACTGCTTGACAGCCCAGCAAATGATGGGGCTCAAGAAGTGCCCTGTCCTGTGTAGGACACAGCTTGGCATGGGGGCAAAAAAACTCTGGGGAAAACAAGGAAATATTTTTGAGATGGTATTTCACTGCCAAGCTTTTTCAGGAGCTCTGGGAGGTTCCTGCGCTGCCTCATGTAATGCTGAACTATGTGTTTTAACCAGAAGAGTCATAAGTCAGCTGTGCAGTGGCCCTAGGTTCTGTAGACAAACCTGAGTGGTATGAAATACTTCTGGTGACTAAGCTCCAGCAACCTGTGTGCCCCACGGCCACAGGAAATACCTGGCAATCAGAAGGACAAGAGGAGGTCCTGGGAGGTGAAACCATCCTGAAGAAGCTCCAGACAGCCAGGAGATGAGAGGTAGTAATGAAGCAGGGTATGGTCACTGTGGTCAAAGTTCGCGAAGAGGCTCTGTAATTAATGCTGCCAGCGTCCTCATGGACGTAGGAAGTAAAAGCCTTGCTACAGCACCCAAAAGGCTTTATGCTACAGATAAATGCAGAAATATCACTGAAGTGCATATTAAACATCGTCACACTCAGCAAAAGTGTAAAACCTGATGAAGTGGAATTGTTGCATGTAGGTCTTTCTCAGCAGTTATATTAATCTTGAAAAATACCACAACTATAGAGGTAAGTACTCCCACTATATACTACTAGAATAAAGGTACTTAAATCTTTTGGGTTTTATACTTATGAACTGCAAGTTTTCTTCCTATAATCAAATTGTCAAATACTCTAAAGATTTAGGAAATTCTAAGAGGAGCAAGCATTGTACATTTTGTCCATTTTTAAAACAAAATATTTTTTCCTGTTCTCCCTGGAATGAGGCACTATTTTAGACTATTTCTGCCATTTAATTGTTTCTGTATGACAAATAGCCTGCATCTCTGAATCAGGAGTGCAGGACTCTGGGTCAAGTTGCTGAAATATCATCAATATCCGTGTAAAAACCCATGGACTGGTAAAACTGGCAGTTGATTGATGAAATTCACTGAACTAGTGTTGTGCCTGAGGAGCCTGCCAATGTGTGACATGTATTACACTGAAAACTAAAGGTATCCTGCAAGATAGATGCATTTTTTAATGCTTTCTGGAGACTTGCCTGACTTCAGCTTGCCCGACTGGGACTCTGTCATGCCCTTCCCAGAATTAGCATGTCTCCCAAGTCAGGGACAAGACCTGGTCATTGAAGTTCAGTAATTTCTGCCGAGTTGGTATATAACAAACCATCTGACACATTCTGGTCTGCTCCTGACCACTTTTTTCTAAACCTGTGGTTTTATCATGCTACTTAATAAATATGATGCTTTACAACCCAGTGCCAGTGCGTCTTGTAAACAAGCACTCACGCACACATAGCCAATGGTTTAGTGATGCAGAGAAGTAGCTGACTCACCTATTCAGTGTTTCACTCATGCAACTTTACAGAGTGACTCTAAGGAGATTAAGTCCTCTGGTTCTGATAATCGAGTTACGTTTATAAGGTGGGAACAAACCCTCTGTTTCATTGTGATGGATTGAGAATAGGAGAGCTCAGTGCATTCAGACCCCCCACAGCCTCGATCAGCCAGCCAGCAGTCAGCTCTAGAGCTTTCAGGTGTCTGTCTCAGGATATCTGTACAATGTTAGTTTCATAGTTTATTAGCTTGGGAATAGGTAGTTCATCCTGATATATTCTGTATCAGCTGTAGTTTTATTATTTAGGTTCCTGTATAACACTCTCCTCGGTGATTCTGGAAGAAAAGCAGTGGTGAAATAGTAAATAAAAATGTGAGAATCTCACCTTTTTTTGATGTGTACAGGAAATGGGTAAAGTCAGCACTGCACAAATGATGAGTGGATGAACTACGCTTAACTCCATCTATGCTGTACCATTGAGCAGGGTGTCACTGAGTGGTTGGAAGTGATAAAGGGACTGGATCTCAGGAGGGAATGAAGAAAAAGCTGCAGAAAACTAGGGGCCAGACCCTTGCCTTCCTCTGCTGTAGCACCAGAGCATCATTTTGTAGTTCACATAGTAGTGTGAATAACATCTGTCATAGAGTTTATTCTCACACCCTTTCCCCAGAGGGAGAAGTGTGTGCACTGGAGTGTGCTGTTTTGCCAGGGTAGCTGTTGATGGTAGATGTGGTGAGCGTGTTCATCTTTGAGAGGGAAAGAGCCAAGATATGGGCCTTGCTGGTGTAGATAGAGGTGATACAAGCAGTGACGGTGCCCAGACCATGGGAAGGCCCTGCCACTGCTGCAGGGAAGTTCAGGATCTGTCATAGGCAAGCTTCATTCTCTCCCCTACTGCACTCTCTGGAGATGCTGAGGCCACTGCCTGAATATGAGGCAGTTCCCCTGGCTGCAGTTTGGTGCTATTCCCACCACTGAACTGTTCTTGTGGAGAAGCACAACTCTGTTAGGCCAGGGCACATCCATCTGGCATTCTTAAGTGGTCTAAGATGTGGGCTGTGGACAACCCATATCTGTATGAAAAGTGGCAAGTTCCACCAGCCTCCCTGCCTTATCTATGTGCAACCTCCCTCCTCCCAAACCCTCAATGGTTTACCTTTTCTCCTTGCAAACAAGTGAAATAAAGTCTGTTCCACAACTTAAAATGAAGTGGTTTTTTTCAAGTTTTCTGCTTGTAATCAATGGAGAATTTTGCTGTGTAACCATCTCCTATGAAACAGCGGCTGGGCATTTGGTTGTCATATGTCTGTGCTGTATAATTATAGAACATGTTATGGTTTGATGGATGAAGTCATTAAGAGCATAGTAATTAGTACCAGCCTGCTACTTTGAACTGCTGTGTGGTGTCACATATTCCTTACAGTGAATTACATCTGTGCACACACTGAATACAGCTTTCTAACCATCTGATGCCTCAGGCTTGCACATTGTTACTCCTTATCCATCCAGAACATTTTTCATTCATTTTTAAAAATACACACACATCAAATCAGACAGCAGTCTGTGTCTTCCTGCCTCCTAGAAACAGCACACGTTATTTTGAAAGGAAAACTCCAAAAGGAGAATTTCAAGGCTTGATGTGACGTCTGACATGGGCTTGGCACAGGAAATTAAATCTTGAAGCGGAAAGGTGAAACTTTTTGCTGCCATGTGTAGGACCTCGAGCCAGAAGTAATCCTGGTTTTCTTCCTTTTGACTTAGCAGAGCGTGTTTGTAGCCTCTGAAGAGCAGTGAGCAGCATGCAGCCTTTTACCCTCAAGCTGAGCTGCACATTGGGTTTTCAGTGATGGTCCATATGGAAACCCCGACTGGATGACAGAGATTTTCACTGGGAGGGCTGGATGCATGCAGGAATACAGAGAGGATGGGAAAATCAGCCCTGCAACAGGGAGAAGGCTGATTGCTCAACCTGGAGGTTGCTCCCCAGTG
The DNA here is from genome assembly GCA_024336885.1 of Actenoides hombroni. Lineage (NCBI taxonomy): Eukaryota > Metazoa > Chordata > Aves > Coraciiformes > Alcedinidae > Actenoides > Actenoides hombroni. The sequence goes on along the minus strand of WUAM01000431.1, from coordinate 106,721,832 downwards.
GCCACATCTTCATGATGTGAGTCATCCCATTGCAGCCTCTGCCAAATAAGCATGGGCTTCCTACCTATTTCCCACTTCAAGACCCTGGAGGCAATGTGGGATGGACTCTTCTGTGAGCAGATATGCTTCCCTCCCCTCCTCTGCCCCATCACAAATGACCGTAGATAAGATTGTGCTACTGGGCAATCTGGTGGGATGAACTCAACTGATGCACTTCATAATACAAGGCAAATATGTACTTGCATGTGGCTGGTGGAGGACTAATTATTTTTTCCTTCTCTACGTGCATCATATTCCCTTCTAGAAGACCTCACTATGAATGAAAAATCAAAACATGACCATCTTCAGATGCAAATAACAGCTCTGGTTTGCAGCATAGCATATTGGTGCCTGCTGGGGAATTACAGTGAACCTAAAGACACACTGCTGAAACTATGAAGTCTCACTTTGCCATTAGGGCTTGGACATCTTTGCTATCACACAGCTCCCAGGGTGCCTCGATGCCTCCCTGCATAGACAGTCACCTTACACAGGGAAAGACGTAGCTTGAAATAGGGAAGACCAACTCAGGAGATCATAATATTTAAACTGTGCTGAATTTGAGCTGGATTTGGACCAAAACCGCTAAAATGCTTTGAGTTTAAGGATTTTTTTTCTTAATGAAAAGTTGAAATTTAGTCTGGGAAACAATTGCTTTTAGAGGAAAAATAGAACTGAATAACCACAACTGAAAATTCCATTTCCTGCTGAAAAAAGTATCCGGCAAGAATTGCATTTAATCCTACAAATAAGAAGTCTTCTTTCCTGGGAAAAATAAGAAGAGGACAAATGAAAGAAAAAAAAAAAAAGGCTTACACGAAATACACTGGGGAGTATTGGTTTCACGATCATATATAACGGTTGCCTCAATCTTAGAGTTCCATTCTCTGCCTCAATCTCAGACTTTCATTCTCTGCATCAATCTCAGACTTCCATTCTCTCATCCATCTTCACAAGGGTCAGAGCTGCCTGCTTTAGAAATTGCTGCTATTGCTTGCGCCAGTTTTCGAGCTCATTTGTGGAGGTGGCAGGAGAAGAAATGGCCTTTGTAAAGTGGCAGTCATTTTGCCTGCCACCCCTTTTCTCACTTCGATGAGCTATTTCTTCAGTTTTTCTTTTGAATGTGGTATCACTCCGCAGATGGCACTGAACTGTGCTGGACATGCTACAGTGCCCTTGAGTCCAATCTGCCCCATGCTCATTTTGTTGTCATCCGCCAAACTATCTGGTTGCTAGATGCCATAGAAAGCTTGAGGAGGATAAATTACTTGCTTACGTACACTGTTCCCACAGGCACAAACAGGCACGAACAAACTGTTGCCTGTTTCATCCTTTTCAAACTTTGTTGTCAAATGTGCTGGGATATAAGATAAACTCTGCCCACCTTGTTCTCACCTCCAGCACTACTGCTGAGTTGTAGGACACCCTCTGCAGAGATGCCTGTCCAAGCTGAGTGGTAGGGAGTTTTGGAGCAACCTTTTTCAATTCTGATTCAGTTCTGTGGGCTGAGGGATAAGGCAATGCTAGGAGTCTATTTTGTAACGTGGCATGAAATGAGTAAGGGGCAGGCCTCTGCCTCTGAGACCTCAGTATGAGTGCTTTGGGGCAGTACTCTGCTGTGAAGGCAATGGGTTCACCTTGACCAGATGTAGGATCCAAATCTGAGGTCCCTTTGCAGTCAGTGTAGGGAAACTGTCACTTCTGGGTCAGCGCTTTTCATCCTGCAGTAGCTATCTAAGGTGGAATTTCAATAGTATCTCAGCACCCCATCTTGAGTAAAAAAAAAAAAAGGTGGTTTTTACTTTGAAGTAGCTGACTCCCTGGCTGGCAAGTGACTGCTGTCATCCCTGGAGTCCCTCTCACTATGATGCTGGAGGACTGGCATGCTGGAATTAATTAATTCAGGTGTCTTATTTAAAAGGAAGCTAATCCACATGGTTTCATGTAGGTGCAGGTTAAGAAGTGACAACTGGCTCCCCTTTTCCAAAATGACTACCTACACCACCCATTTTAGATGTTCCTGCTATGATCTGCCTTAATTCCTTCTTTGGTTTCTGTGAGCATTTCCCACCCTCTGAAAGACACCAGGTGTTGAACACCAGGTAGCTAATGGGACAATGCAGGCAGCAAGCTGGAGAACTTTCCACACTCATCCCTCAGTAGTGTGAACCAGGACAGCATGCTGATAGGTAGCCCTTGCACTAAAGATTAATTGGAAGAGCCAAGATCTTAATTTTCTTTTTGAAATAAAGTTTTTGCCCATTAAATTCTGTCCCAGCCTGTGCATTACATGATAGTGAATGAAAGAGGGGTTATACATTAGGTTTTCTCTTTAGCTGCTTGGACAGTTGCTTTGGAGACCACTGGAGAGGCCTTAAGAAGATCATGAACAAGACAGAAGAATCATAGAATCATTAAGGTTGGAAATTACTTTCAAGATCATTGTGTCCTACTGTCTACTAAATATTATCAGGACCACTAAACCATGTCCTGAAATGCCACATCTAGACAAGAATGTGCATGGTTTTCCCAACCCAGAATCAACACCTTGGTCTACTCAATATCAGTCCTTAAAAGGAGCAGCGTACAGATTTGAGTGGTGTTTGCTTTCTTTTTCCTTACTGTGGCCAATGAATGGACACCATGGCAGGTGTTGACTGTAGGATGTTGTCTGTGGGTGGGCAAAGCAGGTCTGTGGCTGGCTGGGAAAAGGCAGAGCTGCCTCTGGGCTTGCTCTGGCTTGTTTTGTGCTTGGCAGAGGTCTCTGAGACTGCGTTTATTCCCCACACCTGAACCCCCACCATGACCCTCTCTGTGGAGCTTCTGGCCCTATGTACCTACTCTGATGGATCTGTTATCAGACACAACTGTATAGCTATGACTTATATAGCTTGTGGCTTAAACCATATGGTCATTCTTTTATGTAGTATTTCTGCTTGCTTATTTTTCGTTTTCCCACACCCACTCCATTTATTGTTGGCTGCTTTCCCAGCACCTTTCCTCCAGAGAGGGAGTTACATAAATAGATCTCTGTAGGCTTTAGAAGGCAGATGCTGATGGATAGATCTTCCCAGCTAGACTGCAGTGCAGTGTGAAACTCACATCACCTACGTACCTGCCGACACGCGAGTCACAATCCACGGTCCCCTGCAGCTGAGGAGCTTGATTGAGACGACAGTGCCACCGTGTTGACAGTGCCAACATGGGGCCAGTGACAAACTCCCTGTTTCAGCTGCTGCGTCTTATTAAATGGTGTCCTGCTTTGAGTGATTAGTCTGTCTGCAATCACTGGGAATGAATGTAGGGCTCAGGGGGAATTAGGAATAATTGAGGAAATTAAAATCTGCATAATGTTTGCGTTTTCCTCTTCATATGCCTTTTATAATGATTTAATATTTATGTATCCAGTATCTGAAAACATGTGGTTGATTTGTTGTCTTCACTTAATTTGCTACTGAAACATTTAATTACATTTGAGACTAAACACACTAATATATTTGCTTTGAATGGTTCAGTAAAACTTGGTAGTTGCACTGCAGCGGTCCTGCCTTGATTCCTGACACATCCGGGACTCCCCTGGGTTTTAAGACAGCCCATGGTAGGAACACTTGCTGTGCCACTATCCCTGCAGGGTTAGCAGCTTGGTTTTAGTGAGACTTCTTTATACTTAGATGTGTTTTAATCAGACATAATAAAATTAAAACAAAGGTAAGAGTCCCTCTAGAGGAAAACTGGAAAATATTATCTCTACAGCTGAACTCTTGGGGCAACAGGCATGTTACCTAGAAATGGGGAGGGCGCTGGTAATTTGAGGTTTGTGGGTCACTTTTGGGGTTTGCTGGAGCAGGTAACAGGAGGAAGAAGCCCCAGATTAGGTCATTGCTCTAGTAGTTGGAGGGCTGAGCCATGGATGCTGTGTTTCTGCCCAGGGAGGGCCAACTGCCCCAGTGACAAGTACAGGGGGACTCACTGCCACCATATAGCTCTGTATCAAGAAAGGAGGACAGCTGATCTGGTGCTGGGTGATGTGAAAGGAAGGTGCAGCAGAAAAAGTGGGTTTTGGAATTGCGGTCTCTGTAAATAGGCAAGATGAACTAATACATCTGGCATCTGATGGCGTTGGATGTCATGCCCTGAAGGTCCATAATGGGGCAGCTGATGGCATGTGCTATTCCATCCAGTCCTCGGTGGGACAAATACACACCAGCAAGCCTTGGGGTCCACACAGAAACTGCTACTGACCTGTTCTGCTGCCCTCCAAGCTGTGCCCACAGCCCTGAGGCCTCGCAGAGCAGTCAGCTCATCTCCAAGCCCATATCAGCACAGTCAAGGGCGACCAATAGAAAGAAATGACCCTTAATCAAATCCCAGATGTGGATGTTTCCAAACTGGAAGAGGTCTGTGTCTGGCCTGAACTTTCCAGCTCATGCTGCTTCCTGCAAAAAAGGGCACTGGCTTCCCCAGTGCTATTGCAAGGACTATCCTTCCAAGGCGTGGGGGAGAGAGCCATGAGCAACTGGAGTCCAAGCTACCCTGGGGCCACCAAATGGCATGGGGATCTTGCACAAAGGGTCTGATGTCTCCGAAGAATGGAGAAAACCAGCCTGAGCTAGGCCAAAACACTGTATCTCCTCCCCATTTCACCTCCCTGGAGACCAGGGAACTCATCTGTCCCAGGTTCATGAAGGATTCCTGTCTCACAAAGAATGGTGCTCATACACGCAGCTAATAAGCAAAAGCAATGTTATTCAAGCAAACCCAGCTAGTTACCTAACATCCCCATATGCATACCAACCCCAAGGTGGTAGACAAACCTCCAAGCAGGAAGAGGGCACGCAGCGCAGTGCTCAGGAAGAGGAGTCAGTAGGTCCTAATGCTTTCTGCAGGTGTCCCCTGGATCAAGATGTGCATCAGGTTGACCTTCCAAAAATGAATATCCCCCTACCCCTGCAGCAGTGGGCTACTTATAGCTCTCCTGTCTGGGGCATGGAGACTGCTCCATTGGCGCACGCGTGGCCAGCGTGTGCACAGAGGCTGAACAGTATTTTTCCACCCACAGTGGCTAACATCAGTCATCCCCCCTGTTGCGCATACGTGGGGGTCTTGGGGCACATCTGGTGGTTGTTACTTCATCAATCTTCAGCTCCCTCATCCTGTCCTTGAGATGTCATTTTTTGTTTGGTTCCTGATATTGCTCGCCAGACAACAAGGAGCTGGCTAATACTGGCTGACTGCCTGATTCCCCCGTGCACCTGCATATTCCAAACATGGGAGCGAGTACTGTGCTCTCCAGTGCAGTGCAACAACAGATAGTGGTGTGCAGGGGGCCACAACAACGGATCAGCATCTTCCAGTATGGATACATGACCATTGATATTTCTGGTACTATAGTCAATGGGTCATGAACACCACCCACAGTAGGAACAGCACTGAGGGTCTGGTGACAGAGGAATGATGCTGATGGGGGAGAAATACAGAACCTCAGACTTCTCTATGAAATGCTCAGTCCACCTTGGTGACACTGAATACTGGTGAAGAAAAAAAGCCAAACTTTCTGCATAAGATCCTCACTGAGAGACTGGGATATTTCAACCATTTGGAAAGGGAGCTGCACCAGTAGTAAAGCCTCTCTCCATTCTTCAAAGTAGATGTCTGAGCCTTCGAGAAACCCACCCGGGTATGCATCCTTCCTTTCTGTCTTTATGGTGCAGTCTGGAGACGTGCCACATTCATTAGCTTTTGGCCAAGGGAATGACTCCATGTGCAAAAGAAGAAAATTCCCCAGGGAACTCATTGTGTAAACCACTGTCTGGGAGATAAGGCTGAACCTCAAAGAAGAAATTGATCTTCTCAGACCATATTATGTCTACATGTCTGAGAGCAGACAAGTGCTGAGACCAGGAAAAGCTGCGTGCAGGAGGTTTTCATCAGGCGGAGAATTCTGTGGGCAGATAGAGCAAGTTGGCTAACAAGATAAAGGCGCAAGAGCACAAGGGGCTGCATGGGAGTGAGGGAGGATGGGAGGCATGAAGTTGGATCAGGGTGCTCAGACAGAGGGGGTTTCTGGTACAGGCTGGTTCTGCAGTGCTAGACATCCCGAGAGAATACTCCTAGACAACACCCACTTTGTGGAAAAAAAATGTGGGTTGGGTGATGGCATGTCACACACACAAAAAGTATTACTCTTCAGAGAAATGTGCTCTCCAAGGGATTGATTAGAACTTTAATGGGATCTCTCCCATGCACAGGTATTAAAAAAAAAAAAAAAAACAAACCAAAAAAGAGAAAATTATTCTGACCGGTTGTGGACGTCTCCTGCTTTGAAGTCTGTTCCTCTTGGATGTGGAAATGGTACACATTCAATGTAGCAAAGGGAAAGCTTGTGTACAATTAGCCTTTAAGTGGTGAATGTTGGAGATAATTTTATTATAACTTACTATATTCTTTTTTATGGTTCATCATTCCAACACTTTTTGTGTCTAAATGTTGCTCTGCTTAAACCACTGTGGGATCACATCTTCTGTATCTCAAGACTGCTCTCTGTTGTGCTCGACTATGAAAATACTCAAGCCTCTCCACATCTCACTTCCCACAAACACACATATTTTCAGAACCAGAGGTCCATGGAACTCATCCTGAAACTGTAAAATAAGACTGCAAAGCATTTTTTTTTTTTACCTTCTTTTGTGCCAAATGCTATATCAAGATGAACTGGCTTTGTATTGGCAGAACTGTGCCACTTCCAGGATGTGACCCCATATAATGAATGATTCTGCATATGCTAATGCAATGTTTCATCAACATGTTTGAATCTGCTCCAGCTTCTTATTTTCTTTGGCTGTATAGGACTAGGGTTTTAAAAATCAAGTTACCTTCCAGTAGTAACATGAAGAGGCTCCAAGGACAGTCATGGAGAAGGTGTGCTAGCTGAGAAGGTGTTGTGATGATGAAAGGAATTGCTCTTTAGCGTATTACTTCTTGACCTGTTCTGTTTTTAACTAGAGAAAAAGATTTGTTTCAAAAATCATTAAGCAGCACACCATTTGTAGTTAGGGGGGAAACCTGGACCTAGGTTAGAGAAAGGGAAAAGTGTAGGTGGAAAGAAAAAATTTTGGATCATATTCAGACAGATATTCTGCTTTCTTACAGCTTGTCTTTTTCTTCTGGGTTCTTGTCACTGGAAGTCATCAAGAAGCTGCTTTCAGGATTTGAATTTTGCCACTGGCTTTTGGGCAGTGAGATGAAGGGAAAAGGAAATGTCTTTTTTTTTCCCTGCCATAACTCACCTGATGTTCAGAGAGGAGCAAATCAAGGAACGAGCTCAGTTTTCACAGAGCTGGACATAACTCCACGTCAGTGGAAAGAATTGCGCTATCTTATAGCAGGAGAAGAGCCCCTGGGAGCCCTCATGGTAACAGGGGCCTGGAAGGAAAGCTTGAGTCACTCAGTCCCGTCTCCTTCTGCTGTCGTCACCACATCATACAGACCTTTCACACACTGATCACGTTCCATCATAAAAGTAGATAGTGGTTTTGCCCCTGTTACTTGTATTACGTAGCTGTTTGAAAGCCTTGGTTCTGACAGTGGGGAGTATACAGGTTCCACTGTGCTAACAGTGAGACAGATTTTGAAAAGAAAATTTCCATATGCCATAACTGGATGGCAGTAGCCGTAGGATTTATGACCTATTGGAGAGCACGGCGCACGTAAGCAGGGTAGGTGATGTGTGCACACCACAACATCCAAGGCAATCAGGAAAACATGGTTAAATTACATTTTATGGATGGCATGGATAAAATTGTGCCCCTCAAACTACTTTCAGGCTTGAAGATGTGGAATCTGAGCTAAGTTACTGAGGCATGACTAAGTTTTGGTCACGCTAGAAACGTTCCACTGTTTGGTAACCACATCAGAGAAAAATGGAGCTCTGAAGGCCCTGGTGGGTTGGATCCCAAATGTGAATGTGACCACCTAACAAAGCTTGAATGTGGTCAGTTAGACTGTGTTTTTTAATGGCATCCCTAGCATTAGTGTGAACGAGACCCTAATTGCAACACTCTGATTCCAGACATATTTTGTTTTTCCTGAAGGCTCTATTTTTATACAAATATGTAAGTGAAGGTTTGAAAGTGAACTGCTCTGCTTTGCTCTACTGATGTGTTTGCAATTTGACAGGTATGACCTATGTAACATGTGTCTTTGAGATAATGGTCATAACATGATTTCCTACATTGGCAGCAAGTCAACCACAAACTGAAGGTTTGTTCTGAGTAACACTCATTATTAGCTTACCCCAGAAATAATGTGAGAATTCCTCCACAACCAGAGAATAGGCACAGTGCATCATTAACTGTGATGTCAGCCAAAAACCCAAGCACAGTTTTACGGCCTGATATTTAAAGCAAATGGGTAACATACTGAAACTCCCAGTATGCCTTTCAAAAAGAGCAAATTATTTACTCCTTATGTAGTTTTAAAATGCAAGCAGATATGCCATAATACAAGAGGATTTTATGAAAAAATTAGAGCACACTGAGTTTAGATCAGAGGCCAAATGAACTGCTGTTATAAATCCTAATGTTGCACCCACTTACTAAAGGGTACACCTTGGAACTGAAATTTGGACACAAATATTCTGTTTAAAGCTCTTAATGTGCTCCTTCTTTCTTCTTCCCTTCCCTTCCCTTCCCTTTCCTTCCCTTCCCTCTCCCCCCCCTCCTCTCTCTCTTCTCCACCGCCACGCACTACCCTTTCACTCC
>WUAM01000431.1:106701814-106712569 GCA_024336885.1 Actenoides hombroni | reverse complement strand
CCCCACCCCCTCCCTTACCTCCCCTTCCCCTCCCTTCCCTTCCCCTCCCTTCCCTCCCCTTCCCTTCCCCTCCCTTCCCTTCCCTTCCCTTCCCTTCCCTTTTTAGGATAAGGAAGAGCCTTTTCTACTCCTTGCCCTTGCAAGTATAATGCTTTGTTGAACGGCTTGTGATCTCTTTTATTTTTCCACTGGGTTTCAGGCCCAAAGGCACGCAAGTGCACAGGTGTGACGAGCTGTAATCAGCATCCTTTCCAAAACCCTCAAATTTCTCCTTTTTGTCCTGTGGCAAGTGGTGCTGCTAATGCTACGTGCCAGCCTGGGGCATTAGGACACGCATGTAGCACTAGCAAAACTTACTTCTCTGTAGGAATGTGCTGGCCACACATGCTCACTGCAGCTCTGGGGGCTCCTGGCTCCACTAAGCACTGGTACCAGTGGAGGTGTCGTAGAATCACAGAATGTTAGGGATTGGTAGGCACCTCTGGAGATCATCGAGTCCAACCCCCTTGCCAGCGTGGGAACACCTAGGGCAGGCCACACAGGAACAGATCCAGGCAGGTCTTGGAAGTCTCTAGAGAAGGAGACTCCCCAGCCTCTCTGGGCAGCCTGTTCCAGGCTCTGTCACTCTCACAGTAAAGAAATTTTTCTTCATGTTGAGGTGGAACTTCCTGTGTTTCACCTTGCTACCATTACCTCTCGTCCTACCACAGGGCATAACTAAAAAGAGACTGGACCTTTCTACTTGATACCATATTTGTAAACATTAATAAGATCCCCTCTCAGTCTTCTCCAGGCTAAACAGTCCCAGGTCTCTCAGCCTTTCCTCATAAGAGAGTCCCTTCATCATCTTCATAGCTTTCCGTTGGACTCTTTCTAGTATTTTCCTGTCCCTCTTGAACTGGGGGGACCAGAACTGAACACAGTACTCCAAATGTGGTCTCACTAGTGCAGAGTAGAGGGGGAGGAGAACCTCCCTCAACCGGCTAGCCACATTCTTCTTTATGGACCCTAGGATACCATTGGCCTTCCTTTACACAAGGGCACATTGCTGTTCCATGGATAACTTATTGTCCACCAGGACGCCAAGGTTCCTCCCTATGGAGTCCAGTCCTCCCAACAGGGACTGGAGGGATCTTGGGAAAAGAAGAGACTGAAAAAGTGGGAAACAGGGCTTTCTGGAGGCATTAAAACCATCACCAAATGCTGTCACCCAAGCAGTGAAAGCAGATAGGCATTCCAGATTGCACACTGGCAGCAGAGCAGCCTCTTGGGAGGGGGCTGTGTTTGGTCAATGCAATGGGTTGCTTACAAGGAGTTACTTGCTGGCTCTTGATGTAGTAGGGCACCAAGGGCAGCAGTTCCTCCTCTTTCCAGGGGAACAGAAAGGTGCATGTTCATTCATACACACCCACTCACTTCATTAAACAGTAACATACTCATTTTTCTCTTACCTTTTCATTTTTTCCAAACAATTAATCTGGCTCGCACTCTTCCCTGTAACTTCCCAGCTTTGCTCTGCCCACCTCTAAACCACCTCCATGTTTGATTGTATCTAATGTTTGGAAAAGGCCAAGATGATTTATGGGCTTGCCACTTCCCCAAGGCTCCAGCAGGTCGTCACCAGTGGATGGGGTGGCTGTGGCACCTCCAATCTTTGACTGCAGAGATGTGCCAGTCAGATTTTTTTCTTTTGCCAAGAAAGACAAGTTATGGTGTAGATAGAGGATCATGGACTTTATTTTCCCAGTGCATGAACAATGATGTCAAGGAGCAGGCTATTTCACAGGAGATTACTTCATGTCTACTTTCAAACTCCAAAGTATTAAGAAAAAAAAAAGTAATTAAAAATGAATAAGGAATGATTTACTGTGAGGAGGTAGCAGGAGTGGGTGACCTCCTTCTGGTGTTGAAATATATATAGACAAAAGATTTTCAAATGGGATGGGTTGGTGATTTAAGGACTTGCCCACACCCAAGAGCCCAACACTTTTTGAATAAAAGGAAATTTCCAGCCCTTGTGAAAGCCAGATCTTTTAAAAGGCTCCACATTTGGACATACAAAATGAGTAATTCAGAAACAGTAGTTGCAACAGACTGTGTTGGTTAACTTCCCCTTGCCCCCCAGTTCTGCAGAATTTCTATTTTGGAAAATTGTTGCTATACATATATATGTTATTTGGCAATTGACAAACAATGGCCACAGTTGTCCCCTTAGCAAACGTATTGATACGTTTTCTGGAGAGGAACTGATACTCCCTTATGTTGCTGAACTAATTCCTGGTCCTAGGTTCCAGACCTCATACAAAGCCTCTGTCTGTGTAAGTTAATGAATAGAGAACATGGCAATGACAGGGGTCTTTGCTTTCCCTAAAGCTTTAGTGTAGTTATGGACTTGACCTCTGCAGCTTCCTACCTTAAACCTTTCCATTGTACCTATGAGTTTTTGTAGAATCACCCCAAATGAAACCATTGATATCATCACATCAGCTTGCTTCAGAAAATCTTCTTCACTGCCCTTATTTTCCAGCAAATCTCATTCACCCCTCTCACTCATGCTTTGAAAATGACATTAAGTCCCACCTTCCCTGTGTAGGCACCAAGTTTATGTTACATTATTTTCTCTGCATCCTAATGCACTGAAGGTCAGTCTCAGAGCTGCACTGACACATTTTTGCTGTGAGGTTTTCCCTGCTTCCCTACCTTACATGGTGTGTCATGGTGTCTCAAGCAGCACCCCATGCTGCACCACAGTGCCCTGCGCTTAGATCCTATAACACTATCTGCTTTCATTGTATCTTCTTTCTTTCCCATACTATTTTCTTTTTTTCCTTTTTTTTTCCCCTCTTTCATTTTATTTTGTTAATGGAGACAGGATTAAATATAAGGAGAGTAATCACCCAAGAGAAAACATGCATGAGCTTGAGTACCCACCTTGTAACATTGATCGCTCATGCTGGCACTGCATATTTGACTTGTCACCTGGTATCAACTGTTGGCATCAAGTCACCAGTGAGTTAACCCGAATCAATTTGTGCTCTTGCTTGTAATCCTGAAACTGGCTATTAAGGTGAACACATTGTGAGAGTGTATGGTTGCAAGAACAAAATGATCTTCCATCTCTCCAAACCAAGAAGTGAATGCTAGATGACAAAGTACATCTAGTGTCTTGGTTAATAGAGATTTTACGTTACCTTCAGAAGTAAAGTTTTTTATCTCCTCCAAGAATTCAGGTATTTTTTGGATTGTTAAGTTAATCTGCTATGACTGTGCTAAAAGTCATACATTAGCATTCTTCATGTACCTAACTACCCTTAGCTATATATGAAAAGCCCAGTTGCTTTGAAGTGGCTTTTGTGGGAAAATATTATCACTTTTATTGTGGTTTCCTTTAATGTAGTCCCATTGTATGTTAGAATGGTGTGAAACAATAATCATGACCTTTCCAACAGCCAATGCACAGCAGAGTAACTGGAAGACATTGGGGCCAGATGTCCACTGCACAGACAGCAATGAATGATTTAATTTTTTGTGCATGCAATGAAGCTGTTGATTACATTTAACAAAAGTACAGAGTGACAAGAGATAAAATAAGAACCTTTTGTCACTTTCTTGGAAACAGCTTGATTACTCCAGGTGCTGGACTAGAAGCAGAGCTGGGTCAAGAGAGCTGAGCCAGTGTAGGAGGAAGCGCTGACTCTGCTTTCAAAGGGTGGAGGAGTTGCTATTTTCAGCAAGCATGGAAGCTGCTGTCATTTTTGGTGGGTTTTTTTTTGGTTTAGTTAACCAGAATGTTGGTTAACCATGCTCACTCCCCTTGTCTCAGCAAGCACAGATGCTTCTGCAGAGAGCCATTTGAGAGGATGTGCTGTCAGGCCTCTTGCTTGCTTCTCCATCTATGCTTGTGTATTTTTGGAGAGAGAAGGGATTTGGTTACAAAAGTGATCTAATGCTAGGGAGACTTTTGCAACCAACATTTTAGCATCATCAGAAGAAGGGTCCCTTGCTGAGGAGTCAGTGCAGGAATCCCTGCACCTCCTACAGAGCATCCTGTGACCATGCCCCAAGATATGCTTCAGTCAAACATCCTGGACACAAACCTTGGAAACCCAAGGGGGAAAGGAAGATGGGGACATGAATGCAGCCTTCTCTGGAGACAAATCTTGTATATGGTGTGTGGGGTCACCAGCAAAAAGAATCTGGTGATTTTCTGATACACCATTTGTCATGATTGTTGATAACCATTCAGCAGAGGTCCAAGAGTTAAATAGCAAGGGCATCACACGTCAGGTCTGAGATGTGTTGGCAGAAGTGTAAAAGCTTGCAAAATGATCACCTGAAATTTGACTGGCTTTCTCCCATGCTTGAAAGTCTCTAAGTTTCAGGAGTAGTAAAACTGATCAAATTAAAAAGCAAAGCAAAAAAGTTAAGAGAGTTTTTAATGGAAAGACTGGAAAAGCTAGGGCTAAAATATTTTCACTGAGAGACCATTTGAGCTTTTCAATTTTCTCTGCCAAAGTTTGTTGAACTATTTTGCTTATTAACTCTTTTGCAATCTCTTCCTTAACTGTGCCTGAAATTTTAAAGTTAAACCACTAAATCCATTTTACAACCAGAGATTATAATGTCAAAGAGGATGGATTTGTGAGTTTAAGCAGTGACCCTTGAAAGATGAGACATGGAACATATTTGCTTCCTTTGAGACTGTACCCTTGTCCTGTGAGAATTGGCGGGGGCAGGACTGAGCCTATGTTGGGAAGTGCAAAGTCCATTGGAGCAGAGGTACCACACACAAGTTGGCTGTAGCTATTTGCCATGTTTCATCTGAAAGTCCGGGCTCTACTGGTGACTCTGCAGCAACAGCTATGAACATTACACCATCGTGTTCCTAAACTTATACCTTTACTAGTGAAAAAGTTTGGGTTTTTTTTGTGAAGGAGTAAAGGCGGATGAAATGTTAAGGCTTTGCATATGATTTCCATGTATTTAAGGTGTTTGTGTAAAGGTCTACAGCAAGACTGGGAGCACAATCTGAAAGTAAATTCATGTGCTTGCAAGCACAATTTCAAGCTGAAAGAGGGCGTTGCTAAGTCGGATTCAGAAAGGACAGCTTCTCAGGAAAAGTTATCAAGCAGTGGCTGCAGATGGAGAATGAGCAAGTTAGAACATGCACAGACTATGGAGAAAACGTAAGCAATTGCCATTAGTCATTTAGAGGTATAGGAGAGAATTGTAGGCATTTTGTGGGAAGCTGGCTACAGCTGCTACATAGCCTAGGTGGTTTAATTCACATAAAATCTACTAAAAATAAGTAATTTCTACTAAAAATTAAAATCCCAGTAATTGACAAGCATTATGTCATAGCACTTGCCTGACTTTTGAATAGCAATCAAGTTAATTTTAATCTTAACTGTTTACTTTTGCTTCGCGTGTTACTAAATGTAGCAGCCGCTGGCATCACCTCTTCCTCGCTCCCTAGAAGAGAGAAAATGAGAAATGGAGCAAGCAGTGATTCATTCTCAGGCTGCACAACCTGCCAAATGATCTCCAGAGTGGCACTGCTGCTTGGCCTGGAAACAGTTTTCCTCCCTCCCTGCCCCCCAAACTAGAAGGAAGGAAACCGATACTCATGGCAGGCAACCAGGATGGCTAGAACGAATATTGGAGAAGTTCAGGAAACTAAATATGGGATCCAGGGTCTGGAAAACAAGCCAGGGGGGAAAAAAAAAAGAAAAAAAAAAAAGGGATAGAAATACAGAAAAAACATAGAGAAGGAAATAAAAAATAACCAAAAAAAGATTCCATTACCAAAAAACAATCCCTGGGATGAAGTACTCATTAAAGGCCTAATCTTACCTTCCCTATACAGGGACTGGTTTTGTAAGGCACTGCTAGAGGCTGAGCAGACATTCTTCTGAGGGAAATCAAAAGAAGAGTTCTGAAGTGTTTTTCTGCATAAAGGTTTCCAAATTTCTGCAGGAAACTGCAGGAAAGGGATCAAATCCTGGATTAGGACAACCTGGCCATGGAAACTAATGATTACAATTCCCTTTCGTTTCCAGGAGTCAAGGAAACATGTCATCCTAACCCCACTTCAGACTCAGCAAGAGTCTGTTCCAGACTGTCCTCAAATCGTATTTTCAATTACACTTTGTTAATTTCTACATTTTGTTGAAGTCCCAGGGCCAAATGGTGCAGCTGACAGTTCTCAGTGGGACGTCAACTACTGGCTATTTCACGAAGGTGCTGCCGAGGAGCTACACCCATTGGATGTTCTCCTGGAAGCATGAGTAGATACCAGGACTATCATTTTTAGTGGCTTCTTAAATGCCAAGATGAACTCCTGCTTTGACTCTAATACAGAATCTGTGCTGGGGAGTTGAGCTTTTAAAAAATATTTTAATTTTATTGATAATTTAACTCACTAGAAAAAAAATGTAAATTTTGCATCTTCTTTTTCTTCTTTTCTGACTATCCCTCTTGTATTTCAATGATAATTAGGTAATGTTGTTTCGAGCAACCCATTCCCCACAGGCTAGGGAGCTCCAGCCTTCACTTACGTGGGACTTCAAGGAGCTGCTCTTTTTGTGTGTCTAAATTGTATTTTTCATACCTGTGATAATGTCCTTTCTAAATTTGAGATTTTATGTACTACTCCCTGCTTCTGGTTAATGGCAGAAAAGTTTTGGCATTGTTGTTGCATGCCAAGTAAATCAGACTTGCCCCAGCGTGTCATGGAGATGTTGCTTGGTTTTAATCCATTGGTGGCTTTGTTGATTAAGATAAAGGCCTTGATTAGGCACTGGCAAAGATCTGAGAGCTGTGGAGGCCCTGGAGCTTCAGTGCAAACTGCTTTCAAAGCTTAAATCTCTTGGGAATCTGACTACTTTTTTCCATGCTAGCATAAGCTATTACAGCTGGTAGACAACTGTTGCCATATTGATCAAATGCTGGGCCTTTATGAATAATAGTCCCTCCTACATGAGTAGGATGTGAATGTCCCTTCTTACAGCTCAGAGACAATTTTTCTGTGGCTGGATAAATCAGGTAAAGAGTAGAGATAATGCAATAAAAAGGGCTCAGCTTTAATTTTTGGTAAGGGGATTTTCAGTTTCACATAGCTGATATTTAGTACAAATGCAACGGTCATACAGGAGACTGAATTTTCCTTACAAAGCAAGCTACAACTTCTCCATCTGTCACCCTCTACAGTCTCTGCAGCAGTCCTCTTGCTGAAGTGAGAGAAATATCCAACTGATGGACTCAAATGCAGAGAGGTCACAGCGTATTAAAGCAGATTAAAGGGTCTCTGCAGCTCTTGCAAAATCAATCACTCCTGTTAGGAAACATTGGCCACTGTTCACGCTGACCCTCCTCGGTTCAGATGATGTACTATTCTCTTCAGTCGTCTTCCTCAAGGAACAGCTGCTTTTGTATGAGTTGTTTAATCCTTGCTGGTCGAGATGTAACACTATGTCTTCTGCAGTGTACGCTCTGGTCTAAAGATGGTCTTTTTCCTGTGCTTTTCTTATTAATCTTCACAAGGGAGAAACTGAAGTTTTCCTGATACCTTCTACACAGGGAAATGTAGAAATACAGGGATGCATCTTCAGGTGCTGACAGCCCATCCCTGCAGAAGCAGGATATGCAGCTGTGTGTGTGCTGTACACAACTCACAGAATGAATTTGCTCCAGTAAGGTCCCAGTAAAAATTAAGCAAGTACTTAGAGATTCGGACAGAGTTCTGGAAATATTCCATGCCTTTAGTAGTCTAAATGTAAGAGATTGACTCATGTGATTCTTGTATTCACCTTTGATCGTTGGGTGCTTTCAGACACTCCTAATGCAAAAAGGGTCCAGGGAGCTCCAGGGGAACTGCTGCTCATGCTGAGTAGATTTATTTAGGTTAACTCCTGACTTGCAAACCCTTTCTGGAATTGGACAGGCAAATTAAATAAAATCCTTCTTGCCCATCAAAACAAGTAGCTCTCAATCAAAAGTTCCCCACCATAATTAAGGTCAACATTGATTTTTCATATTTCACTTTACAGTATTACAATATATAAACACCATCTTTTTTCTTCCCAGCTAAGCAGGTTAGCTCCAGAACTCAGTGTAACAAACAAGGTGGAATACTGTAAGAGATTTTTCACACAGCTGCATTTCACAGTGGTATTGTATTTTAATGATTGTATTTGAATGCAGCAAACAGGACACAAAGAGATGTGAATATACACTCTCCACAAAAGATGAATACATCTTTTATGTATATGAGAGGTCTATGCTAGGTGCCAAAAAAACACATAATCAAATGTTAATTTAATTATTGGCAATGAGAATCAAAGTGAGCAGAAATATAAAACAAGATAATTATAAGAGAGGAGCCAATATAGCATAAGTTCTCAGGCAACATATTTTATCATACAAAGAGGAAGCAGAAATAAGGGAAATGGAATCATTACCTATGTGACTTCAGGAGATAAATCATCAGTAAATATTATTTTAAGCAACACCACAATTAACACAGAACAATTTCACATTTGTAGATAATTTACAACTCAGCAACATTCTGTCATCCTTTCCTCATATGCATGGCTTGATACAACTTAGTGAAAGACACCTCCCATCAGAGCTGAAATGTCTCTGAGGTTTTAATGATTTTCCACATGGAAAGGCCACATTTGGTAGCAAATGTGTTCTTTTTTTTTTTTCCAGTATGCCCAAATTAAGTAACTCATGAATACAGTGTCAATAAATACAATTGCTTTAAGGCAAGAATGCAGATCTGGAAGGAAAACAAAGTCCAGTGGTGCCTTGCTTCTTCAACAGACAGATTTTTAGACACCCTTAGAGCAGACAGCATATACGAGAACAAAATGTTAGACTCCTGTTTTTGTTGGCTGTGAATAAATTCATCATGGGATACATGGTTTAAATATGACCTGATGTAATTCTCATTCTCCTACTACTAGCTGCTATCTGCTAAGCCAATTTCAACTTCAGCTTAGTTTCTTTTGAGTAAAGATTGCAGACAGACTCTCGTCTTCATTTGTTCTGTCCAATTCAGGATGCAAAGCACTTCTGGACACCAAATATAGGGTGTTTTTCATTTTTGTAGTGTGTGACTCAGTTTCAGCATATAAAATTACACTTTGCTAATACATAGCGTTACAATTGACTCATCCATATAGAAGGTGCAGTCCTTGAGTGCTTTATATATTGCTTTAGGTTTTAGAAAATGTATATTATAACTTCTCGGGTTTTGCTTAAATTTCTTTTAAATTTTTTATTCTCATTTAGAAATCATATACACAGACAACTGAACCTTGCACTTTAAATGTAAATAAGTAATTGGAAAAAGATACAGCAGAATTCAGAGTTCAGCAACCAAGGAAATCCTTAGTCTTTTTCTGTTTGTTACTTGTGATTTAAACCTGTGGGTAATTATAAACCATTCAACAATTAAGCAGTGTTAAGGGCCAGATTTTTCTAAAGGGCTCAGAGCCCACAACTGGTTGCAGGTTTTCAGAATTGCCCAGCTCCTGACAAAGCACCAAAGTGAGTAGGTGAGTCCACATGGCAATTCCCGAGTTCCTTTTAGTACTTGGATACACCTTTTCTTTACCCTTACCTGGGCAGTGAGCCCTTGCAAACATGCCCATCCTCTAGGCAGGAGAAGACAAAATGCAGACAAAATCCAGGAAAAACTTCATGTTAGTGACTTGTCTATGCAAGATCCCACAAAGGAGCTCCCATTTCCAAGTCTGAGAGATATGCAAGCAGAGATACAAATCCCTGGGATTTCCAATAGACTTTCTCCTTTTAACACGATAACCTGTGTGAAAGGGCACACATAAATCAACATTTTCCCCTTTAGAGGGAATGTGAGGTTGGAGTCTCACAAGCTACTTGGCATCTTGGAGACCAGCCCCCTCTCCTTGTCACCTGCGAAGGGACCACCTCACTCATCTCAGCTCTCTTGGAGATTTGTAGCAAATTTGTGCTTCAGAAACAAATTGATAACCTTTGCACTGGGATGGAAGGCAGAACTTTTATTACAGGATTGTTAAGATAACAGCAGCTTTGAATGTATACTGCTGCAGTGTTAGGAACCAAATGGAAACAAAGCTCTGCTTGTCTGCTCAGCTACCTGGATCTCGGCAGAGGCCAAGGGTGGGAAGCTCTTACACAGCCAGTTGGTTGTTTCCTGTGACTCTTGTTTTGAGGCAGTAGAAGTGCAGTTGGCTTTGCTGCTGCTTTGTTATCTAAGGAATCCATATACTACTTAACCTCAATAAAATAAAAACAAACCATAACTGTACCGTGTGAGCTCTGCAGGGAGCATCAACATTCCAGATCTGGGGCCATAAGGCCTGTGAGCAGATTGTGGGGTGCACAGTAAACTGTGTTTTTTTGGCAAGCAGTATCATAAATGAAAGGAAAGGCTGTCTGAAACCATTTGAATTTTTTCTTGGGTGTTCTGGAGTTTCTGGACTTAAGATATTATGTGAGAGACCATAATTGGTGTGATGACAGGCCTAAAAGAAAGAATACTAGATGTGGCTTCCATGTGCCTTGCCATGTATGCCTAATAATCAGCCTTTTTTATCAGTTTGGTTTCAAGGAACAGTTACCTTCTTGGGAAATAAAGTCTTCTTCAGAGAAAAACCTGAACAGAAGAATGGACAGACTATATATATATATATATATATATTTGTATGTGAGACAGATGCTATACAAATATACCCCGTACGTGTT
>WUAM01000431.1:106660862-106701714 GCA_024336885.1 Actenoides hombroni | reverse complement strand
CAGAAGAATGGACAAACTATATATATATATATATATATATATATATATATATATATTTGTATGTGAGCCAGATGCTATACAAATATCCCCTGAAAGTGATATTCAGAAGCCTTTTTTTTTTTCTTCTAAATGACTAGAGCAAGACAAAATATGACAACGATACACACTGGAATGTTTATTTTAAAATAGATAACAGCTCTGAAAACCCCTTGCCTAGTTCAGTACACTGGAACATCCCCATGGCTTAACCTCCTGTCAGTGTGAGCCAGAGCAGGGTGAGGAATGCTTCTTGCCTTTCCCAGGCAAAGTCCTCTGAGGAAATTCAGAGCACACAGTTCATTCAAACTCCTTTTTTCCTCTTTAGACTTATTAATTATTTCAGGTTGATGCACGAGCTCAGGGCTGGGCTGGATTCTTTCCTGGACATCTGCCTTAAATGAGTGCTGTGCATCTCGTAGATCCCAACAGATCATGTATCACAGGATGTTCCCTTCATGTCCTGTATACCCCCAAATCACTTCCAACAACTGGTATTTCCACCCTATGGACAATACACAGATTTGGAACGTCAGGGCTGAAAGCAGAACTGAACAGGGAAAGGCTGAAGTAAAACCACCAGGCTTTGCTCTGCCTCCCTTACTTAGGTTTTAATCAGCCCAAAACCCCTGCCGAGTCAACAAGATTTTTCACTTCCAAAACAGCTCTGTGAAAACTGAGGGAGGCTTCAGGCAGATCCAGTACAATAGCTAGAAAACAACATGACAAAGTAAAGAAAGGAAGATAAGCAGAACACACAGCTTAAGAAAGGCTTTTTTGCTAGACAGAGCATCCAATATCCAGCTGCTCCTCTGAAGGAGGACATAAAGGCTAACGTTGTCAGTGTGATGGGATGTGAGGCATCTAACAAAAATATCCTAGAGTTTCCTTTTTACGTTTTGAGGGTGGGAGTTTGAACTACAGGAAAGAAATGGCAGATTTATAATTACAGTCTTTCACTTCTTCCTTCTGGATTTAAAGTCCAGGCTATCTGCTTTCTTTTTCTCTCCAGGACGGTAGTCACCTTTTTTACAAAGCCCTTTTGTTAGTATCCCCTGTTATGTTTGTGGACAATAGTGTCAGCAATATCAGGATATGTTTAGATAAAAGATCTACTAAATAGACTGGTTTCGGGGTTTTGCAAGTTTATCTCATCAGATAATACTGCTGTAGATTTTTCTAGTGGCTTTCATTAGTTGGCTCTGTCTTATCTAATCAGACTCTGAAGCCAATCAATACAGAAACTTGCCAATCAGTGCTGAAGCATTTCATGTGGTTATATTCCTGAGGCTCACAGGAAGAAAACGGGAAAGGAGCCTAGAAGTACTTTTTGTTTTGTTCTGGTTAAACGCCGTTCTGAACAAACAGTTACTGGATCAGCTGCTAGAAGCTTATCCCTGCTAGCTTTTCTGGCACCATTTGTTGCATTAGGCTATAAATATCTTTATTTCTCCGGAGATGGATTTCTTTTCTGTTTCAGATGAGCCTTCAATGCTTAGTGGCAATGTATTTACTCAGTCTACCTAACTGGTCTTGCTACCCACTGTTCTTCTTGCTAGGGTTCCTGGACTGGTGATGTTTATAGACAGTCAAATTGCTTAATACCAAGTCTTTGATTTTTCAACAGTGTAGTTGGCAAGCTGTTGAAATGAAGGGGTTTTAAGACAGCAGACTATCAACATATCCATGAGATTGAAAGGAGGAGGTATTGGGGAAGCAGCCATAACCTCTCTGTGTGCTCTTGTGGGTGTCTCTCAGTCGGCTTTACCTGCACTGCCACCTAAAACCCGTAACTTGGCTGTTTTACATTGCTGTTCTTTGACCCTGGTTCTCAGTATTGCTTCTAGGAACTCCCCAGAGGTAATGTAAAGAATATTCCAATCAAAAACTGTGACTATTGCCTCTTAACATATGCAAATGAGTTCAAGGAAGTGGTGGTTGTTCATCCTGAGCCATTCTCCTCCCTTTTGCTTACAGCCCCTGTAATACACCACAGCAGTGTACACATATAGAAAACATCTCAGATACCAGACAGTTATAATACAGTGCTATAGAGGCTGACATTTGGCCATGGGTGCTAAATTTTGTCATTATTCTGTCTCCATAAATATATCAGGCATGAAGACTAACATCAACCATGAATGATGGCTTTAAGAGAGTTAGACTGATACAGGCTTTGGTGAATCATCTGGAGGGTGTTTAACCATAGAAGAAGTGTCCCAGATATTATATTTTTCTTACAGTATTCCAGCCCATCATAAATTAAATTGGCTCTTCCAAGGATGCTGGCTGACATCTGATACTGCAAGGTGCTGAATTTGGTCATCTGACCAAACCAGCCCTCACACATACCCTTGATGGGATGTGAGTCTGTGAAGACACTGGTGTGAAGTGTTGAGATAGGCCCTGGAGCCCCTTGTTATAGTTAAATGTTGTGTATTTATCTTCTCCGTTTGCTTGGCATACTTCTAGGTTTTGGAAATTCTGACATCCTGAAATGAGAAAACCAGCTGAAACCCCTCTCTCTCAATTCTTGGAGCACACCTGTCTTTGTATAAATGCAAGCAAAGGGCATCTACATCTTTTGATGCTGCAGATGTTCACAGCTATGTCACAGTTTTGATCTGAATTTTTTTTTCACTGTGAAAGCTCAATGAGGATTGTAAAGTGTTCCTGATTTGTTTCTGTGATCAAAACTGAGGTATTTCAAGCATTTTCAAGCATGATGAATGTGGAAAAAAGTAAAACATGTGGGGCATGTGAGATTGCTCAACTGTTTCATCCCCTCAATCTGCAGGGTGGGACTGTGGCAGCAGACTCTGATGGGAAGGTGTACATCTGGTCCTGGCTGAAGAGCATGACTGAGGCATATAACAAACCTCATATCAATCCTAAAAGCATAGGAGTTATGGCAGGTATGACCCTAACCACACTGTTGAATTGGTGTATATATCTACAAAGAAAATGTGTAAACAATGGACATGTCTAAGGCTAAGTTTGGGCTATTCCTTGCAGCAGGATCTGACTGTATCCTGGCAGCCCTTTGGTAAGAGAGCAGTTTGGTGCAGGATGGGCCACAACCCAGAAGTACCTGAGTGTTAGGCTGTGGGGACAACAAGGGGATTAGGGTTTGAGCTGAGAGTGTGTCAGCAATATGGACATCCAGCAGCAGTCCCATGGAGCAGTTGCTCAGAGAAGGTGGCTCTGCAAAAGAACACTTTTGTGGAAAGAGTAGCAGCCAAATGTGCTATGAAAAGAAAATTCAGATAGGAGATGCATCCCGGGGACACTTTCAGACCTCTGATGCTCACTCCAAAAGAAAGAAACACGAATCCTTCGCAAACACACGAGTTCAACAATACATGGTGTCAATATATTGACTCTGAATCTTTTTTTTTTTTTTTTCTTTTTCTTACACAAATGATAATGATTGCCACTGAGATCAATCCTGGAATAAAACCTGTGCAATCCAGTTGAGAATTTGGCTTGTTTTCTACCTAAACCTTTAAGCTGCAGTCTTACTGGATGTGTGCTACGACTAAAGTCTTAAATATAAATGGTTACTGTATTTGCTTTCCTGTTTTATTACAGCTGCAAAAGTGAGCTATAATGATTTTTATAGTACATGATAGTATTTGTCAGCTACAGGACGGAATGAACTCACATGATAACAACTGGCTCAGCCACAAAGTGATAAACATGTCAAGATAACGGCAATCATTTTTTTCCCTAAACATGAGAATACAATGCAATTTAAACCAGCTTTTTTTTATTTTTCTACATTTTAAT
This sequence comes from Actenoides hombroni, assembly GCA_024336885.1. Taxonomy (NCBI): domain Eukaryota; kingdom Metazoa; phylum Chordata; class Aves; order Coraciiformes; family Alcedinidae; genus Actenoides; species Actenoides hombroni. The sequence continues at coordinate 106,697,889 of WUAM01000431.1, read as the reverse complement.
ATTCCTATAATCAATCATTGACCATAACCGTTTTATTATGACTATGGACACAAAGGATCAAATTTTTATGGCCTGGTCTTAGTTTTCCATCTGTAATCTGCCAGCGCCAGAAATTGCACAGTTTAGGTCATTTGAGCACCTGATTACCCCCACAAATCAGGTAACTAGACATCTACGCTGCATGCTGACATAACTGGGAGAATAAACTAATTCACAAAACTTGGCACATATAAAGCTGAAAGTCATATTTCAGGCCACAGTGAAAATTTTTCTTTGCTTGTTTATTGTTATGATATCCCCAGGGACTGTATGAAGACAGAATACTTAAAAACATTTACTTTACATGTGTAGTTTCTTCAAGACTCTGGATAGAGTCTAACATAGAAGTTAGGTATTCTTGTCCACAAAAAGGCAGCAGGTAAAAATTATCAGGTTAAAATAGTGGATTGGATTTTTCAAAACCTTTGATTCAAAACTCTCAAAGAAAATCAGCTGTTATGGAATCAGAGTGGAGACCCAGATTAATGTTTGATTAAAATATGGATAAAGAGGACAAGGAAGAAGTTATTAATTTACACAATGGAGAAAGGCTACCTGAAGGTATCCATAAGCACATAGGTCGGCATCTTCATAAATGACCTAGTAAAAGGGGTGGTACAAAGGTAGCAATGTTTCTGGGTAATTAAAAATGATTTAGTACAGTAAAATTAAAGGCAACAGAGATGAGATGTGTGAACATTGTATAATGCTGAGTAACTGAATCATGAAAAAAACGCAATGCTTGCAGAAAAGGGATCAGGAATTCACTGTCAAAATATGCAAGGTGAGACACAAGAGGAAAATAAGACCAGATAGGTACATACATAGAACATAATGTCTCTACCTAGCTTCTGCCTCTCAGGAAAGAGTTAACATTTGCTCCCTGCTTATAAGTGGTCAGTGAGTGAACAAATCAGGTGTTACTACAAAAGGAGTACAAAATAAAAGAGAAACAGTAATCATCCTCCTGTATAAATCCTCAGTGCTCCTGCATCTTGAGTCACAGATACAGACTTAGTTCCCCCAGGGTGAAAGAGATGGGACCACAAAATCTGCAAACCCAGATGTCTCCAACCCATGGCATCATTGACCTTTCTGGGGTCACAGTGGGGTCCTGTTCCATCCAGCCTGAGCTCTTCCAGCTGTTCTTGTGCTACAGAGGTAAGCAGAACTTTTTAGAAATGCAATGCCCTTTTATTAGTCATGCAGCATCTCTTCCAGTTGAATCAGGGCCTTTCTGGATGCAACTTATTGTGAAGAGAGGTGTTATGGGGGACTCAGCATCCTGGCAGGTACCCTCAGTCTGTATTGCCCTCACCTTATGGTGGCCCTTCGTCCCTCATGCATCACTGACATGTTCGTCTGGAGCTTTCACCATTTTAGGCTGGAGGTGGTCTCCCTTCCTGCTACTGGCATCCCAGTTGCATGCTGCAGCAGCCTTGTCCTCACCAGGCTGAAGACTTTGGAGAAGATGTGGTGGCTGCCTCCAGTGCTGGGGACATCCACCCTGCTCCAGGAGGACAGGATGTGGAGAGAGGGGTCAGAAGGTAGAAGGAATGGAAATTCTTGTCCTCAGACTGGGTGCAGGTATGGCTTTTGGCATGCTGTGCTGCCAAGCTACATCTGCCTCCTCTGCCTCAGTGAAGTGGGGACACTGCTGCCTCCTGTGCAGGCAAAACACTCATGTGAGGCAGAGAGGGGCTCAGGCATGCTGGCAACAAGGGCTGCAGGCACACACTTGTGTAAAAATTGAAAAAGCTAGCTGATTGCTTATTTTCTGCTTGATACATCATCTTAAAGCATTTCTGCAAAATTATCATGGACATTTGTCAACCAAGATACAGAACTCACGGCTTATCCTTTACTATGATAATGAAAACACTGGTGATATTTTCAATTAAAAAAATAATACCCCTGAGAGGTAAGATTTTGCCAGGCTGTTATAAAACTTTCCTTCGTGTGCAACAATATGTACGTGACTCAGCTACTAAAGAGGCATCTAAATAAAGAGGCTTCTCTTGTGCTTTATATTCACAAAACTCTCATTCCAGTGGGCAAAGAAACACTCCCTAGCTTTTCTACATGTTCTTTCTTTGATCTGCAGAGTACTAACAATAAAACATGTTTGTGTGAATCATAAATGAAGAATTATTCCAGAGTCTGATATTTTTTTTTAGGAATGCTGGTCACAGTTTAATATGACACAATTATAGAATTGATTTATAAGAGTATGTAGTTCTCTACATTATTTTCTTTCATTTCGTGTTTGCAAAATGTTTCACAGAAGTGTAACAGTCTTGAGACATTTCCATTTTCACAGAACTCAAAGGACCTAACACTATTGTGCAATATGGGAAAGAGTCTTAAATTTACTATGTCTAATATGAATGCATGCTGTCATGCAGAGCCGTCCCAAAGGTATTCCACTGCACTGAGTGGTAGATGCTTTGAAAAAATCTTACAAAGTAATTCCCAAAGTATGGCATATTCAGACATAGTGCAACTTCCAGATTATTTTTAACATTTCTGTGAATGTTGGGGGGGGGTTTTGGTTTTTTGTGGTTTTTTTATCCTATGCCTGTACAGTGTTCACATAATGGGGTCCTAGTCTATTCCTGGAGCTCTTAGAAATCACTGAGTACAAATAATTAATAAGACTAATACAAAACACAGGTGATATGAAGAAGTGTAAACCCACTGTATATGGTCGTCATACCAGACAAAGCTCACTATGTTTTGCAAAGTTTATAAGAAAATTTCAAAATTCAGACATTTTTACAGTATTTTCTGCAATGCTTTCTTAGTCGAGTGGCTAAATCAGTCACCATGAGTAAATTGTGTTAAAATAGCCCCTCTGCTCACAAATATGTTGGAAGTTCACTCTAATTTTCAGTGCAGTGAATGTCTGCCAAGTGTTTTGGGTATTGCTTTTGGTGCCTGCAATGTTCATTTTATTCTGTGTGGCATTTTTAATGTTCTTTATTTGTTTGGTGCAGAAGACCACCAGTCCTCTGATTTGGCAGATCAAAAGTTTAAGGAAAGGAACTGGCCTGAAAACTAATAAGCTGTGAAGAGCAAAGGTTACCGAGTAGGTTACTGGCTAGCACTAGCCTAAATAATGACACTGAGGTGAATGAATGCATTTGTGCAAATGGTGCTGGTGAGCAAACAAGTACCGTAATGTGTGCAATGAGGACAGCTCCTCTAGAAATGAATGCACTGGACCTTTTATGTCATATTCCACCCGTTCCAGGGCTCAGTTTAGGAAAGCATTTAGGCACATCGTAAACATATGAGCTTACACATTAGTAACTGCCTTCTTCAAAAGGAATTTGTTTTTAGATCAGAGCCTTGGTTTGTTGGAATAGGAGGCATGATGGCAATAGTATAGGGAATGATTTTGAAATGGTATTAGAGCTATGGATTTGAATGGAGAGCGTTGCCAACTCCCAGTGGTGTCACATCCTGTAAAATATCTTCCCATAAATGGAAATGGAGCTGTTTCTTTTATTTTCTTTGTGATTATCATTTTATAATAGAAGTGGGATATACCACACTGTATTTCAAAGAGATCAGTGTTACCCTTGAGAAACTCAATTTATCCATTGCACTCACACCTTTTGAAATATCCATATACCTAAGTAGCCAGATCCTTTAACACTTGCAGTACTGTAAATCAGGAATAGCTGCTCTATAATAAGCTAGCATCACATCAACATAAAAGCAGTGAAAAGATATGCAGGCCCAACCGCAAAAGTCACATTGTACACGACAATGCATCTCTTGTATCTTAAAAGTGAGCGTTTAATTAGACAGTAATTTTGTAGAAGTTTCACACTTATTGTGGATTTCCCCAAAGGTAATGGAGGAATTTACCCCATACTAAATTTTCCACTAGCTGGTAGGAGAGCGACATTTGCCTTTAAATCTTTAGCGTACGGAATTGTATGCAACAACACCTGTTCCCTAATCACCATAGTTTTAGAGGTCCTCAGGAGAGGTCACAGACTTGGCTCTCCCCGGGCGATGAACATCCTTCTGATGTTCTGCCCAGCCTTGATCTTTGTTTTAATGGGAACGCAACCTTCCTCAGGCTTCAGGAGATCAGTTTTGCAGTGCTCTTATGCCAGTCTCTTAGGCTGTGGATCAAGGACTGAATCTCATTCACTCTGTGAACAGTTTAGACTTAAAAGCTTACCATGAGAACTGTGCCAGTTGTGATCTGGCCTGTTTTACTAAAATATTTATACGAGTAAAAGACCAAATGTAAACTCAGGTTACACCAGAAATAAGCTGTACTTCTGGAAACGCTTGTATCGTAGGTTAACTGTGTTCACATAAAGATAAGATTTATACAGCAACATATAGATGTCTTTCCATTGCTGTAAGTAAGTTCTTTTTACACCCGTTTTAATGATTTTAGGCTCAGAACTTAGCCTAGACTTCCTATAGCATTTGCTGACTGTAACTGCATTAACAAGGGGTGCTGATCAACAGGAGGAGGCTTGTAAAGGAAAACAGTTGTGGCTGAAGTCCTGGCATCCATATCATATATGCTTAAGGGAGGTTTACTTTGCACTGTCTCTAGTCTGGGCCATGCACAATATCCATTAGCTGCTGAAGCAGGTTGGCTCCATAGGCACATCTTCTGCAATAGATTCATTCAAAAGGAATCCTGTTTGTGTGCTTTGAGCCCACTCTGTGATGTGAACCAACACACATTAAGTGGGGAAAACATGGAGATTCACTTTGAAGCATGCTCCTAATACAAACTGAAACCCTAAAGTAGGTGTACCGATTCAGTCAGAAGAATTAAAAACTTGCAGTCACCTGGTCCTATGGAAATGGAAGAATTACCCTCATGGCCCTTTGATGCATGGGGAGGGAATAATGAAATAGAATGGGAAGCAGCCATTGAAAAAGGATCTCAAATGCAGATATCCAAGAGGAGGGGAAATGCTGTAAGGTGTGACAGAGAATGGACCGATAGACAGGAGTCTACAGTGCAACATGACAATAGGATAAAAAGATTAGCATTATTTGGAAGAGCCTATAGAAAGTCACAGTGCCGATCACAGCCATTCCATTTTGCACCTATACTCTGATGAAAGTGCACCTAGACAATGGATTAGTTTCCTGATGCTTATTACTTCCATCTCCTGACAAGCCTCAGGGATGCAAAGCAATTCCAAAGAGTTCAAAGTTAAAGCACATCCAGGAAGGGACTCATTTCTGAGGAAATGCTTCATCTCAATTTACATGAGTGGTGTCTTTGCTAATTTTGGGAAAAGCCAGACAGATTAAATTGGTGCTCATGGAGCCTTATACAACTTCTTGGGCCACCTGCTAGTTCTTTATTTCCTCTTTGAGCCATGTAGCACTCACATAGGTCATTCTCTTTAATAGGTCACTGATGATTTTTCTGTTTTGCAACAAAATCATCCTCAGACTCTGAAACAACTGAAGCAACCATAGACCTTCTTTAATTTTTCTAGCTTGAACTGGCTCTGACAGGGAATTGAAAATCCATAGAGCTCCCCAGAATTACAAGAGCTGGTTTAGGGATGGGAGAATTACTAAGAATCCCTGAACAGAAAAGCTGTGCTTGCTATCACATTTCAGATAATCACAGTTCCTTCCTCTGCTAATGTACACTTCTTGAATAAGCAGCAATAATAACAGTTGTATGAAGAGGATAGACATCTTTGATATTATTAGCCTTTGTATACTGTGAAATCAGGAGAGCAGCCGGTGCAGGTAACACAGAAAGTCATCACTTCATCCTTCAAGGTCTCAGATTACATTTTTTTACAGTAAAAACCTCTTCAGTGATTCCTCTCAAGACACATACTGCTTCTTTATTCTTTTAGTCACATTGCTCAAGAAGAAGGAAACAGAGGCAGCTGCATTTTCTGCTACTCTCCAACAAACATGGTCTTTCCAGAAAATGGTTTTTTGGCTTAATGTTAATTTTTCGTATGATGAGCACACTGTGGAAATGTGGATGTAAAAATAGGAAAAGGGACAGAGTTAAGCATGGCATACTTATTGGTGGGGAGATGCAGTGACTTGAAGAGTCAATCTGGATCAGAAGATGAGGTGGTATAAAGTAATAAAAATATTACCAAGTGCAGCTACTGAAGCTAGTCATACAACAAGACTCAGTGCTAGAAGTCAACAGTCTGCCGACTTCTTTGCTCTCTCTCTCCTGTTTTCTCTCATTCTCATTTCCCCTGCTCCCAGTCTGCCTCTCCCGATGTCTCTCCTCCCAGCTGGACAGCAGAAAACCTGCCTCAGCTGCAAGATATTGGCTGGCAGCCATGTGAGAATTTATGATGGTCCTAGTGCCTCTGGAAGTATTCCAGGTGGCATCATCTTCACAGTCGTGAATTCATTTTATGCCTCTACAGGTTGAGGGTTTTCTCATGCCTAAAGGCCATTCCCTGGATAGCTTCTGGGGACACCTTAACCAGGCTTGGAATTGTGACAGTGACATATTTCTCTCCACTGTGAATTTAAAATAAAATGGTTTTGAGGGTCCTATTTGCAGTGAAGAGGGTTAGAAATGTACTTTAAAAAGAGTGTAAAATATACTGGTGTTGACACTATGGCTGAACTAATTCTATCTTCATTTAGACATCTAGTTTAAGACAGTTGGTAGGGGTTTTTGAAAGCCTGTGGAGAAAGAGGTACTCCAGGGTGTCATTCAGTTTGAACAGATTTAGGACCCTAAGGCACATTGCTCCTGGGAGGAACCTGTATCAACCAAGCGACTTGAGGGGTCCTGTAGGTAGAATTCAACGGGGTGAACTTCTACCCTGTTATGATGTGCCTGCATAACCACATAAGATGAGTCTGAGTTTGTTCTTAAGTCCAAACTCACTTGCCAGCCCTGCCATTAGCAGGGACTTCCAAATACAGCCCTTAGACCTGTTTTTTGCCCTGGGAGCTCTCTGGAAGAGAGGAATCCAGTCTGGATTAGTCTTGCATAAAACACAAGCGCCCATTTACTCCTTCCTATATACAGTGGGGTGTTTCGAATGATCAGGTTACAATCCAGCAACCCAATAGCTCCTATGTGATTTGGCTTCACAGGTCTTTACAAGAACCATACTCTTGAAATATCTCCTGACCTGTTGACAGTATAACCTGAAACTGAAGCTTTGGCTTTGAGTGTCTCACCAACCAACTCTACATGAGCCATGTGGCCCATGTTATGTTTGTTGGAGAGAAGGTTTTGGTTTCTTTCCCTCCCCTCTCATGAAGTGAAGGCAGTTAAAGAAAGTGGACTGAGTAAGCAAGAGAACAACACTCAGGGTAAGGCAGATGCCTTTCTATCTGTCTTCAGGTGATATGATGTCTGGCACAATTGCTGGTGCCGAGTACAGGACAGAGAGGAGCATCTCAGTTCTGGCTTTGAGTGTTCGGGTACTTCTCATCTGAGAGGTGCCTTTTTGAAAACTCTTTTTTCTGCCTGTCTTTAACAGAAGGTGGGCATTGGATTCCAACATAAATATGCAAATTATAGTAAAATATTCTGTATTTTTTTTAGAAATAAAAGGTTTGTAATGTTAATATTTTTTGCTGGTGAAATTTCCTTCAAGCAGAAAGGTGATACTTGAAGATATTGAGAAGCTGCTCATTGTCATGGAGTACTCCATTAATTTTGAAAAGCAGGGCAGGTTTTACTGTTTAAATAAATCTTCTTTTGAGGCTGGTGGTGGTAGGAAACAACAAATTTCATTTTGCTCTACCACTCACGTCAAAACATCTGCATCAAGCATTCGGTGCATAGTGACATAGCAAAACAAATGTAGAGCAGACATTACAGATGGATGGCTTGTTGACAGATTAGCAGATGAGTTTCCCTTATGTTTTTGAAAAACCTAACCATAATGTACAAAATAGAAAGCTGGAATGAAAGGTCAGATAACAAAAAGCAAGGTTTTCTTTTCAGTGTTTACTATTCAAATTCCCTGATATCATGGAACATGTTAAGATCAAGTAAAGAAAAATATGCCACATCCAGCACAGGGAAGTGAAATGTGGACACCTTTCAGGACTAAAGCTGGAGTTAGAGCTAGGAGAAATGTTTTGGTCTTTCAATTTATGTGCAGAATAAATGCAGATTTGGGTTACTGGAGCCACTGGCAAAATTTGTGTTGAGTTCATCAAATTATTTTGTCTGAAAAAGAACTGATTCCTTTAAAATATTAAAGGTTGATTTCTAAATAGAGTGCTTTTTCATTTCCAAAATGGTATTTTGTTTATGAATGTACCTAACCTTAAATCCAGGAATCAAATTGTGCTTTAAAATTAATCATATTTGACTCAAAATAAAATTACTTTGTTCATTTTTGTTGTTGTTTGTTTGCCAAGGAACTGAAGAACAGATAATTTGCACAGATCCAGATACAATATGAGTAGTGGATAATTTTTAAGTAGCTCTGCTAATTCAAGCATGTTTTAATAAAAGAACTGAAATTTTTCACCTGAGTCAGACAGTAGATATGTGGCTGAGCTAACTCTTCTACCCATTCTAGTTCTCTAAACTCTTACTGGCAAAGTAGATCTTTTGACTTAACCATTTTGGAGCTGCCTTCTCAAGCAGACATGTTACCAGTTTTGTCTGCTGTGTGAAAGCTGGCTCCTGTATGACCTGGGAACCAGGAATGAGATGATTGCAGTGATCAAAAAAGATGTGCCTCGTGCTGCAGGATGTGCAGTGGTGTGAATGGCATCCTGTTGGATCCATCAGACACCAGCAGTGCTGAATGTGTTTGTGTGGGTTTTGCCCATAGGTAGAATAACTTGACATGGGTAGCAAGCTCCGGCTCAAGAATTTATTAGGGTTAGGGTTAGGGGTTAGGGTTAGGGGTTAGGGTTAGGGTTAGGGTTAGGGTTAGGGTTAGGGTTTAGGGTTAGGGTTAGGTTAGGTTTAGGGTTAGGGTTAGGGTTAGGGTTAGGTTTAGGGTTTAGGGTTAGGTTAGGTTTAGGGTTAGGTTAGGTTTAGGGTTAGGGTTAGGGTTAGGTTTAGGGTTTAGGGTTAGGTTAGGGTAGCAAGCCTTGAAAAGGACTCTGCTAAGGCTTTTAGAATAGACATTTATGGTTCTGTTCTGTTACATGCAGTTTGAGTTAGTGAGGAAAGAGGAAGAGGAGGAAGGGGAAGGCAGTCCCACAGTAATTTCCTGATATTTCTCTGGATAACCTCAGACAGATGACACAGGTAAAGCCTTCTGATGAATGCCTTGGGAAAAAACACATGCACACTTCTTCTGCAAGTTAGCCCTGCTTTGGGTAGGCAATATGCGGAGTTGATCCTTTACAGTGTGTGAGCACTGCTGGTAGCAGGAAATCCCCAGTTCTCCCTGGTAGCATAAAAATGAAATTAATGGCCAGCCTTTGCATAGCTCTGCAAGGGGTTGTAGTCCTCTTCCTTTTCAGTCAGTTATCCATACATGGGCTGCTGAAAACTATCTGTTGGGTTTTACAAAACCTAATATGAATGGAATTATTTTCATGTATTCCTTTTTTTTTTTTTTTTTTTTTTTTTTAACTTTTGTGTTATTACATGCTGACAGAAGAATCCAATACATAATCCACTGGCAGCCAGTGAGCGCCAGACCCCAAGAAATCATCTTACAAAGGATATGCAATTTTGTATTTCCATCAAGCATGCTAGAATAATAAGTCAGCTGCCACAAGCCTTGGAGAACTGGCTGGGATTGGACCTCCTACAGCAAATTGTAATTAAGATTGTAGAAATTTCCCTTTTCAGGACTTGATCTGAGGAATATAAAGGCTAATGTTTTTTATAAGCTTCCAGTTTATGTCAATATGTAAGGCACACTAGGATAATGAGAGGGGTAGAATAACCTCATTTCTTACCATCAGCAGAGGGTTGTATAAGGTCCCACCACAGTTCTCTATTTGAAGGAAGAGTTCAGAGTGTTTCCTGAGAAACTCTGCACCACAACCTATGTTCAAGTCTGCCAGAGTAAAAGGTGTGCCAGCTGCTCTCCCAGGGCATGAAATGCTGGGCACCATCCAGAAAACCTAAGGTGCTTACTTGCGACACCTCCATTAGTCTCCAGTGCCCCTCGGTCCCTCTGTGATTCGTGGAAGGAGGTAGGAGCCTTCAGCGATTAAGGCAGCCCTCCTGTGGCCTAAACTGAGCTCTGAAGGAGCATCCTCAGCTTCACTAAATGTAAAGGGAGTTCAGGTCCCTGCACTTCTGTCCAGCTCTGGTGCAGCATAATGTGAAGGATCTGTTTTCATTTAACTGTATGCCACTCGATGATGACACTAAGTAGAGATTTGTAGAGGAAGCATCCAACTGTCCTTTAGATCAGTAAGCCCTACAGGACCACTGTTTGTATGGGTGTCAGGATGTGTTTGAAGTGAAGGTATGGTAGTTCCTTCTCCTTGGAAACCACAGCAATGCTCTTAGCTCTGCCCTGATCTGCTGTTTAATTGTAAGCATGTTATGCAGCTTGAAACTTGCCTCTTGACTATGTGTTTCAGCAGACACTGAGCATTTTGTGTTCTCTTCAGTGCCAGAGCATAAGGACTAAATAGGAATTGCAGAAACTGGGCTACCTGCTAACCCATGGCTTCTTAATTTCTTCAAAACAGGAATGAGCTACCTGCGTGAAAGATGTCTTCTATTCCATCACACTTGACTGTGGTCAGTTTTATACTTAGTCAATCCATTTTCAGGGTGGAAAGACTGTTTTGAAAGTGATCTGCTTGGATGGAGAGTGCAATGGAAGAGGAAGGGAGGGAGGAAGGATAATACGTTTGCCTGCAATACACTTCTGAACCACTCGGTATTTTTTGTCTGGTACAGTGTGGTCCTGTGAAATAAGGACAAGCTATCCCTAAAAGTGCAGAGTCATTTTGTCTGCATTTTTAGATTTTTTTCTTCAACAGATGCTTCTTACTTAGGAGAACATGCTGGTAAACATGAGTCCATTTGAAACTAAACCATAGATGCTTTAAGTACAGGTGATACCGTTTTGATGGCTAGACAGGCTGCAATTTATTTCTGGGATCCCCTTCCTCTTGTGAGCTGCAGTGACATGGCCAGAAGGGCTGGCAGCACAGGCTGCTCTGCCTGTCAGGAGCAGGCAACAGTCTCACATCTCTGTGGTGGTTCCAGGTCTGAGAGCTGGGCAGGCATGGATGACATTTAGCTGTGCCTGTTGTCCAAATAGCCATCCTTTATCTCATCTGTGGAAAAGATGATGGGCTAACCTACTTAGCAACATCTGGCCTATGAGCTACAAGCTGAGCCATGTTGTAAAGGTCATAACTTAATGTCTTTTAGGATACATATGCCTTTACTGGCTGGACTTGAGCATCTTCATATTTATAATTCAACCAGCGTGTACTGTTAGAGGAGCTTTCAACATTTAATCTTCAACATTTCAACCCAAACCCTAGACTTGTTTTATGAGAGAATACAAAAATGACTGCCCTGATTTTTCTCTTTCAAGCCTCACAAAGTAAATGAGTTGCAAGAGCACTGCAGAGTAAGAGGGGGTTAAATAAAATATTTGGCTTTAAAACATGAAAAACTTGTAAGGAGACAGAGGGCCAAGCTCTAATCTTATTTCCAGCAGAGCAGAGCAAAGCTGGCTTCAGTAGGATTGGAGCCCACCTGAGCTCTGCAGCTGTGTGTGAAGCTGCAGCATGCGAACATGCGGCTTGGGGACTCTTAGATGCTGTCAGTGCCAGACGAGCTGCCCTAGGTGCCATATTGACTGTGTGCATTGAGGATATCCACATCAGGAGTGAGTGTCACATGTGCTGCAGTGTGCACTCTCAAACTTGGCAAAGGTCGCTTGACCATGCTGACAAATTCCTTCTGCTTGCTGTGTTCTGGAGGCCTGATCCAAGTGCAAGGAGCCAGTCAACTCTGTGGCACCGAGGATCACCTCTTAGGTTTACTGCTCTTTCAGGTAGTTTTTCCATTGTCTGTGCTCCTCACCATCACCAGGGAGTGGCACCACCAGCACCATTTGCCAAATGAGTGGTGAAGAGGACTTGTCACACCTCGCTGCTCACAGGCTGGAAATAGGACAAGCTCGCACCACTCCCACACAAGCATGCATTACACAGTCAAACAAAAATATCTGTACTTTCTTGGATGACTCTGATGATTTTTAATGCCACTGAATCTAAATCATGTGCTTTTCTATTACCTCAGGAAGACACCCAACTCGTGTTGAGCTGGCACCACTACCCAGTACAGCTTTGCATCAGCCACAACACGTGCAGTTATGGGTAGCTCAGCTTGCTTCTGAAGTCTGGGAAAAGCTTGCCATGGTCACTGCAGGCCACAACTCTTTTCTGCATCTTTGTCTGTAATGAATGTAAAGCTGAGCCCAAGTCCCCTTGCCGAATCCTGCTGTGCTGGAGACTTAAAATGAGCAGGGATTACTCCCATGAGTTAGTACTGCAGGAACTTGACCATACATCAAAAAATTATCCCTTCAGCTAATTGCCAGTTTTCTCTGTCTTGAAGTTCAACTTGAATTCTGACATATGGCTTTAAAATTTCTAAACAGAGATCACCAGCAGCACCATAGGAAGGAGATTTCATTCCCTGTGCCCAAAAGTCAATCATGAGCTTTCCTGTGCTAAAACCCACTCAGGAAATGCTGCAAACAAAAGAGGTAAATAGTTCTCAGCATTCCTCATTGCTCGGAAGGAGTTAAGCTCTGCACAACCACCGATCAGTTCTTCTGGCATTATCCCATTAGCTTAAGTCATTGCTGATGACTTCACCCTTGTGGTGACATCAGCCTCTAATCTTGTGAAGGTGAATTCATGTGAGATTGTTTCAAAACAATTATTCCCTGAATTGTAGGCCTTTCCAATTGATATATGGATGCAACATTCACTTTTGCAGATTGTAGCTTCTGTTACACATTATGTGTACACATTTTCCATATTGTATTTCAGCATGTGTGTTATGTCACAAACTGGCATTGCTTGAGATCAGCAGCAGAATGTGCTTGTTTTAAATGCAAAAGCAAAAGAAACAAAAAAAATCCAACCCACCGATATTACTATTTTTATATGCATGGTTAAGACGTCTTTACAGTCATATATGTGGTTTGTCTGATTCTCCCTAGATGCTGCTTCCCTCTCTGTCTCTGATGGAATATTCCTTCTGCCTTGGCTAGGCTATATTTTTGCTTAGGAGTGCACTGGTCATTTCAGATTCTCTTGTTTTTTCCCATACATGGGGAAAAATGTAGCCAGATAAACATCCAGGATGGCTACTTAACAAAAAACAATTTTCTAATAATGTTAGATGTGTTTTTATCACCCCAAACCAGATTAAATATAGACATAAGCACATAAAGACTATAGATTGCAACTTAAAATATATTTTTTTCTCTTTCCACTGAAGAAGTGACTCAGAGGAACATGTAGACACAGTCGGTGCTTGTAAGAAGTGGTTTTAATAAGAGGAGACAAGTCATCATCCCAGCTGTGCAATCCTTGCTGAAGTCAAAGGGTCTGAAAAGAAAGGCCCCATTTGTCCTGAAGAGCAGCACACACATGTATACTGAAGGAGGATAGCACTGTATTTAGACTAGAAGTTCCCCAGACCTAGACGAGACATTTGTTTGCTTAACTTCATTGTTCTTCCCTTCTCTCATCACTTGTCCTCAGCTGACTGCAGCAATCCCCGTGGAGTGCTGCAGCGGCAGCCACCTTAAAACCAGGGGAAAGAAAGTTCCCCCTCCCCAAAACCTCTCATTCTTCCAGCTGCTGGTAGAAAACTTCTCCTAGCTGCCCTATGTATGAGTCTGGCCACAACCAGGGAGAGTGTCAGGGCACAGGGTAGCACTGGAGGCAGAAGGATTCAGACACTCTCCTCTCTATCGTATTGTGAATAGACTTAACGTGACTAATAGCTCTTGGCATTGAACTGTAGCTCCTGAAGTGCAGAGCTGGCATGTCCATGCGCTAATGTTTAAAGTAATGTGTCAGAAAAGTTTTATAGTAGTAGCACAGTATTGTTGGGGGAGAAGAAGACTGTTTAAATAAAGCCAATAAAATTCTACTATCATCACTTTTTTCTCTTTATTGTTGAGAGGGTGGAAATGACTAAAGTTTTTATTTGGTATTAGTAGGGTGATGTTAGAATTTTTTCCACATTTGGAAGTGGACAAGGTAGTGATAAAAAATCATTAAAAAGTGAAAAAGTTGTCCTCAACTCCTGGATGCTCCAGAGAGGCTCATCCAAAGAGACAGTAAACTTACTGTAGGCACCCAGAAAGGGATTTTTTTTTTCTCCTTAAAAAATAAATCCTGTTGTGCTATCCCTTTAGGAAGGAAATTGAGTCTTTGGATGACTCGTAAATGTTTTGCTCATTGTAGTGGCCTATATGTTTCCTGAATATCCAGATCTGATTTAGATTAGGGCCTTTTTTGTGGGGGTGGGGGTGGGGGAGGAACTGGAGGGAAGGACTGGCTAAATAAGAGGAAATTTGTATAGTTTTAATCCAAGGTCCAAGCACTGTTACCAATTACATGTGCATAAGCTATAAGAGAGGGGCTGCATCTGCCTTAGCTATAGTTAATGTTGTCCAGTGCTTCATCCTTTTCCTCTGCCTTTTCTTCCTCTTTCAGACAGAAGGGAAGCAAGAAAAACAGAGAGGCGTGTCCCCAGGATGTTCTCTGTGGTTGAAACCTGTATCAGGGTTAGATAGAGTGTCTAGAGTTTAACTCAAGAGAAAGAATGGGCAGGAAAAATCTGATCAGTGGGTGTTGCTTAAAATGCATTTATTGTGCCTGGTCTCCATGTGGGTATGTAGTGAAGCAGAAAAAGTAGAAGAGCTAAAGGCGAAGGCAGAAAAAGCCTTTCCTGTGTTAACCTGCAGGGTAAATTGCAGCTTCCTCATTCTGCCAAGCTCTTGGTAAGTGTTCCTAGAATGCCTGGTACCTGAAGTTTTCCTCTGCAAACTCACCACAGTAGTAAGTCCCTCAATAGCAGGCCAACATACTGAAGGCTTGATTTGGGCTGAACTGTGGTGGTGCAATATTTTTGGTGCTGGGAGCTGAAGAGAGGTTTGGGAATGGTGGTGGAGTGGCTCAGCAGTGGTGGTGTATGGCTCTGTATGCCACGCATCTCTGGGCCATGACATCTCCCATGTGGATGCCCACCAGAGAGAAGGTGGTGGGCTGGTTGAGTTGCTGGAAGGCAGTACTGGTGGCCAGCCCACTCTCAAGCTCTGTATCCTGATAATCCTTCTCTTCTCCTGGCTGGGAGAGCATCTCATACCTGGTTTTCCTTCTTTGACTGCTGCTTCAGAGGGATCATGAAATGCAAGGGCGTAAAGGACACATGCCTTGTAGTTTGCCCACCAATTTTGAAGAGTATCCTCTGTGATTTGCTTTTGTGTTGACCATGTGGCTACCAGATCGTGTTCCCTATTTTTGTCTTACAGGAAGAAACTCTATTGTTTTCACTAAAAAAACCAAAACAGATGGTATGCAAAAGACCAGCTCCATACAGCAGGCTGTGGTTTGTTCTTACTATCTTTGCCAGTTGAGCAAAAATCATTTGCCTTTCAAGATCCACCTTCTTTCCCTGCTGTGGACGAGGTCTATGTAAACCTTCTTCTACCGGGCATGATGAGATTTTGCATTGATACAGGAACCTCAAGGATTCAAAGTTATGTTCAAAATAAACAGAAATCCTCTCCAAAAGAAGAAAGAGGTAATTCACCCTTATGTATCTCTGCAGTAGCAATAACTGTTCCACCACGGCATCCTCATTGAATGTCGTATCAGACCTATCCTCAGGAAATACTTGTTCATATCAGGGCCCAGAGCCACCACTGAGTAAGTGTAGTCTAGAAACTATAGCACCATCCTTAAGGGAGGTTTGATAGACAAATTCTGAAGCCTTGGACTGCTGGTGTCAGAAAAAGGTTTTAAATATGCACCTACTTCTTGGACTGCATTCTTGCTTTTCTATGAACACTTTCTACCCATCCCAATACCACCAAAGGGAGCCTGCATCCTAGGTTGGTGCCCTTGAGCACTAGCAGATTCCAGCAATGCTGGTGAGCTCTGCAAAAGTTTGGTTTACTTGGAAAAGACTTCTTATGCCTGACAGAAGCACCAGGTTTCAATATTTTAGCTGATAATTTTTCATGTTTACACAAAAAAACATTGCTCACTGAGGTGCAAGGAGTTGTGGCAGCTTGGTTAATCACAAGCAGCTATTTCTGTGTTTCCACAAGGTGCCATATGTACAATCTGAAAAGGGTTTTCAAGGGAAATTTGCTAGTTTTATCACGTGGTGATGAGACTGAAGGCTTAGGAGAATTCAGTGCTGTGCATGTTGTTGTATAGGAGATCTTGGTGGTCAGAGCACATTTTTGGGAGCAGGGGATGGGTTTGTAGCCCCTGTCCCTTTCTGTTCCCTTCATTTCCCTTCTTGATTTACTTCTATGGCAATATTCAGCAGCTTGCCACTCTGTTCACTGTCTCCTGTTGCTGCTGGATCTAGACCTGCTTTGTCAAGGTACCAGGTGCAGATACTCAGGAATAAGTAGGATGGTCTCTGGATTTTGTAAGGCTGGTGGAGTTCACTACAAGCTGCAGAAAACTCTCCTTGCCTACTTTTTATGTTGGCTTTTAACAAGATTTTGCTGGAGGTTTAAAAGCTCAGGTGGGCACTGTATATTTAAGGTGAGATGTGGAAGCTACTGTTTGTGGCCAGACATGCATAGGTTTGGAGGACAGAACTAGAGAGTAAAGCATGAGTAGTTTTTCATTTTTAAGTGAGGCTCTTGTTTTCAGGTAGTAATAGCAACTCATGCAGTTGAGTAGCTGTATTCTAGTTAAGGTAACTATGGTCTAATCCAAGAATAGTCAAAATCTGAGGGTCTTAAAGGGTTTTAGAGCAGGTTGCTGAAGTGCAGAATAGATAAAATATTGATAAAATATGATATATGGATAGTTGTGAAGAGGTGTGGTTTCAATACTGTGCATGAGCTCACTGTTGACTAAGGGACTGTATGGAAAAACAATTAATTTCCTTTGCCTCTCTAAGACAAAAATACTTTGCAAACAATGTCTTCTGCTTGTCTGCTACAATGTTCAGTGAAGCTGGGGACTGTATTCATGTGCTAGAGGAACACAGCCAAGAAAATGTATTATCTTATTTTGTAGAGCACACTTTCTCCAGGAAGAAATAAATTGAGCAAGACAGCTGCACTGGTAAAAATGAGACATACCACTAAGCATTTTACATATGAGGTTTTGAAAATGCTTTTAAAGAACAGCACCTTTTAGCTCCGTTTTACAAACACAGTATCTTAGATACAGAAGATTTTAAGAAATTAGAAATTCACATAGAGAATATACAGATGCAGGCACAGGCTTCTCAGATTTTGTTTTTCTTCTTTTGCATTGTTCATTTGATTCAATCCTATGAATCAAAGGGTAATGATGAAGGAGAGGTCTCAACAGGCTCAGTTGTTTTCCCTTTTCCTTTCTCCCCACCTCCCCTTTGGACAATGGGGCAGCCATGGGGAGCTCCCCTTACTTCCCACCCACACTCATTCCCTGGCTGAGGTGATTCAGGAAGAAAAACAGCAGCAGAAGAAAGACACCAGCAGAAGTGATGAATGAATGGTCTCATATGGCACAGAAGCCTTCCCTACCCAAGCTACCTCTGTTTCAGTACATTCATTTATTCTGAGGTACATGTAGCCACAGTGAAACTTTATTGGTTTCTGTGCAAGATGCTGCTCAGATAGTCACTCTCTACACAAGGACCAGATGACTTTTCCCTCTTGCCTGTGCGTCAGGATTGGATTTAGACCCACTTGTGATTAGGTGATAGTTTTTCTTGAGCCGAGGTGCTCCTGCTGTTGTTTTCCTGGCAGCCCCGTCTGGTGCTCCTCACAAGTTGCCCTGACAATAGCCCTGGAAATTCAAATCCTTTGTGTTTCCCCCTGGTAGATGTATCCCTGGCTAGATTCATTTCTGCATAAAGTCAGCTTGAGCTTTGTTAAGGGAAGAACTGAAGAAATATTGCGGAGAGATCATCTTAGAGATTATATGGACAATACAATGGTCTACCACTTAGAAAAAAAAAGAATAGTGCTAGTGATGGGAAAGGATTCACTATGTGGATTTCACTCTTCTGTTGGGTATGACACTAGGAACTCCCAATCTCCTTTTCACAAAGATTGCAGATAAGATATTAAATGGCATTTCTCTGTCATTTATGGGTGATCTGGATAGGAGGGAAGGGAAGGAAGGCATTTAACTAAAGCCCTGAAAGTGTAAGGTTGTCTGAGAGCCCCAGCTGTATCCTGTACCCACTTCAACCCAGTGCAGGGGAAATCTGGAGAGGACTGTCAAACTGTTAAGAAACAGCCTTCCCACAGAGCAGAAGAGACAGAGATGGAGCAGAGTCTGAAAATCTTACCAAATATGTCCAAATATTTGAAATAAGCTCAAACGTTCAGTGGCTGCTTATCCATACCTTTTAGATTCAACCCACAACAATTAGTGTAAACTGAACATTGATTTATATAGAAGAAGAAAATAAATTTGGAGGAGTCAATCTTGACATTTCTTAGGGCTGCTACATTTTCCATATTTCTTTATAAGGTTTGATTAATGGTTTTTCATTGTTGAATATCAATGAACATTCAAAGCACATTACCATCATATCATTGAAATGACAAAGAATGGAATACATGTATATATATTCCAGATATATTGGATGCCTTCTCCAAGTTTTTACTTGTAAGATCTTTTCCATACTTAGGCCTTATACATTAGTTCTGTAAAATAACTACAGAGATGAAAAGAGCACTAAGGCAGCCTCTTAGGACTCTGATCTTGATCTTATTGAATACTGTTTTGTGTACTCACATGGAAAAAACTTTTGCTAAAGTACTGACCCATAGTGCCTCAAGTCAGGTATCATAGTCTTTTTCTAAAGTTGTAAAATACCTGCAGAGATCATTGACTTCAGGGGAGAATTGAAGTCCTCAAGACTTGTTAAAATCATACCACTGTCTATGCTATCCTGGGAAGCACTGAGTTGGTCATGTTTGAGTATTAGAAGCTAGAAAAATGGATGTGTCACAGGTAGACTGAAAATAGAGATTTATTAATCCAGTGGGAGAACTAGAACTACAACTAATTATGAGGCCGAATTAAGACACAACAGAAAAAAAAGAGAAATGAGAATGCTGAGTAGGACCTAAAGTAAGGTTACAAAATCCCACAACTGAAGTGCTTCTTTGCAGAGGTACCATTGCCACCTTGCCTTTCTTTTTTGGGGGGCTGTCATTCCATATTATGACCTACACCACAGATATGGTATGAAACAGCATTTACCATTCACTTATTTTCTGCAAAGGATTCAAACTGGTGATGTAGTGACATGAGACTGGGGAAACATAGCAAAAAACAACTCAATTTTTACTTTAAATCAAGGAAGACAGGTAACAGTCTCTAACTTCCTCAGCCTATAGTCTTGTACCTTTTACAAAGCAAACCAAATTTTTGAATGTGGTGGATTGACCTTGGCTAGATGCCAGGTTCCCACCAAGCCACTCTATCACTCCCCTCCTCAGCAGGATGAGTGGGGGAGAAAATAAGAGAAAAACCTCATGGGTCAAGATAAAGGCAGTTAAATAAAAGCAAAAGCAAAGACTGTACATGGAAACAAAGCAAAACAAAAGATAATTCTCTACTGCCCATCAGCAGGTGATGTCCAGCCACTTAGCAGGAAATAGGGCTTTGGTATGTTTAACAGTTGCTTCAGAAGATGAACTTTGTAATAACTAATGACACCCCTCCTCCTCCATTCTCTTTGCTTTTATTGGCCAGTTTTGGTGAGCTGTCCTGGCTATGTCCTCTCCCAAGATCTTGTCCACTCCCAGTGTAATGGTGGGGTGGAATGACAGAGAGACATCCCAGATACTGTGTATCTGGCAGTAGCCAAAACACTGGTGTGTCATCAACACCTTTCTAGTTACCACTACAAAGCACAGTACTATGTGGGCTACTGTGGGGAAAATAAACTCCATCTCAGCAAGACCCAGTACACCTTATTCAACTGTCCCTTTGGTAATTTGTATAACCGATCCTTTCCAAGTGGTGTCATGAATGAGGAAATGGAGGAGGAGCCAGTTGTTATATTCATTTACCCTGTTACTTGTGTTTGCTGTTGGTGACTGAGAAGGTAACAACCAAACTCTCCAAAGAGTGAGTAAATGTGCTTGGATTTTAGAGCCAAGTCACACATTCTAGACTTCACAGAGATTATGCCCAGTGTTCTGTTCATCATGGTCACATTTTACTCAGTTCCCAGGGCAGGGAGGAATAGTCAGTCCCCTTGTCGAAACCTGACTGCTGTTGGTGAAGAACAAGAATCCTCTTGTGTTGCTGATTGAGGTGATAATGTGTTGATGTATTGTCCCTTGAGAAGCAGAGACAGAAAACTTCTCTCAGCCTGCCCAGGGGAAAATCCTTTACATACCTCAAAGCTGTTGATCCTAAGCATATGAAAACGCCTGATAAGTACAGACAAAGCTTGAAACCGGAGTCTTAATTGTGATTGTTATCCTAAGGTAGAGCTGATGATCCTTATCCTAATGTGCATCACGAAACTGCTCATCCAGAAGGGATGGGCAAGACAGAAATTCTCAGTTCCATGGGTCCAGAATAGACTGTCACACCTATCCATAAAATTTAAACAGGGCTTATCTGTATGTTTCCTAAAAATGATATCCAGTCTCACTCACTTAAAGGTTCTAAATCAAAGTGAGGCCATGACCTCTGAGGATTATGCAACAGTATCTGTTACATCACAACACTTAACATCGAATTATTAACCTAGGAACATGCTTTTGAGATGCCTGTCAAAAATATTTCTTCAATTCTCTAACAGATACGTGTGGAATAACATAAGTGAGCATCCCATTGTGGAGGCAAAGGTTTAATGATAAATTTTGAGAGGGGTCTGTGGTTCCTCGTAAAGGAACAGTTAAGTGTATTCATTCTGTAGCATGCAAATGTATTATTTTGAACTTTTGCAAAGTGGACAAGATGTTTGAGTTGTAAGTCTCTTGGTTAGTCAATTTTTTATGAGATTCTTAAGAAGGGAAGGGCTTGGCAACTGTGACTAAGATGATGCCGTGATGTAGAAATGAAGCAAATGGGGAATCACATCAGAAAAAGGGATTTCAAGGCTGTGACAAGGAATATGTGGACGAAAGGGTTAAAAAAAAAAAAAAAAAAAGAACAGAAACAGTTAAAGGAGGAACTGTTTCTGCAAGAGCAGAGTTTTTACTGTGTCATTTGATTCTTGCAAAGTTACTGAGTTTGTGAGTATGTTAACACACTGGAATTTCAATGCTTTTATTTTATTTTATTTTATTTTATTTATAAAGCCTGTTAAATGTATATCCTGTTGTTCCTACTGTGTAAGCATATGCTGATTTCCATGGTGATTTTGTTAACTTTCACGTGGCTGTTTTGAAGTATTCATTACATTGAAGACCAAAATATTTAATGGATCTGTTGTTATCTAACACTCATCACCTTCTCTAATAAATTGCTTTGATTACTAGTAAGCTGTTAGGGTTTGGGGATACTTGGGCAAATTTAAGACTAGAAAACTACCTGAAAATAAAGGCCTGTTTTCAAGGAAAACTGTTCAGAAAGCTGTATTTTCTGGTAGTTCCTAAGAGCACAGCAGAGATGTTAATTTCAGCAGGAAATAGATGCATCTCAGACTGTGTTTCCTGGGCTGTTTGAGCCATGCTCAGCATCTTGTCAAGGAGAAACTCTTAATAGTGCAGACCATTTCTAGTCTGCTAAGAGTGTAATACAGGGATTTTCTGTGTGGCTAGTGGATGCTATGGTTGCACCCAAAGTAATACAGAGGCTAGGTGAGGAGATGAGGTAATGATGGTTTCATGCTACCTACTGCTTTTCCTGGACTCTGTAATTTCCTAAAGGCAGACCATGTTGTTTTAAGTTGTACTTAGCTGTTTTGACACATCCCATCTGCCTCCTGCATCCTACAAATATTCCTAATGGAATATGGAATGTGGCACAGAAGAGATGGTTTGCAGTGTTACTTGTACAAGATTTATAGGGTTCTTTTATGTCACCAGGATGGTGAAAGGGACAAGGAAAGGCGGAGAATCTGGAAAAGAAATGTTTTTTTTTTAAGCTGTGATCTATGTGAGTGCTGAGCAACATTACTACTGTAATAATTATGAAAATTAATTAAAATGTGCAAAAGCAAAATTAAAAGGAAATTGAATTGAACTCACTTCTCATATTGTAATCACTAAATTGCTCATTAGTATAATAACTCATACAAAATGTTGTTGCAGACAGCTCAAGTGGTTTGTTAGAGTGTTGAGCTTGATTTCTCTCACATATCCTCAGCTGCTACTAATGCTAAAATCAGAATACTTACCAGTGCTGGTTGACATTTTACAATGGAAATCACTGCCAGAATGTTGGTATTTCAGTGATATCATTCCTTTGAAAACATCAGTTTTCTATATGTGCTTCCTATTTATTATTTTGTTAGAAGGCCAAAACAGATTGACTAGGACTGAAATAATTTCAGGTAAAAATAGAACTGCTGTACTTTGGGTTAGCCATACTAAAGTTTCTTTAAATAATTTGTCTTTATATTCTGAATTAGTTCTATCAAAGATGAAACTAATAGGAAGAACTACTTCCCATATCATAGTATCATAGAATAGAATTACAGGATCATAGAATGCCTTGGGTTGGAAGGGACCTCTACAGGTCATCTAGTCCAATGCCTCTGCAGCGAGCAGGGACATCCTCAACTAGATCAGGTTGCTCAGAGCCCCATCAAGCCTGATCTTGAATGTCTCCAGGGATGGGGCCTCCACCACCTCCCTGGACAACCTGTTCCAGTGTTCCACCACCCTCATAGTAAAGAACTTCTTTCTAATGTCCAATCTAAATCTAACCTTCTCCAGTTTAAAACCACTGCCCCTTATCCTATCACTACATTCCCTTGTAAACATTCCCGCCCAGCTTTCTTGTAGGCCCAGTACTTCAGATGAGGTCTCACCAGAGCAAAGTCGTGGCAGAATTACTTCTTGTGATCTGCTGGCCACACTTGATGCAGCCTAGGATGTGATTGGCTTTTTGGGCTGCAAGTGCACAATGTTGTCTCATGTCCAGCTTCTCATCCACCAGAACCCCCAAGTTCTTTTCTTCAGGGCTGTTTTCTATCACCTCATCTATCAGTCTGTATCGATAGTGAGGATTGTTCCCACCCAGGTGCAGGACCCTGCACTTGGTCTTGTTGAACCTCATGAGGTTCACCTGGGCCCAGTTCTCTAGCTTCTGCAGGTCCCTTTGGATGACTTCCTGTCCATCTGGTATATTGGCTACACCATTCAGCTTGGTCTCATCTGCAGACTTGCTGACCGTGCACTTGATCCCAATGTCAATATCATTGATGAAAATATTAAACAGAACTGGTCCCAGTATGGACCCCTGAGGGACACCACTTGTCACAGATCTCCATCTGGACTTCAAGCCATTGACCACTACACTCTGGATATGACCATCCAAGGGGTATGATGGACCATAAGGGATTTCCTTTTCCTATCTACAAGTGTAAAATCTGTGGTGTATGGGAAATGCAGCATAATAAGGGAATTTGGATTACAGAAGAGGAAAGAGTCACAGTATGTTGTTTCCACATTTTAGGTAACTTTTTTTTTTTTTTTAATTGCATTTGCATTTTTACAAGGGGGAAAATTAATTGGTCTTGTACTGTAATTGTTATAAATACTGGTTTTAGATTCAACAAGGAGGCTAGATCCCTACTGGTTTTAAAGCCAACAAATATGTGAGCTGTATGAAAATTACTGCAGAATATTTTAAAAATTTTCTGCACTATAACACATTTTAGAGGAGTGCCCCAAAGACGGGATGAAAGCACAGCTCCATAGTTCTCAGTGGAGTTGGAATATCACAAAGGAAGTTATTGCCAAAATTGTTGAAACCTGAGGCAGAGACACTGAAGAGATAGGCCTTCATAATTTGTATCTCACTTGCCCAAGATGACACTCTCCTTTCTATATAGCCCAGCTTTTTTCCACTTGGAAGGAGGCTGAGGTTTGGGATGTCCCTTTACTTGTGTTTTCTTTATCCCTGAGTCCCTTAATGTGATGTTTCTGTATAATTCCTTAATATACATCCCCTGCTTATGTCTCTGACTCTTAAATAATCACTTTTATTCCACTTTCTTTAAATACTGGGTGTTAAGCTCTTCTCCATCCATCCCCTATAACTCTTCAGCTATGCTGGTGGTGCCAATTTTGTCGGTCTCTTCATTACCTGCTTTGTGCTTTTTCTCTGCCTCTTTCTAGGTTGTCCCTTAGGAACGGAGTGATTTCCAACATCTTTTTTTGTTTGGTTTTTTTTTTTTTTTTCCAAGAAGACTACCTCTTATTTAACTGCATGCTAAAATCCCACTCCTTCTGCCAGACCTGTGGAGCAGTCAAAAGCACAGATGGTGGGTTGCCCTTTTTTGTGTCTGTCCTGCAGGGGAGGAAGATGGAAAGAGAGGGCTTTTCTTTAGCCTGGGCTTTGGCACAGCCTTGGGTATGCCGTCAAAGCTGACAAATAGCAGACAGGGCAAGGTATTAGGATGGTATTCAGCAAACCTGGTTTCAAATCCTTGGCTCAGTTTCTAGTACAACAGGTATGAAATTTTCCTTTCTCACTAAGGTGTTGTGAGAGTAAAACCATGTTAATAATTGTGGATTGCTGGCAACTGCAGGGTGAGAGACAGACAGTGGTTTTCCATCTCTGTGCTTAAAACTGCAACAGAATGAAGCCAGTTGTTGGGTTTGGGCTCTTTCCTGTGAGGAGTGGATAGGGGAAGCAGCTCACTGCAGCGATGGGTGCTCCTGTGAAGATGTTCAAGAGTCTCTGTGGTGTAAGAATGTGAAAAGGGCAGAAATACCATCTTCAAGTTTAGCTATCCTGCAGTTAGTCCACTTCAGAACTTGAGCATCCACAAGAATTTGCATCCACAAGCAAGACGGAAAACTGAAGAACATTCTGGGTTTGTGTGTTACAAGATACACATTCTTTTTGGAAGTTCAAAGAAAGGCTTAATTAATTTCTGTTAGGAGAAAAAAGTGCCCCTATTAAATACTAATTGCAGTGTTTAAGATTTTTCTTCATTTTATAAACTATGTTAGAAATAGGGAAAAAAACCCCCAAGATAAGTAGCAACAGATGTAGCCCTGTAGACTTCAGACCATTCCAAAGCCTTTGACAGGACAAACAACACTAACATAATTTCCAGTCTCAACCATCAAATAAAGAGTTTACAAATTAGGACATAATGACCGTTGTTTTTCTTCTCTATAACAAAACAGAAAAAAAGGGCTTCAAATTATTGAATATATTATTGAACCTTAATTATTCCTGTCTCTTTAACATTCTGAAATCTACATGAAGATAAAGAATATTTAGGATTTTTTTTTTTGTATGCAACAAATTGTTGTTTACAAAATGCAATGTAGTATGAAATCCTCTATTCTCTCAAGACCCAGATGACATAGTGACCAGGGTTTCAGACTCAGTTGGCGATTCCAGTTGAATAACTGGAACAGAGCATGGGTAATTGTCATTTAAACATGACCAGCCACAAATGGCAAAACGCTTAGCAATGTCTCAGATTCGCACTGTCTCCATAGCTTTTTTTTTTCAGGCCAATGGCTCTTAATGCCACTGTGCAAGTGTTTGCATGGCAGTACTGCAGTGATAAATACTGAGATGGACTTGAATATTAGAAATAGGAGAAACGGAGTCTATTTTAGTCTTTGTGAAAAACTGGGAAACTTTATGGTTATCTTTACATTACAAGAAATTCTTTCTTTTCAAAGCGAATTACCCTTGAATTTGTCAAATTACTGTAATATCAAATGAAATGTGTGCATGATCAGGATAAATGTGATCTGGAGTTTTATTGGTGGACCAGATTCTGCCACTGACATATTACATTACATTTTCTTCCATAAGAAATGCAAAAGACAGGATTTGACCCTACATTGTGTTTAGTACTTCTAATTTCCCTAAAAAAGCATCTGTATATAGCCTGAATCACCTCTGATCATGACAGGATTTAGTTTGCAAATGAAATAAATCTCAAATGTGACTTTGCTGATTCAAGGGATCTTAACTGATTTGATTAATTAATCTCTATGTCCTTCCTTTCTTGGCTTTCTGGATTTTCTTCTCTCACTGTTATACTGACCAGTATCACACTATTTCCTCTGTGTTTATGCTATACAGCACTTGTCTCTTTTCCCCAAGTAGGAAATTAAACAAAATTCCTTGCTACAGAAAGAGGGCTCTGTCTCCATCCTTCCTATTTGAGGGTGCCATATGCCAAATTAAACCCTTCTTTTCACCTTGATGATTATTTTTTGTTAAAGATGCAGACGTCCAGAGTGTGCAGACTGAGCTAAAGAATTGAGATTGGACCAGGACCAGCAGAAGACTCATTGTTTGAGTCATGTTGGTACAGCTTGAGCAAACACTCAAAGCAGCTGGTCAGTTCCAGATGGATTTCATCTCCAGTCAACCGTTACATGAAACCTTGCTTCCAATGCCTTACCTCTCTCTGCCCAGGCACTCTGTCTATTATAAAGGGCTTTTTTTCAGCATTTCTCTTTCTCATTTCCCATCTTCTTTTGAGCAGTTAGGTAGATTTTGTGTCTGTTTCTTCTTTGGCAGGAGAGGTGTTATTGTTCCTTACAATCTTCTGAACAGAAATAAAAGAAGTGAGACCAGAACCCCAAAGAGCTCTCCTTTTCATTCCAGTTCCCTGTTTCTTTTTTTCACTGGAAAAAGGTAGAGAGAACTGGAGAAAGTGAAAGGAAAAAAATCCATTTTAATAAAAAAAAAAAAAAAAGGAAAATAAAATTCCTTTTGAAGTCAAGATAAAAATAATTTTTACAGTTTCCTGTATAATTCTCATCCAGTAACCTTTCAATGAAGACATATTTCTGTCCTCAGTGAATTCCTCTTTTTCAGCTTTGAAATTGTTTGGTTTAACATTTTATTTTGTTTTGTTTTGTTTTTCATCATCATGTACTAAGCAGATCTGCTCTTTTTGTATCTTCTGACAGCTTTAAACCAGTTTTTTCTTCTGGTAGTTGAGGCTGCATGTACTAACATGCTTGGGTCTGACACCCATAAGGCCAAGCAGCCAGTGCCTGGGTGGTCAAAGGACTTCAGCACTCGGAACAGTGTGGATGCATGTAGATCACCCTCTCCTGGACATCCTTTCACTCCCAAACAGTGCCTGGGAACTGTTGGGGGACACTCTAGCTGGTACATGCCCAAACTGTGTAGTAATTGGACCACTCCAGCAGCATGAAAGTAGGGATGATCCCTTTTTCTGTGACTCAGAACTCTTTCCAGGCACTGACTAGCTTAGTTGTATAGACACAGATGAAGACCTTTTGTGCTTTTTTGTAGGTTCACTAAATGTTGGGTTCTTAGAAGTGGACTTTAACTGTTGAAGTTATGGGAAGTAACTTATTAACTAGTTTTCAGAAGCAAAATAGCCTCTTTTCTGTGAGAGGTTGTACAAACATCAATGGAAACTTGAAAGAGTGAGAGATGTGGGTCACAAAACCTGTGTTACAAACATACAACCATAGCAGCTCACACAGCAAGTCCTCTGTGCACCAGTCCTTGCACTTCAGGGCAACAATCACAGGTTTAACGTAATATTACTGAGAAACTCAGTCAATGTGGGCTTGGGCTGAAGACATCTCTTCCAAATCATATACCCATGAAGCAACATATGAGTTAATTAGAAGACACCTAACTGGGAAAATACAGTTCATATTCTGTCCTGACCATCGTCTCCCGTAGACCTCAGGACAGACTGATTTGATCTTCCTTTTAGTTAATCCTGTGTTTATGTAGCCGATGTTTAGATAACAATGAGGAGAAATCCATGCTCTCCTGGCTGGTTGTACATCACATGCCTGCATTGGCATCTGTGTGTGTTGGGCTGGAGCACATCAGCCCACTGCTGTCCAGATACTTCCATGCCAGCTGGTAATTACTGTTATTTCCAGAGCAGAAAAAATACAGGTGATACTCTCCAATGATTGCATGCAATGAGAAAACAAGGGTCTGTTTTCATGAGGCAGCCACCCAGAACACTTATCTAAATACATGAAGGAGTCAGTAGCCATTAAAGTCCTGTCTCCAGCATGGGTCAGAGCCAAATGTGAGCAAATTCTTCTCAGGTTACAAGTTAGTTACAGCCAGAGGTTTACCAACGTGGTTTCACTAGGTAATTGTGCTGTCCAAGTTAACTATTAATGAACATCCCATCAGATGATGTCAAATCTTGCTGCACAAGAAACAATTGCCACAACTGTCACAGGTTTGTTTTTTTTCTCTAGTTGACTTTTTTGATTATGCAGTAAAAAGATAAGCATGCAGGATTAGATTGCAGTTGCTGTACATTGAGGAAATAATTTTTATTTCTGTTTTCATTCAGATCTTTAAGAAGTCTTACATCTCTGTGAAGATAATTCATCTGTATTTTTAGCAGCAATGATGATATCCCATCCTCCAGTGGCAAGGCCCACCTACTATTCCTTCGGGTAAACTCCGTGCTTCTTTCTCCCCCCTCTTCATATTCTGTTGATAACATTTTTTTAAACAAGCTTTGAAATAAGATTTTACTTCTCTCTGGCAAGATCAAGACCTTCTTGTTTGTTCTGTGAAGTGGTAGACAGACTTTTTCAGAGCTATGAAGAACTCATTCAAAATATTCCCCCTTCTGATGTAAATCATTGCTATTCCTTATATTATCATATTAAGTAGGATTTTGGGGAAGGGAATAGTTTGCAAAGTCATGTTTCTGGGGTTGCTTCTACCAGTAAACTCTTCAAAAGTATTAGATCCACAGCTATCTGTTATTACCTCCTTGATGGGACTTTCTGCAATGCAAGTGGTATAAAATAAAAACCTTGTCTTTTCCTGTATCTCCAATGGTGACCTTTGAGATGACCTTTATCAAAATTACAAGCCACTGTGATCTAAATGCCACCATTAATTCAGGTTAGCCAAGAAACTACATATGCCCAGCATGGCCACAAAATGCTTAGACTGCTGAAGTCTTGGAATCCCCGGGCTTGTGCGGACAAGTAGGGACCAATTTTAACAGTGCCTCCGCCATCAGTGTTAGCAGGTTGTTTACCAAGTTATTTTGAGAAACTCATGGGAAGTCAAGGAGATGAGAGGGATCTTCAAAATAGATGTCTGTCACGTAGCATTTGTAGAATTTATTGTCTGCCAATTACTAGGGCTGGGTCTGTGGGCCATGCTGGCAACATCAGACTTACTGATGGAGAGATTAAGTACTCGTTTTGTGATTAGTGGGAGTATTACTTTGTTTTTATTGCAGTAATGCATAGAGGTTCCAGCAGAGATTGAGGGCCTCTCTGTGATAAGCATTAGATTTATGTACAATAATAATTAAAATTCTTGCCTCATACTTCTATGAAGGTCATCTGAAGGATGCTGAGAGATTTCAAAACAAATAAGGTGATTATGAAATGGATCCACCTTGAGCTGTTCAGCTCCAAAAGTTGCAAGATGAAGTCAAGACCACACACAGAGTTCCCCCTCTCCATGTTGTTTATGAATGGTTTACAAGGGGCTGTTCCCAGGGTGTCACTACCACAGGCAATCCAATATTATACCCACTTCTAAAACGGCCTCCACAGAATCGTTATTATGAACATTTTTTCAGATGTTATAAAATAACGGCTTCACAGTGAGTTAACTACTCCCTAGCTTAGTTGGATAGGGAACAATATAGTTTATGTGCTCTGAGCTTTCTCATGGATTAAATTTATCACTTGGTCAGTGGTAGTGCCCCTGTTTGACAGATGTAGGTCATTATTGAACAATTTGGCTTTCAAAACAGTGACTGTATTTGGAAAAGTACTTTTGGCATAACCAACCTCAATTTTAGCAATCCATAATATAATGTAATGCCTTGCGAGACCTTCCTTATGTTGACAAAGACATGGAATAGGCTACTTCTGAGGACATTTTATTAAAAGGGATGACCAGAGCATTGTCAGTAGAAAAGAAAAAAAATCAGGTTAGACCATTCCACCACTCTTCTCTCACTAAGATGATGGCTTCTGTCATCTCCTCCTAAAGATAATTAAATTTACATGTTTAAAATCTTAGAAATAAGGAGTCATGTTGAAATAGAGTTCAAATGTGAGAGTACAATAGTAGGGAGTCAAGAAGACTTTGTCTGGAATGTACCTGGTGGGGAGGAGTGGTTAGGTGTGACCTTTGGGCAAAAGTGAGTGGGTAGGGGAGTTGCTCATAAGCTATCTTTCAGGAGGAGACTTTGGCAGCATGGCAATTTTGAGACGGAGTTGCAATACAGAAGATTTGACATGTACCTCTGCATTTGTATGTACAATGGGGATAGATAGGAGTGTCATGTATTTGGCACAGACCCTTAGGCAGGGTAGTCTTATCCAGTGTACAGAGTACCATGTCTGTGTCACATGATGTTGTTGGAAAGAGAACAGCTACCCCAGAACAGAGGAATCTTCAGCCAGGTTTGGAAAAAAATTACAGGAGATAGAAAAGATATTTCTCTTTTTTTTTAATTCACCAAAGGTTATGTGTCTGATAAGAAGGGACAGGGAAATACAGCAATTAGCAGACGTGATGAACATGACTATTTGTATTGGTAACATGGAGGTATAGAAAATATGAAGAAAAATGGGGAAAGAAGAGCTGGTGAAAAGTGTTCTACAATATTTGTTAATTTAATACTAAGGGAGTGAGTAAGACTTGGAAGGGCTGGAAGGGAAGAATGAAGACTGAAGTGTCTTAAGGCCAGGAGGAGGTGGAAAGGAACAAGTCATTGCAGACAGGGACTGGGGAGAATGTGATGATGTAGGAATGTGACTTCAGACACAACCCTGTCCCCGCAGGACACATGTTTGCTGAGCCTGTGGCCAAGGTCAGTCTTGGTTTGGCCAAGAGCACTCCAGCATGTGTCATTACCCCAGTACTCACTTGGAAGGGCTTTTCCCTTTTTGGTGTGGTCTGTGAACGCTGAAGTACTTAGTGATCCTGGCAGCATTCTCTCTGCTAGCTGAGTGGAGCATGAACCTGCCTTGTCTGTGAAAGCTGAAGGTACAAAGCCGTAAGGGGTGTGGGATGGTAGACCTGATCGTGTTGGAAAAGGCTCTTCATCAGCTAAACAAGGCATGGTGTTGAGTATCTGGCATGAAATTCAAGCCATTGACATGGAGTCACAGTCCCATAAACTGTCTCATTCCCCAGTCCTCATGAACAACAACAACGTCCTGGGGTGGCAGATGGGCTGGAAAACAAGACTAGAGTCTGCTGGGACACTGTGTGCATGCAGTGAGACAAGGGCAAAGCAACTCTGGCTGTGTCTGAGGATATCTCGGCCAGCAAGCAGCGTGCTCGCCAGGAAAGTTCACTGCCAGAGGCCACCCAGCCTGGGGAGGTCCTTGAAAGGGTGGTGTGAATGTTAGCTTGAATTTTTCCTTTTCCTGGGGAGACCTTAACAGCCAGATGTAATCCTTCTGTCACTCTCTCTAGGGTTCAACAACAAGTAAGTAGCTTTTAATGCAAGCAATTCACTATTCAAGTTAAAGTTTGGGTGCAGATCAGATCTAAATAGTTCTAACAAGGTGAGGTTCATGCATGCATTTGCACACCTTTGGACATTTCTAGCTTCTGTCCTTCATTTTTTTGCCTGTGAAGCACAAGGCCAAAGAATTTCTGCTGACCCTGATTAGAATAAAAGACTAAACTTATTTTATATCCAAAGTCATCTTTGCGTATGAGTGTTGGCTAACATGCAGTCACTGCTGGGATGGAGCACTGCAGCCATTTTGTATGCAGCAGATCTTACCAACAATTTTCAAGGAGTGGGAGAAGTGGCAAATAACTTCCTTAATTGAAAATTATGTGGGAATTTCACAGTGTGCAGAATATAATTAACCACACTGGAATCTGGCCAAGGAACCAAGGTTAACACCGCTGTACTTGCAGAACGGGCACTGGTAAAGCAACACCTCCTGAAAACTTTAGAACCTAATCCATTCCTATAAAATAAATAAAGAGTATGACTTTGAAAGGTAGTGTACAGCTTTTATTTATATTTGGCCGTGCCTTCATCACTTACAGCTGAAACAGTCAATCACGGCTGTACACTAAAATCAGAAGTATATACAGCTCTTAATGACATATATTTTTTTAGTGAATCAAAGTTGAGTTAGTATATTGCGTTATGCCAAATCTTCACAAAATTGAGCCAAAGTCATCTTATGTATGCAACACGTTTTATCAAATGTGTAAGAAATATCTGGAAGAGGAATATTGTTTATATAGAAGGAAGGGGGGAAAGAGAAGTTGGCAGCATATCACGCAAAAATTAGTTCAGTAAAAGGGGAAAAAAAAAAAATCAAGCTATGTGCCAGAGTTTCAGTCACAGTCAGATGAGCTTTTCTGAGCTTGCAAGTACTATACAAATGTGAAAAACACACACTTGGTGCAGGAGGAAGTGAAGAAGGAAATAGCTGATGGAGAAGTCAGGGCTGTTTATGCCAATGGTGACGCTGCAAGTCAGCTAGGAAAAAAGCAGCAAGAAATGAAGTCATGCTTCAAGCCCAGATTTATCTCTCATGTTGCTGGAGCTGTGTTGCAGGTTCCTTAGGCCACAGTGTGGGACAACTATGAACCTTGTGGCACAAGTAATGCTGTTTCTTTTCCAGAGGGAGCTTGGTTCTAATCATGGCTACAACCCAATATGCCAACAAAACCCTACTGAAAGTACAAGTTACATTTGCATGTGGTGCAAAGCCTCAACTGAGCATGCAGAACTGGGCCTGATGTGAAGGTCCCCAAGAACTTGTTCAGGTGAGCACAGCAAGACTTTAAAATTTCAACCCTCAAACCTTGGGACTGATGGTGTTGTTGTGAGGAAAGGAAGGCCTGTAGCCTAAAAGATTACGAGGGTGACATTTTAGAAAGTGAAATAAAGGGAAATTCCCAGAAAACGGAGGTGTGGTGCACGTATCTTTACAGCTGAAGTGATACTGCAGGCTTACAGCAGCTGGTGAAAAACTCTTTACAATTCACGAATGCCTCTGAAAAAGTCCCTGCTCTTCCCTGGGGTAAAGCAGAGCTCACAGCAGGGTATTTATTTATCCCTGTGAAAAGCCAGACAGCCGGAGGCCGGTGTACTCTGAGCAGTGCAGTGACTGCAGGGTGGAGGGGCAGAGCAGACTGTGGGGCTGAGGTGGTTGCCCCAGTTGTCATTGCCAGGACTGGTGCCAGCTCTGGCCTTCTCTAATTTGGGGTGAATATAGGGAGGTGTATTTTGGGCTGAGAGGGTTGAAAGAGCAAGAGCCACTGCCCAACATGCAAGCAGGGTGTGGAGCTGCTGAGCAGCTGACCTGGGGGGCTGCCAGACCTTCTTGTGGGGGGTTTGGCAAATGCAGAATGTCACTGCTCAGCACTCTGGGAGCAACGGCACGTAGAAGATGGCACTGAGGAAGACCTCGCATTGTTGTGTGAGAAGTTCTGAAGCATTTCTTAGTGTAACGTGACCGAAAAATGGCAGATGTCCTGCTTGTTTCCCAGTTTGTTCAGTGAAATAAGACTATGCTTACAGTCATTCAAAATAAATAGTATTGCAGCAAAAGAATACCTGGCCCTATTATTAATTTGTCCACCCTGATGGGAAGAATAATACCCTGAATATTGACTGACTGACTTCTTTGGTAAAATAGTAACAGTGTATGGCTTGCTGGAAGAATGTTTGCTGTTTTGTGTTTTGTATTCAGTTTCTGAATGCTTCGTATTTCGTTGGTGGAGATTTTACATTGACTCTGCCTTCTTTGTTTCCATTATAAAGCTTTTAAGTTGCTGATGGAAACTTCTGCCCTTGAGTATAACGTAGCCAAGGGTAACATCCTTATGCCAAATACTGGAGGGGACCCCATCAGTCCCTTAAATCAAGCAAATTGCAGTTACTAGTAATGTACTACATACAAATTGCTAGTCTTCTCATCCCATGATGTTATGGAAGTGTGTGTCAGGGGTGCGGAGGGGCTGGCAGGTTTTAGGAGAAGAATGCGAAGCTGCTCTTGTGACTTCTTGCTGAGTACTCTCCCGGGCAGGGATGGGCTGTGGGGTCCATCAGCAGGCACATGGAGGGGGTGGATTTTGAAGCATATCATAGTTATAGCAAATTTCCACGGAGGAAAAAAAAAAAAAAAAAAAAAGAGAAATATAAAGAACCACTCCAAAGAGGCTAAGCCCTCCGACTGGGCTGGGTGATGGAGGGAGTCAAGTGGCTGGAAAACATTGCTAAACAGTTAAATCCAGCAGTGAGTGTTGAAGCAGCCGATTCTCTAAACACAGCTTTTCCCTGCAGCCTGGGTTGGATTTGCAGGGTGTGTTGCCCTAGCAGGAGCTGCAGGGCCGCTGTGGAAGAGTGGGGCATGAAGGAGGGTGTCAGTACATGTCCCAGACTGCACAAACCTGGAGCCATTGCTCAGGCAAAACTCATAGGGACCAGCCCCTAACTGCAAATTTCACTGGGGTTGAGAATGCAATTTTTACACAGCATCTTTCTCCTTGACAAATCCAAACCCTTTCATCAATGATGACTGGCACCAGCCCCCTGTGGCTACTCTTGGACCAGATTCAAGCTGTATGTTGTTTTTTGCTATAAATCTTTCTACTCTACTCCCCCGCTCCCTGTCCCCCACCCCACCTTCTAAATTCTTCATTGATTTAAAGCCCCCTACCCCGAGGCTATCAAAAAGCTTTTCCTGGAGTGCTTTTGGTTGCTCCAGTGAAATGGGCTTGGAAGGAAAGTGGTTCCAGGCTGAAAACTTGAAGAGGTTATACATGAGCTCTGTACAGAGATTGAAAAGCTCTGAGTTGTTATAGCAGCTGTCTCAGCTGAAAAAATGTCAGTGAGTGGGATCATTTTCTGTGTATTTTATGGACAGGGAATAGGCCAGGTTCCCTGGTATTTGAGTTACTCTGGGGTTGTTCAGCCAACCCCTACACTTTGCAGGATAGTAATCGGATCCCCAGTGCCCTTGAAGTGTGCTTGTGCTCAGTGTAGAAAGCAATAGTTCTATGCCAAGCGTTAAATGGACTTTTAAATGTGCAAGCCGTTTTTGTTCTTGTAAAATCTAGGTTTGATTCCCTAAAAAGACTTGTACACCTTTTTTTTCTGGGGAGTTAGATGTAATTTTTCTCTGGATTAAAGCTGAACTACTGTCAAGGACTAACTCCGTCTCTACTTTTTTTTTTCTCCTGTTTCAAATTAAGAAAGGATTTGGTTATAACTAATTAATTAAATTGGTCAAACACACTTGGAGCTATATATTGCAACCACTGGGTCGTTTGCACTTGCTTTGCTAGTTAGCTGAAGTCTTTCACAAACTTTAAGGCCAGAGGGGACCATTAGATCATCCAGTCTGATCCCCTGTACATCAGAAGCCATTAAATTTCACCCAGTCAGCCTCCTACTAAGCCCAAAAATGTCTGAGCTTGGCTAAATCGCAGAACCCAGAAACATATCCAACCTGGATTTGAAGGGATGGAGACTCTAACACTCCCTTGGTAGTTTGTTCCAGTGATTAAAAATTGTGCCTTATTTCCTATTTGAATTTGGCTGGAGGCTGAATGCAAACTCTGGTTCTTGTTACACCTTTCTCTGCCAGGTGACACAGCCCTTTGGTATATGGCTTTCTCTCTCCTTGAAAATACTTATATATACTGTAATCAAGTCACATCCCAGTCCTTTTTTTAAAAAGATATTGTAAACAGATTGTGCTTTATGACTTTCTCCCAATAATAAAATTTATATTTCCTTTTAAAGCATTTTAAAAATCTTTCAGTATTCTCTCAGATATTTGACTATCCTTTTAAACAGACAGATGACATAGCTGCATAAAATCTTCATTCTTTCTTGTCAGAATACAGGGAAAATTTTCTAAATCCTAGACCTGGATGTAGGCCTACTGAGAGCATCCTCTCACCATCCATTTTTGGGCAATGCCCAGGCACATGCCTTTCTCAGGCCTTAGCTTGCTATTTTATCATTTATGAAGCAATTGAGTGATTGAACTCATGACAATTTTTTTTTTTCTTCCTGCTTGCTACATTCTCGCCTGTGAGAGGTTTAAAAGAGTTTCTGGTTCTGAATTGGGTGGAGTCCTTCAGCAAATCTAGCCCAGACAAGGACTTGAATCTCCATCCCTGTTACCTGAATAAAACCAAGGAAGCTAATGGAGCAGACCATCCTGGGTTGTGTTATGCAGCACATGAAGGACAACTATGTGATCAGGCCCAGTCAATGTGGGTTTATGAAGGACGGGTACTGTTTAACAACCCTGATCTCCTTCCATGACAGGGTGACCTGCTTGTCGGATGAAGGCAAAGCTATGGATGTTGTCTATCTTGACTTTAGTAAGGCATTTGATAACATTTTCCACAGCGTTCTCTTAGAGAAATTGACTGCTCTCGGCTTGGATGGGCATACACTTTCCTGGGTGAAAAACTGGTTAGATGGGTGAGTCCAAAGAATTGTGACCAATGGAGTTAAATCCAGTTGTCTGCCAGTCACAAGTGGTGTCCCTCAGGGCTCAGTACTGGGGCCACTCCTGTTGAACATCTTCATCAATGATTTGGATGAGGGAATAGAGTGCACCCTTGTTAAGTTTGCAGACGACACCAAGCTGTGTGGAAGTGTCGATCTGCTTGAGGGTAGGGAAGCTCTACAAAGGGATCTAGAAAGGCTGGATCGCTGATCCAAGGCCAATTTCAT
>WUAM01000431.1:106649901-106660762 GCA_024336885.1 Actenoides hombroni | reverse complement strand
TTAAGAGGCGGTTGGATGTTGTGCTTAGGGACATGGTTTAGTGGTTTTTGATAGGGCTAGGAGTAAGGTTGGACTTGGTGATCCTGAAGGTCTCTTCCAGCCGAAAGTATTCTATGATTCTAAGACTTCCCTGAGACATCATTCTCTACCTTAGGATGGTGGTTGTGGCCTTCCTTACTGTGTGGGTTGCTTTAAGGGTGAATTCAGTAAAGGCTGTACTCTCATATCTATGCAGCTGGAATCTTACAGTTTCCTTTGGCAGCAGAAGGATGATACAACAAAGGTACAGAACACTTCTGGGTGTACTTGAGAAACTGAATGGTTTTGCTCAAGATAGATTTGAAGATTAGACAGTGGAGAAGGCTACTTTTTGCAGATATACTTGTTATGAAAGGTAGGGAAAAGAAGCTTCCCCTGAGGTCCACTGCATGTACACAGTCTCCCAGCCAGTCGTCCACAGAAATGGCAACTTTTACACCATGTTACATGCAATTAATTTATATTTTGATTTTCTCTTCCTCTTGCCTACATTTTTATTTTTTTAAAGCTTGCCTATAACTATTCTATGTGGTAGTTTAGAAAAAAACGTAAACTTGCACTTTGCAGCAGCTTGAATTTATAAACTGTCACAGTTTATTCATTTATGGCCAAGAAATGTCTGGTTCTTCATGGCTATTTAGTCTTTTGTTATATTCAAAGTGATGAATCTGTGCATATTTTGAACAGGAGTAGGATGAACAAGTTGGCAGTTAACTATTAAATACAGGTATGTTTGAAGGACAGATAGACTGGAAGGGAGTTTGTATTAGACAGTATCCTCAAGAAAAATGTTGACTTGTATTTCACTTCATTCTGTCTGCAGATATTTTTGGATGGATTATAATTGTCATTCTCATAAAAGAGTTTCTCTTCCTAACAGATTCTGGGTCAGGCTGTTAATATCAACTGTGTGGTGATGGCCAACTTCTGTATAAATATGAAAGTTGGAAATTCAATGGAAAAAACCCATTTCTTCTGCTCCAGGATGTGGGCAAACACTTACGGGTGAAATAAAGCTGAAGGGCAAGAAATGTATACATTTTTTGTCCTGTCTCTCCAATACATCCATTGATTTATGTCAGGAAGGCAAAAGAATACATTCCCATGACTTTACAAGCTCACATGGGAAAAGAAGAACATTTTCATTTAAATTAAAAAGATAAAATTAACCCTACTTGGAGAGGATTTAATGATATTGCAAGTGTGAACAGAGGAAAGAATTACACAGGTTGTCTTGAGAGTCTTGAGAGTTTTATGGACTTTTTTTTTTTTTTTTTTAATTTCACTTTGGATGCTGGATTGGACACAGGAGCTCCATGTTTTAATATTGGTAGTGTCTGGCTCAAAACCAAGACATGTCTACAAGCCTGCTCATCTCTCACATGGATCAGGATGTGTAGCATTACCCTGACAGATGTAGGAAGAAATATATCTTGAAGTAATTTTTAAAAGGTTCCGTGAAAAAATTGAGTTGTTTTGAAAATGGATGTGACCTAAAGACAGAGCTCTTCAGAGACAGATGTCTTCAGAGGCCAACAACAGGCCAGGCAGCTACTTGCTAGCTGAATCTCCACCTGCTGCAGGTGATTTGACATGGAAAGGGGAAAGACCTACCTTTTGTTTTAAAAGGTACTTCTGGTGCTCCCATGATGCATGTCTCTGACTTCACAGTTTCACAGTGGCCACTTGAGTTGATCTTGGACTGGGAGACAGTCTATATTATGTCTGGGACAACTGGGCATACCCCAACAAAAATAGCTCTTACACGTTTTTAAAGTGTTTTACTAGAGGGCAGGGGATTTAAAGGAGTGAGAAGAGTAGATTTCATCCAGAGAAATGCTCTTTTATAGCCTGCAGCCAGCTGGATGCTTGATGGGCTGCTTCAAATTGGAAAGGAGGGAATAAAATAATTATCCTTCCCTAAAAATTAAGGGTCCTAAATTGATTTCACTTAACTTCCAGCCTAAATGGAGTGACATATGATTTACAGCAAGGTGAGATCAGAATCAGGCCTGCGATCTTGTGTGTTTTTGGTAGAAGCTATTTTCATCTCTAGAAGTCATGGACCTTTCTGGGTCCCATCTGTTCAGGGGCGCCTGCAGCATTACTCCATAGACAGGGTATTTTTCTGGGCAGAAATTTAATTCCACTGATTATTCACCAGCCTTAGTGATACTGAACTTACACCATCTATTTGACTTCACCTTTTTGGGGTAAATTGTCTAGTGTGTGCTTTTCTATGGCCTTGAGAAAAAGATTTTTAGTGATAATGCTAGCTAAAAGACCAGATTTCTGGCCCTGAAAAGCAGCTTGCTCTGTTGTAACACATAGCTATAGATTTGGAAGTTTTCTTAATATTGCTGTCATGTTTGAGGTTTGATGTGGAAAAGACAGTTTGTGAGAAAAAAAAAAGATAAATCGATCATCAGTTTTCTGCCTCTTTACTGAGACTGCTGACTTATGCTTTAATTCCAGCAGCTCTTCACTGATAGTTGTTGTCCTACTGGAAAAAATTGTCCTTTGGGAGATATGATTTGCCCAGAACAAAATCAATTGAAGCAGTCATTCCACAAATAGCTTTCAGAAGGTGCTTCCCAGTTCAGATTTATGTGTCTACTACATCTCTTTCCTTCACATTGCATGATGGAAATGCAGTGCAGTAGGGCTGTACTGGGGAATGAAATGTCTGAGAACATGTTGGAGAGGTCAGCAGATGCAGGGGTAGAGGGATGTGCATGACTACTAACTGTGGGCCTTTGGAAAACTATTTTTTCACTCCCTATTACATAGCTTTTACAGAAAGAAATCAGACTAGACCATTTCATGACAACAGCTGCAAGTCAATGTATCACGTTAATGTATATAGCTACCTCTCCTCAAAGGATCTGTGCAGATCATGGTGGTTAAAGTACAACTCCGATCTGTGACAGTTAGTGTACTTCCTAATGTATGGTACCATGCTGAGGTGAGGGTTGTTGTAACATAGGAGTCTTTGGGTGCATTCCTGCTCCTCCAGGATCAACTGACAGACGACTCTCTGCTGGTGAGAGCTGGACACTAAGGCCCAGGGGTACAAATTTGCAGCTGAGGGTTTAGTTCCTTAAAGAGAAAGTACGGTTAGTGTTTAGGTGTTCAACTCCCAGAAGGGGATCCTCAAAACTTGTATCCTGTTTTTTACTATTGGAAGTACTTCATTAGATTTTCACCAGTCCATCCCAGAGTGCTGCTGCTGTGTTTGCTCAAAAGTGCTCCCACCTTATCAGGGCTGGGTGGTGTGGTGGCTGTTTCACCACTCAATATAGGAGGTGTGTCTCTCTAGATGTTAAGAGGACCATGGTCTGATAAATGTGCTGGGAGGATGCATGGTTCATTTCCACTGTCCCTGAAGGGATATGTACATACAACTTCTATCTCTCAGCACAGCAGTTCCATCTCTGTTGGTGCAGGAAGCTGTCAGCAAGTGCCCTGCATCTCCCCTGATCTGACTGTAGGAAGAAATACAAGAGTCATCGTGCCACAGAAGGAGGATGCTTCTCCCTGCAGCCTGGGGATTAGATCTCTCAGCTGGAGGTTCAGGGCTCTGGAATGATTTACTTCTTTGGCATTATATGATTATTGGATAAAATATATTAACTGTTTGAGAATAGGGAACACACTCTAAATGCTTCTGTATTTGTTTTTAGCATTAGCCATTGGAGGTGTCTACGGGTGGGATTCATCTTGTCTAACTGCAGATGTCTACATCTAAGCAGAGCAGAGGTGGATGTAGATATTGCCTGAGACTGTGATGAGATTTGCCAGATGCATTGGGTGACATGCACCATTATGCCCATGCACAGATCTGAGTTAGTGAGGAGAAACAGGCCTTCTCTGTATTTCTGTTCTCTGCTCGTTACTGGATAATTGCCAGGTATGTTCATGCAATTAATTCCGAGTTAACGCAGTAGAGCAGACTCCTTCAGTCTAGCAACCACTTCATCCTTCAGAAAAAAAACCCAAGAAAAACCAAAAAACCTACTGCCATCTTGAGTTCCACTGGTTGGATTAGGGAAAAAGATACAAAGTATTAAATATTTACATGTACAATATGATTTATTTATTTTTTTACCAAAACCTGTAATTTTAATAAACAGATTCGTCAGAAGAATTGGGAACCCTGACAGCAGTAGGGAGCCAGCTCTGACCTTTGTCTCCTGGCAAACACTTGTGCACCCACTGGTTGCAGGGAAAACCATGACTATTTTTGCTTTGCAAGCACACTGTTTTGCAATGCTTTTGCAGACTACTCCCAACTGCAGTGCTCATCCCAGTCATCTGTGGACTGCAGTTTGAGTGACAGCATAGCAAAGGACATTTTTTTTGAAAGCAATAGTTCAAGAGTTGATCTGAATGAAATTTTGTGTTGTTTTTTTCCTGCTCAAAATTCACCTTTAAGTCATTAAAATTTTCTGAGAGAGGTAGAACAGTGATCAAAACATTTTTACTCTCTATTTAAAAAAAAAGAAAGAATTCTTTTGTTTGTTTTGAGATTTCTATTTTTAGAGGCTGACCTAGCCTTAATTAAAAAATAATAAAGTACTTCCCCTTCCTCTCTCCACTCTCCATGAAAACAAAAGGCTTTTTATTTACTTTTGTTTGAAATAAACCTTTTGTTAGTTTGAAGTTTTGAAGTGCTTTGTTTTGGGTGTGGACACTGAAAGTTATTTGGTTTTGGTCAATCCCAAACAATTTTTGGCCAGTGAGATGAAAAAAGTGCAATTATTTGCTTAGTTCTTGTCATGAATTTGAGTTCTGAAGCTGCAAGCATGCAAAAACTTGTTCTGCGTTGTGTTTCAGCCGGACATGAATGTCTTCAGTGGTGACTTAGCCAAACCTCTCCTACAAAGGAACAGCATTTGTTCAACAGTTGTGGGAAATCAGACAGAGCTGTACACAGTAAAAAGAAGTCCATCCAGAAGTCCTTTCAGTCTTTTGAGGTCTACAGCCTGAGGTAGCCTTGGGAGATCCTCTGTTGGATGTTAAGTGTACAGGCAATACCCACAGGGACCAATCCCAGCCTGACAAACAAACCAACCCCAGGTGGTTGTAGAGAAAGTGAGCAGACTAACTTGATGTTGACAAGTGGGTGATACAGATGCAGGGGTTAATTTGACTTTTGGTTAGAAACTGCAGTGGAAGCAATTTTGGGAAGCATTCTGGAGAAGGCCATACAATTAGTGTTTGCCTCTTGTGTTTGTTTATAATTCTGACTGTGCTAGATGATGCCACATTTTGAGACCAGGGATGTATGGGCCATATTCTTCTTTGGAAAGGTGTTTAAATGGTCTTGCTTTAACACACAATCTTGGCTCATCTCAGACAAATTGGGTACACACATGCGTTTCTTATGACTTCAAGATGTCTTGCAGTGACAGGAAACAAGCGTAATGTGCATGTACAATGATTTGAAGGAAAGTTGAAGAAATACAGGGGTCCCAAGTTTGTTAACACTAAACTACAACTAGTGTAGCGTGAGTGGTATTGGAGACAGCTGAGTTATCCCTGCAGAATTAAAGCACAAAATGCCTGCAGATTGTCATATTATACATATGTTCAGCATCAATATTTAAAGCTTAGACAGTAAAAACATTTTGCAGAACGGCACAGGCAGAGAGAGGGGAAAATTGATCATTGCATTTTGATTTGAAATACTTGTAAGGCGAAACATGACTGTGCAGCTTCTAATCTGATACGGCCTGGCACCACCTATCTGCTTTAATGCTGCAGGCTCAGACTTGCCTTTTAAACCACGGCCTGATGGTTAGAAATGCTCTCCACCAGTGTGCCAAGATTTCACGCTCAGTGCCCTGCTCACCTGACGCTTACCCATGGGACACGCCGGGTGATGTGCTAAACCCTTCAGCTGTCTCCTGCCACCCCGCACCATCCATCTGTCTGCCTCTGAAGTCAGTCCCTGTCTGCCTGTGACCTCTTTACACCGCACTAGCAAAATTTAAGACAGGTGAGGACCTTGTCTTAGCTATTTATGGCTTAAGTGGGAGAAAGATGTGAGAATTTTCTTTTTAGAATGTCGGTTGTCCCAAATGGCTGCACATGTGTAAATAGATGTAAGTGTTCCACTTCCTCAAGAGTCTGTTTTCTTCCATAGATTTAGCTTTCTTGTTGCAGAGCAGTCACTGACTTCTCTTTGCCTTTGCAGAAAGTTCGATTTCCAGCTTCTAGGGAAGTTGTAAATCTTAGCAACGCATATCACAGTGTTTTGAGAAAGATAAAAATCTGCTCTTTCCGCAGGTGATTTTCTGTAACCCATCAGTTCTGCACTTTATTGAATAACTTGGTACTAAAAGCCAACATACGTTTATTTTAAAACGTTGCTATTAAATGGGGACTTAAAGCCCTTCAAAGCCACAGGTGAAGTAGAGTGCCCTCTTTTTCAGGTTAAAATAGTTAAAAATATGTATTAGAAAAGCTTGATTCTAAGTAAATGTCAGATATCACCTAATTTCTCCAATGAAGAAATTCCTTTTCTTTCTTGTTAATTCAGTACATGCTGCAGTGTGAGGTATACATCGTTAACCCTTTACTGTCTTGTGCCACTGTAACTTTTATAGGCTCCTTTGAAGAACTATGTCTCACTAAGATACCATCACTTTAATTTGAAACATACCTTTAGTTAGATAAATATCTGGGACATGGAGTTGCTCAGCACCACATATCAGCTATGCTGTTTAGTAGTCAAATGGTTAAACTTATTCAAAGGAGCTGGCAAGCTTCATGTGGCAAATTCACTGGAAATATATTTATTTTTACTGTGGAACCAAGCCCACATAAAATGTCTTGAGAGAATCTGCTCGTGAAAACCTGGATTAATAATGGAGAAAAATAAAACAAGAGTGATAGTCTGAATCAGGCTCTTAAGTTTTGTTAGAGCGCAATGTCTTTAGATAAATACCTCAGCTTTGTAAAAGCAGACTTTCAAACCATCACAGGCTTATCTGGAATGTCAATATTTATTACAAATTAAAATGCAAGAAATCAAACTGTCAGGGCTTTTTTTTTTTTTTCAAGCTCCATGTTTCACTTGAGTGTTCTCTAGAGCTTCTGGGGGAGAAACTCAGAGGTGACAAGCATCCTGAGAGCACTGCAGCCCCCAAATAGGCACTCACCTCACTCCATCTTGGCTGCTGCACTGTCATTTCTCACCTTGACTTTGTCATGAGAAAAAATCTTCTGAGCATCTCTGAGGCTTGGGGCACATGGGGGTGCAGGCGTCCTACTCCCCTCCTCACAGGACTGTCTTTTTTGTTTAGTGTTGGAAAAAACCTGCTGCAAAGCTGAGAAAATAGGAAAATACTGGGATGGGATCACCAAACCCCACCCCAGTTCAGTTGCTCAGCTGTGACCACCCAGCCTATAGTGTCCTGGTGGACGGTGCTACCAAGCCTTGTGGAACTGTGGCCTCCATGCAGATCCTTCCTTGGCATGAACAGCCTTGAACAGTCACTGCTTACAAACCTCCCCCCCTCCTCCTATTTTACCTGCAAGTTTTCTGCAGCCGCAGGTTACTTTGCTCAGTTTTATAGTCAATATCTAAGCAAATTTCAAAAGACCAAAACCTCTCAGCCAGGAAGGGGCCACGTTGGTTTTGCTGTTCCTGGTAGTCAAGTATGGTTCTTCTTGTTAGCTCACGAAGCTAAATGTCACCTTTAATTATGGCAGATATTAATTTAATAGGAACAGATATTTAATCATCTCAGGGTCTTCCTCCCACAGTGGGGGACTGTTATGCAGCAGGC
The DNA here is from genome assembly GCA_024336885.1 of Actenoides hombroni. NCBI lineage: Eukaryota > Metazoa > Chordata > Aves > Coraciiformes > Alcedinidae > Actenoides > Actenoides hombroni. Next base: position 106,652,927 of record WUAM01000431.1, on the reverse strand, counting down.
CCATCTGAGTCCCCACTTCTCAAGTATGCTTACAGCAAAAGCACAGGCTTGCTTGCTTGTGGAGGCACCCCATTATGCCCTGACAAACTTCATCTTCAGTCAATTTGAGTGAAATAAAAAAGAGCAAATAAACCAAGTAAACTATCACCAGGACATGATACTCATCCCAGATCCCTGACTGCCTTTTATTTGTCTCATCAGAGAAGTAATGGCTGTGCATGATCTTATATGAGCACAGGGGGAAGGGTGAGGAGTGCAGGATTTTGTGTGCTGATGCAGTGCTCTTATAGGAACCCCAGGGTTTTCAAATAAGAAAGTGCTTAGAGGCAGTTTATGTAGCCAAAAATGAGGTGGTAAATGGTTGTACTGGGGCCAATATGGGGGCAAGTTGGCGTGCCTATTTATAGGGCTGCAGTGCTGTCAAGCTATTTGATACATCTGTGGTTCTGTGTGGGAAAGCCCATGAGAGGTTTGGGTGAAAACGTGAAGCTCTTAAGGATTTTAATATGATTTGTACTGCCATTTAATTTTTAATAAAACTTTGAATAAAGTTGTGATTAAATTGCCATCATGAGTGGAAGATTCCACTTTAACATAAAACATGAGAGTACCGAGAATGGACTAAGATAGGTTTTACAATATGGAGGTATGTACCTCTCTCTCAAAAACATTGGATAATGGATTCTATCAAAATGGAAAAAAGGAAGGTATAGATTTAAAAAAAAATAAAATCTGCTGTGTAGTCAGTAGTTCCACATTTTGGAAGAAATTGCTGAGCTTCTGGCATCCTTAAATAATACCCTTTTCACATGATAGTTACACTGCTCCAAAGACAGTATAAGAAACCATGCCAAAAATTCTTCTGTTTCGTTTGCATGAAATTGAACTGACAGATATACCTGTCTATGTTATGTCCAAGAAAATGTCTTGTTAGAAATGTGTGAAAATATATTATATGACAGATGCTGAAAATGTTTCAGATACAGCAATAAATTGATTGTGGTTTCTGGACCAGATGTGAACTCTGTTTAAAATTCATCATGCTGGTCTCTATTCTAGCTCTGCACTTAAATAAATGCAGAGAAGTGGCTTTGCTTTTCAATGAAACCCATTATAAGAATAGAAGAGCTTCTTTCCGTCTAATAAAGAATAGCCCTGACAGTAAGGCTTGCATCCGCAGAACAAGTATTACAAGCACAAACTGAACTAAGAGAAAGCTGTGCCAGTTCTCAGTTTTTGCTTTATTAATGTGCATGAAAATGCTTGGCATGTTGAAGCCACTGCAACCAAGAAGACTGTGATGCATATTATTTTCAGTTTAGAAGGAGATTCACAGCCATGAAGCAACCAAGGAGGGAAAAGGATGGGGGTTTTCAAGACACGGTGTTGTTAAAGGGGAAGGAGCCAGTTGCAAAGGTGCTGTAGACATGACTGGGTGCAGAGAATCAGTCTGTGCTTCCCAAGCCCTTTATTTTGAAGCCACGTGTTCCTTTTCCCTGCAAGGGAAGGCGAGAGCCAGACAGTTTTTGGCATATAGCTTGGGAGCTGCACTACCCCAGCTGGGCAATCCAGACTGCTGAAGTCAGGTGCTTAGGCTGCCCCTTCAATCCACAGGCACCTCTGAAAACCAGCCCAGAAAGACCGATGTGGAGAGCCTGGGAGAAGGGAAGAGGAAACAGGGGGCAAATGGGTGTTTGTGAGCATTTCCAGCCACCTCCCAGCTCTGACACCTGGCTCTGAGTGGCATGTTTGACACCTCCCACTCCAGCTTGACACCTCTGAATCCTCTTCCACTATGGAGATAGCAGGTACCCTTTTCTCCAGTGCTGAGGGAACAGAGCTTGCTTATCCTTTTTTGTTAGTGCCCTGTCCTGAGAAGGAGAAAACCCCCAGGGAAAAGGAGAACCTTCTTGCTTCCCCACTTTGCAGTTCCTTGGTAGGGGACAGGTGCTTTTGTCCAGGGCAGATTGTGCCTACATCCTCCTTGGTCTATGACTCTATTTTAATTTGCAGCACAACCAACCTCTTGTGGTCTATGAGGAGAGTTGTGTATCTTTGTAGTGACAAGTGTTGTGAACATAATGTAGGTTTTATGACTGCTCCTTTATATCTGCTAATTGCAGTCAAGAGGAAATTTTAAAATTTTATTTCTATGTACTCACAAATAATGTCTGTCTCACCCTCTCTCTTTTTAAAGGAAAACCAGTTCATTTATTCCCCTGCCCCAAAGGAGCATCCACAAGGAAGGGAGAGATGACACCTATGGATATCTCCCAATATGTCCCTCCTCTGTTTTAAAGGATATTTGAGGCTCTTATTTGATATAGTGTTAAAGACACATGAATTCCTCTCTGCTGTCAGATGAAGGCTTTCTTAGAGTAAAGCTACTCTTCATACATGCAACATCTAGACCTTACTAGCACGACACCCTTGTATTAGAGAAATACTTAGGCTTGTCAGACACCATCAATAGGGATTATATATGAATTTTTCTACTTCCCTCATTCTTTTTTGCCTTCAGAACTTTACATTGAAAAATATTGCCCAAATTATGTAAAACCTTATATTCCAACAGCTCTCTAGTTGTGATAGATTGAGTCAGAACTGTTTAATTTATGTGGAAATTTCTTTTCTGATACGTATCTGCAGCTCCTCTACATAATCACAGCCACCCTCTTATCCTCCAGTGACTTCTAGTTGTCTGAGCTGTCTGTCCATAAACACTTGTAATGCTGGACTGCCTCTTTGTTAAATATGTGCATAGAACTCAAATCCAGCAAAAACTCTGGGCTGCCATGGACATAGCTTCTGTCCTTTCTGTAACTTGTAATCATATTGCAAGCCAGAATCCTGATTAAATTACAGTTGTTATGTGGGTTGGACTGGAGGGTTTTCTGAGTTTTCTGCTCGTTAAGTACATTGTTAACACTGTCAGTTTAGCTTTGTTGAAAGTCACAAATCTTGTCATGAGCCTATAACCTTTGAAGGTTATAAGGCTGAAAATATTTGTTAAATATATTTATTTA
>WUAM01000431.1:106627106-106645541 GCA_024336885.1 Actenoides hombroni | reverse complement strand
ATGGCTTTAAGAAAAAAAAAAGGTGATCAATTTCTGTGCCATCTCCACACCCTTGCGGCCCATTTGAGCACAGAGTCTTCAGCTGTGGCCAAACTTCAGGGCAAGATAAGAAAAAAAACCCACCAGTCAGAAAACATGCAGCCAGATGCATACTGGAAAAAAAATAAATCCAGTACTTCCAGGTTTCTACAGGTGAGCTGTTGAAGTCTTAACCCATGCAATTTGATTATGGTCATGGGAATGAGTGTTTGATAGCCCTTGATGAGTGAATATACTGTCCCCCTGGGTGGAAGTCTGCCTGTCACTTGGTGAACAGGGTCAGAAAGCATCTATGCTGTTTGTAAACCTCCCTGAATGTTCATGGTATTTTCTGCAAAACAAGGAGTTCATCCACGGCACTTGGCAAATAGTTCAGCTAAGTGCAGGGGCACAGGGGTTTGATAAAGCAGTTTTCTGCCCCAGATAGTTCCTCTGGGTGGGATTTGGCAGCTCTAATGGAGGCTGAGAGTAAGTTTTGAATTCATTCATCTGACAATAGAAACCTGAGCCAAAGCTAACATAGATTTTTATGCTCATTTACAGACCTCTACAGACTAAAGGGTTCATAAAGGAGTTCACTGATACCTTGTTGACAATGGTGATGAAATACCCTGACTTGTCATCCTGGGAGATTTCAACACACACATCGACAAGACTGCAGATACAAAGTCCCACAAACTCACCTCCTGGCTTTCCTCCCAAACACTTTCCCGATATGTCTACACTGACATTTTCAGTCAGCCTTGAAGTATCTCCTTTAGTGGGTCTGAGTAGTATGTGTCACCCCGACAGAAAATTTCAGTGGGCTGCATGCAGGGTTTAGTGAAGCACCCTGCTCTCGGACAGTACTAGGAAGAGGTCAGCAGCCAGGATCACAGGATATGGTGGTGTTGAGTTCCTTTGTATGATGGCTGCAAATGTGCTGCAGAGAGTGTGATAGCCATGATCAACAATGGAGCTGTGACTGGGGTTCATAGTGTGGGTGCTTATTTGGTGTAAGCTTAACAATGAACTTAAGGTCACTTCTTACTACCAGTGTTGGTCATCTTTGCTGATTTAATCTATGTGCTCTTTGATCTGCTTCATATTGATCATCAGTAATGTGGACCTATCCCAAGGGCCGTCTTGAGTCTGGGGCAAGCAAAAAATTCAATCTCTACAAGTGGACCGGAGCAAGAGAGATTAGGTGGAGTTAGCAGAGAGGGTACCAAGCTGGTGCACAGGAGTAGTAGCATGAAGAGATCTTCAGGTGTGTTAGTACTGGTGGGTCTCAGATGATCTCTAGCTCCAATTTAGCTTTTATCAGATTCTCTACAAATAGCCTCTCAGAGGAGAGCAACACTGCATCAGTGGGCCAAGGTGATGAGGACCTGGGAAGCTCCTCCTACCCTGCACAAGTTCCCACAAGGTCTGTACCCAAATCCCCATAGGCATCTTGTTCCCTCCACCTGCACAGAGTTCCTCAGGGCTGTTGGGTTGGAGAGAACGAGGAGGGAGTGGGAATCCAAGGGCAGGAAAATGGCAGCACTAGAAAAACAACACTGTCATCATGAATCCGGCTTCATCTTTGGTGATGTGGCATGAGAGGTCAGGGAGCCTTCCTCAGCTGCAACAGCAAAGCAGCAGACAGTTCCTTATCCTCTGGCAGGGATATCTCCAGCCAAAGTGGTCACAGGGAGCAGCCAGCAAGCACGCTGCTGAAAACCACGAATGACGACTCATAGGATTCACTGATGCCCCAGCTGGGCATCAAATCAAGAGTGTCTGAGGAGTGGATGTTTGTTACCTTTTAAAATGCATTTTCTTTGTTTCCAAGTCACTTGCAACCTTTGGGAGATGTTTCTTGGCAGAAAACCAAATTAAGCTCCTACCTACACAAATTCTTATATATAAGTTTGAAATTAAATCGAGTTACAGATCCCTTCCCTTCCCTTCCCTTCCCTTCCCTTCCCTTCCCTTCCCTTCCCTTCCCTTCTCCTCTCTTTTTCTTTTCTAGAGTAACAAATTTGAACATGACAATGGTCATGATTTCCTTGCTTTAACTTAAGCAACCTGTTTCTTTTCCCCTGGCTGTTTTGGTTTCCTAACGAACAGACACAGATTCGCTATGCTGTCCTGCTACTGTAGGAATAACTGCACAGGAACAAGCATGGTTGCTGAAACAGTGATGAGGAAAAAGTCCTTTTGCTTTCTGTTGACAGTGATAGTTTGTTGCTATTCAATTAGACCTTCAACATGATCATCAGAACAAAGCTGTTAACATAAATGGAGACACATATTTTTTTAATTACTTGTTAAAAAACATTTAGCTGCCATTCCCAAAATCAGTGAATCTTGTCTCACAGGTGCAGTTACCAAGCGCTTTTTTAGTGCTTTTATTTTCATCCAAGCATAACAGAACTTGACTCTAGATCACATACCTTCTGTTACTGAAATCTGAGTAATGCATTAAGTAATGGATGAATCTGTCTGGATTGACTAATGTGGTTACAGGAGTTTATCCCAATTTGAGATGCATGAATCTGGGCTGAGAAGAGACAGTTTTAAGAAAGTGTAAATACCTCTAGGGGACCCTGGGAGGAAGGGGATGTTTAGGTGCTCACACTCCACCTGAATGTGCCACACACACATCCTGCCTTTTTTCTCCCTCTCTTTTTTTTTTTTTTTTTTTTTTTTTGTCTTGTCATTTTTCCTGGAGCACTGCCTAAAGGAATGAATTAAGCCTGTTAGGGCATGGGTTGATGTTGTGATGTTTATAGCCCAAATAGTGTGATGATTGTTTTATGATGTTTGTGTTTTTGCATCACGGATGCCATGATGTTTGCACTGTGATGTAGTCATCTGGGGAGGGCAGGGCCATGGTTACATTACATGTATGCATGCCATGTGTGGTATAAAATGCACATATAAATCATGCATGCCCAGAGAGTGTGTCTGGGTGCTCTCATGCCACATACAAGTACTCATGAGGAACAGGTGTGCAGTCACACAGCCAGGGATGAAATGGCTGAGGGTGGCTTGCAAAGCCAACAGCCTGTCAGACTGATCAGTGTTGCAGGCTCCTGTGAAGTTCTCCATCAAAAGAAACGGCCTGTGTTTGCCCAACAGTGTACAGCTCTGGTCTGCAACTTCAGAAAACTCTCCTTGGCAAGGGGGAGAGAGGCCCTGGGGCAAAGACTCATGCCCTAGAGCTGGTGGCATTCCCACGTGGGTGTGGAGATAGGAGATGAAACATCCCCAGAGTGATAAGATATTGTGGTGCTTCTCAGCAAAAGAAACAAGACATCTTTCATAGCTTGAAGGATGAAGCTCATACCCAGGAGAGCTGCCTGCTTGGCTCCTGCTGGTCCTCTAACAGGGGCTTCTGGAGTCAAAGCAGAGGAGAGGCCAGGGGGAACAACAATGCATCCTGGGGTGTGTAGGCTACTGCATTTCATCTAAGGGAAAGTGTTTATCAGGAAATACTCTGACTACTTGATGTTCACAGACACGTAAATCACAATTATTAAATTGTTTTTAACAGTCCTTTTCTTCTGAACTAAAGACTGCCCTGATGGCTGCTCCTTCCTGCTTGTCTTTCTTCAGCTGAAGTGACACTGAAGACATCATCATGCAAAACATAAAGTCTCGCAGCACTGAAGCATCCCTCTTCCCCACTCAACCATCAGACCAGATACTGCTTCCCTACTTATCTTGTGGGCCTTTAAGTCAAGCGTGAAGCATGCTTTTGCATCAGTGACCACATGTGAGAACTGCGCAGTTCATGTTCCTTTACCCCCACCCTCAGCCTTGCTATTGTTATCAATATTTTGTCACCGGTTTCTATTTCAGTAACCAATGTGTAATCTGCAAATGCCAGACCCCTGCTCCCATCCACAGGGCAGATCTAAATGTCCTTCTTTAGCTAAACCGTGGTTTTCACTTGATCTGTCGGCACTCTTACCACATACGCTACAGTGAACCAAGTGCCTTTGTTCTCCTAAAGCAATACTGCCCCAGGCTGTTCTTCCAGTAGACATTAGTTCTTTTGTTTGGATAAAAGGGTGTCATCACTCATTCAGGATGAGAATATGATTCAGCCTTGTCTCTTCACATTCACAGCCCAATCTTCATAAATACTTGCTTTTACAGCATATTATATGTATATTCATACGGTTGACATCAGTGGGCCAAATTCTGCTCTGACATGAATCTGCTTCAGTCCTGCTGTTCATGTTGGAGTTGTGGGGAGTCTAAATCAGAGGAAAGTATGACCTGTAGCCAATCCTATTTCAATGTAGACTTTCTCTGAAAATGAGATGTGAGAGTGCCAGTCACTATATGGTATTACGCCCAAATCAAGAACAAACAATAAAAATAGTTAAGTAAACTAATTTTCCATTAAGCATTTCTGTGATTGTAGGATCATGTGTGCTTGTAAATTTAGCACAGCAGAGACAACTTTATAAGCAAAAAATGGGGTAGTTTCTTTCTTCCTTGACGACCATGAAGACTGAAATTGAGACCTTTGCACTGAAAACTGTCTCTGGGACAAAATCTGAGCACTGTTATCTCAAAGCCATTAAGACAGAAAAGCTACATCAAAACAGAGACCTGTGTGTGATCCCCAGTGCCTGGAACTGCCTGAGCCCATGGTGTAGCAGTGTTCACAATAGTGCCTACTCCTTCCCACTCTGGTTTCCACCCCAGAGAAACCTGATGTTAGCAGCCTGATGGAATGATGGTGTGTCCTGGCCAAGTTCTTGTTCCAGGCCCAGCCTGCTGAAGCATGTGTGTTAAACTCCATCTGATCAGGACACTTCATAATCCTTGTAGATGAGCTTGCAAAGGATAAACTGAGAGTTTCATAATGCACGGGTTGTATTTATATCACTGGGATTTAAAAAATGGCATTAAAAACTTCAACTGATATGTTCTGGGAAAGTATCTTGCAGAATTTTCTGAAATGACAGGGGGTCTAAACAGCAGCCTGTTGAAGCATGTGTGATTTTTTTCCACTGCCTTCAATGAATTTTGGGTTCATACCTACCAAGGAAGTTCCTTAATGTTGGCTGTTGTCATGTTGGCTTCAGGTAGATAACCAAAATTTTGGGTGCTCACCTCTATTTACTGAAAGTACACTTTAAATAAAATCTTCCCCATTATGTGTTCCTTCTTCTCTTCTCCACTGGACTAAGATTGCAATTTCTTTTCTAGAAAGGCTGTATTTGAGCAGAGATACCACTGAAAAGTGGTGAATAATAATTAATCAGCATCTGCTAGAGCTTCTTGCTCTGCTCCTGAAACTTCAGATTTGTTGTTATGTCTGTAAGTCATGGACTGGGAAATACAATGACCTCTTTCTGCCCTGAGGTTTCACCCCTGTCTGATTTTTCAAATCAGAGCTGTACACTTTAGTGTACAGCTGTGTCCCAAACTGGATCTCTGTCATCTCAAGGGAGAACTGGGGATGCAAGAAGACCTCTAAAATGCATAAAAATACTTTGACTGCAGTGATTTATGTAATGATAGCAAGGGTGTAGAGTAATTATTTTTTCCTTTTATTTTTTTTTTTTCCTCTGGACAAAAGCTCCTAAAATTTTCTGCAATTGAGCTAAAAGATACAGAGAGATACAGGATATGAGTGACTTAAAAATAATTCCTCACAACATCTGTTAACACTGAGACAAGCTAATGTTACTTTATTTCATGAACTAAGGAAGTGGAAAAGAGCCTTAAGGAAAACACATTAGGATAAGCTTAAGGAAGAACGTAGAGCATGTGGTGGCACATGGGTAAGGAGGCCTGGATTACCTCCGTTAATAACTCACCCAACACACTTCTTTTCTAATCTATTAATTTCCATATTTACCTTAAATTGCTTTACATAAGAATTTCCTAGACTTAGCTGTGGCTTTCCAGTGTATTAGAAAGTTTCTGTTTGGTGTGGAAGGATTTGTGATCAGCCAAACATTTCATGGCCCTGCTGGTAATGTGTTAGGGATCCTTCCTGACATCAAAATTTATTTTAAGGAAAGCTTGTCCTAACAGTCAGAAAAGCCTCTAAAAGGTCAACTGTTGAGCCTTGAAAGCTTTTTAGAGGCTACTTCAATGTCTATTGAAGCCAGCAGAAAAGCTCCCAGTGACTTCAGGATATATTTTATTGGGACACTTAAGTGAGGAGCTGGCTAAAGTGAGTAACTGCTTTGAAGATGTTAACATTCATGGGACTGTATAACATCCATAAATTATGTGTTCTAGTACCCATTCATTTTTTTTTTTATTAAATAAGAGTATTTTTCATAAATCTACTGTCAACACTGGTATGACAAATAGAGTTGTCAGTTCTGAGTTTGACTTGGGAGGCAATCAGTTTGTTGTTAATTAATCTGATTGGAAAATTAATGGGGCACGTTACTGGGTGAATGGTGTTGAAAAATGTTATGGTTCTGTCTGTTCATCGCTGAATGATGCAGATGCATTGGACACCTTATGTGAAAAATGATGGCAAAAACTGTGAAGTTATTCAGCATTTTTTTTTATTTATTTTTTTTCCCCAGTGTTGGGCTTTCCGGGACTGAGAGATAGCAGTTTATCTGCTATATGAATCCTAACTCCTCCTCTTCAGGAAGAGTGATGTGGGGATTCTTGCTTGGAAGTGTCATCATAAAAATAGGACCTGCAAAGCTTTCTCCGTGATTCACCATAACAAAAGACCTTTTGTTTCGAAAGCCAGACAAGACTGGTAACGGACTGCATACTTGACTAACACGTCATGTACAAACCCAGCCACTTAAAATCATGGAAAATTCAGAACATCATAAATCTTACACCAACTGCATCATTTTATTTATTCAAATTTTTTTCAGATATTTAAAATAAATAAAATATGGTCCTATATAGGCTCTAAGCACTCTGCCAACTTACAACTGCAAAACCAAAATGCAATATAATTGACTCACTGCTTCTACCAAACTGAAGTAAATAAACACTGGAGCTCCATTCATCAACCAGTCCTCTCAAGGCTCCTCAAAGGGCTGCTCCAACACATGGGCCTTGTAACATGTCCTAAAAGTCAATAAATACAGATGCTGTCAGACTGCATGAAGGGATTTATGAAGCCAAGCAAGCTTTTTGAGAGTATCTTGCTGGCTATACCTTCTCTTTTATACTGAAGGGAACATAATCCAGTCATCTGTGCTTTTAATGCCTGCATCTCTGAGAGATGCATCACCAAGTATTTGTCTTAGGAAGGATCTTCCCTGGAGGCTCTGGGCTCCTTAGGCCCAAACCATCATATTCAAATCAGTCAGGCCACTCAAAAGTAGCCAGCTTGGGTCCCAGAGCAGAGATGTGCATACCAGGTGTGTAATTGCCTTCTACATCACAACCTGCTTCCAATTAAATTGCAATGTAGCCCCATGTGAAGGATGTGCTGCAGGAGTAAGCCGGAAATGACAAAAACACAGGTGATGAGTGCAAGCTATCCCTCTGAAAGTAAGAACTGTGGCCATTTATGCAGGCATATGTAATAAACTCTCTGGGACCCACTGTCAAGAGTAAATGTAACCCAGTCGAAAGGTGAGAACCATGTATGAAAGAGGGTCTCTGTACAAATCAGTCTCTGTCAGTCTGACCTCTGTGCCTGGGAAGGTCATGGAATAGATCCTCATAGAAGCTCTGTTAAGGCACATGGAGGACAGAGAGGTGATTTGAGACAGTCAGCATAGTTTATGAAGGGCAAGTCCTGCCTGACCAACCTAGTGCCTTTCTACAATAGAGTGACTACATCAGTGGCCAAGGAAAGGTCAATGGATATTATGTATCTGGATTTCTGCAAGGTCTTTGACCCGGACCCCCACAACATCCTTCTCCCTAAGTTGGAGAGATATAGATTTGATGGCTCGACTATTCAGTGGATAAGGAATTGTCTGGATGGTCGCATCCAGAAGGTAGTGGTCTATGGCTTGATGTCCAAATGGAGATTGGTGATGAGTGGTGTTCCTCAGGGTTCTGTACTGGGATCAAAGTTGTTTAATATTGTCATCAATGATATCAACAGTGGGATTGAGAGCACCCTCAACAAGTTTGCAGACAACACCAAGCTCAGTGGTGCGGTCAATATGCCAGAGAGAGAGAATGTCATCTAAAGGGATGTGGACAAGCCTGACAATTGGGCCTGTGTGAACGTCATGAAATTCAAGACCAAGTGCAGGGTCCTGCACCTGGGTCAGGATATCAGTATCAGTACAGGCTGGGGAATTAAAGGATTGAGAGCAGTCTTGTGGAAACAACTTCAGGGTACTAGTGGATGAAAATCTGGACATGAGCCAATGGTGCACACTTGCAGCCCAGAAGGCCAAGCACACCCTGGGCTGCATCAAAAGAAGCATGGCCAGCAGGTCAAGAGAGGCGATTCTGCCCCTCTACTCTGCTCTGGTGAGACCTCACCTGGAGTACTGTGTCGAGCTCTGGAGCCCTCAACACAAGAAGGAGATGAATCTGATGGAGAGGGTCCAGAGGAAGAACATGAAAATGATCAGAGGGCTGGAGCAATTCTCCTATGAAGACAGGCTGAGGGAGCTGGTGTTGTTCAGCCTAAAGAAGAGAAGGTTCTGGGGACACATTATAGTGGCCTTCCAGTACCTGAAGGGGGCCTACAAGAAAGCTGGGGAGGTCCTGTTTATAAGGGCTTGAAGCAATAGGATGAGGGGAAATGGTGTTAAACTAGAGAAGGGTAGATTTAAATTGTACATTAGGAAGAAGTTCTTTACTATGAGGGTGGTGGAACACTGGAACAGGTTGCCCAGGGAGGTGGTGGAGGCCTCATCTCTGGAGACATTCAAGGTCAGGCTTGATGAAGCTCTGAGCAACCTTATCTAGTTAAGGATGTCCCTGCTCACTACAGGGGGTTGGACTAGATGACCTTTAGAGGTCCCTTCCAACCCAAACCTTTCTACAATTCTATGAATAGTGCGCTAAAGGCTTAGCAGAGGATGGCACCAGATAGCAACGGCAAGTTCAGACTTTCAGGGATTCAGAGAGACTAAGGATGTCTTGCACCACTGATCTTGTTAAGCTTCATTACCTTGCATTCAAAGGAAAAGGCACTGTGATGACAGCACTCAATTTGCTAGGTGGCCTCCTAGGACATTAATTTTGTTCCTTAAAGCAGAGGGAGACAACCTGAAGAGAGTGGCAGGGAAGTGGCCCACAGGCTGGTGTTGCAAGCTGACCATCTTTGAAGATAGAAGAATGGTTTGGGGCATGTTTGTCTGCCTTGTCTAAGGAGACAAGCATGTAAAATTTGAAAATGATTTCTTGATGTAGGAGTTGGCTTGAATAGGCAGGAGGATATTAAAGTTATAAAGAAGAAGTTTATAAAGGGAACACTATACTTTTACTTAGTAGGAAATCAAACTCCTGAGCAAGTAAAGAATAAAGCTGTTCAAGGACATAAGGCCAACAAGTCCAGTCATTTTTGTGTCGGGTAGCTGGGCATATGTTTCATGAAAGAGTATCAAATGTGGGTGAGATAATTTGCATAATTATTTTTTTTCTTTATGACTTGACTGAAACATCTGTTTGAGGTAGTCTGGATATTTTTCTCATTCTGGATGTGAATAATAATAATATGACTGCAACTTTGACCACGAAAATTAAGTACAATCTAGGAGCATTTAAGATGCCATTTTTAAAGGCAGAATAAAAATGGGAAACAAAGGCTGGATTTATTAGGGGAGTGGGTTGAAAGGGTCATTATTCAGGGGTTAGGATGCTCAACCAGGACTGCAAAGGTCCAAGCTTTCTCTCTGCCAAATGTTGAGCAGAGCCTTGAGTCCATCCTCCCCTAACCAGTGAGCAGAGCTTTTTTTCCTTCTGTTAACATCTCAAATGCACTGAAGTTCAGCAAAAATCAGATCTAATTATGACAGATAGAGAGAAATTGATTACAGAACTGAAGCAAATGTCTGCTTATGTGCAGAAGATTGTGTCTTGATTATATTTGTGTGCAAAAAGAGTAAAATGCAAACCAGTAATATACATTCTTGGTTCTTTAAAAAGGCTAGTTTTGTAAAGCTGAAAACAATTATAAGCCAAATCTACTGGGAGAGTTTAAACAGAAAAACGTGAATGATAATTGCCAACTGTTTAAAAACATTTTACTAAAAAGCCTTACTTGTTATAAAACAAAACAACACAGTTTAAGTGAAAGCTGTTCTATTATACAAAACCCACATGTAACAATTGGAAGAAAGAGTGAGGCAACAAAAATTAATCTAAATCAGAATGGTGATAAATTTGTAAGGGAAACAAGAGAAATGTAAGTAGAGGTATTTGCCCAACAGAGTTAAAGATTATACAAGTTAAAGACAAGAAGAAGTGTTCGACATATGTTAGGGAAGAAAATCTATCAGTGATGTTTCTCTCAATGGATAGAAATGGTGGAATTATTTATACTAGCACAGAAAAGACAAGAATAGCTTTCTGTGTTGGTTGGAAAAAAAACAGCTGAAAATATATAATCCAGCAATAGCAATGATGTGTTTTCCATTACAACAATAATTCAAGAAAATATTTAAACAGCAGCTACTAAAGTAGGTATGTTAAATGAGAGGCTTGAACAACTTCTGTCCACAAGTTTGAAAAGAACAAGTCAAGAAACTGCTTTGGCTATAAATAGTGGTTTTCCAGAAGACACTGAACACTAGAAAAGTTCGAGAGGACTGGCAAGATACAGTCTTATTTATAAGACATGTATGGGATGAGAACACCAATTGTGCATTTCCATTTGATTTTTTGTGGTCTTAGAGAAATTAAAGTTGATGTCAGACTCTGCTAATAACTTTGTGAAAGAGATTATCATAGTAAAAACCTTTTAATGAATGTATATGCAACTAACTTGATTTCTTCATAAAACAAGATTATCATTATGGTCAACACAGCTAATAGTATTTGATGAAAGGTGCTTTGAATTCTGTATGACATTTAGCTTGGCACATGATGAAAATTTGATTAAGAAAACAAATGTTTCCTTAATTATAAACCTTAATTTTACAAATATCATTATCTATCCCACTCAATGCTTGTCAGGCTACACCTGGAATAGTACTGTGTCCAGTTTTGGTCCCAGCTATACAAAAATTATTTGGATAGGCTGGATAGGATCCAGTGAAGAGCCACAAAGATGATCAAAGGACTGGAAAGCTGCCATATGAGGAAGGGCTGAGAGAACTGGGTTTGTTCAGCCTTGAGAAAAGGTGGCTTATATGAGACCTTATCACCATTTTCCCATATTTGAAAGGTGGATAGAAAGAAGATGCAGACTCCCTCATTACAAAGAGCCATGTGGAAAAGATGAGGGGTAAAGGGTGCAAGGTGCTCCTGGGGAGATTTTGATTAGACACAAGGAGAATTTTTCACATGAGGAACCACAAGCCATTGGAATAATCTCTCTAAGAAATAGTGGATTCCCCAATGTTGGACACGTTTAAGATTTGGCTGGACAGAGTGCTGGACCATCTTGTCTAGATGATGCTTTTGACAAGAAAGGTTCGACCACATGATCCTTGAGGTCCCTTCCAACCTGGTATTCTATGATGAGCAGCTCTGAAAAGAAAGACAAATAAGGCCCTCGTGCACAAAAACTGAGGCTTCAAAGGAGAAAGAGCTGTACACCCTTATGTCACAGGACAACATGTGATTAATCCAAGTTATAGACACTGTCACATTATAGGTAGTCAGGATCAGTTCAGATCAACTGCCTTCTAGATCAGCCTTCTTTATGACCTGGATGCTTCAACTATCACCAAGCTACAGAATCAACTCAAATAAATACAGAAATGACTGTATTTGCTACAAAATGTCTAGAATAAATACAGAATGGAAAATGCATCCATGTATTAATCAGTCCTGCAAGCGGTTTTGTCCTGTTGTGGAGGGTGGGTGGGATTCTGGGCACCATTTAACCTGTTTAATTCAGCTCCTCCTTCTCTTCAGTCTCTTGGCATGTATTATGGCTCAAAGCAAAGCACCCCCCCATTATGTTGTGAGAGCAAGGCAACATCATGATCAGGACCCAGACACAAGTCTGGACCTTCTTATCACTCAACAGCTGAGCACAGAGCTGGTAGGAAGGTAGAAGAGATTGAAAGCAGAACAAGATAACAGAAATATTGACCAGTGGCCTTTTGTGATGGACCTTCCATGATTTTCTTTCCCAGATCAGAAGCAGTAGTAACATACTCAGTTCTTTTCTTGTCAAGACCTTTTCTTGGATACAGGTGTCTCCTCAGTTTTCCTATGAGAAAAAAACAAAGCTCCTGGGAGAAAGAGAAGGCTTATACAAGTGCAACCCTTGGATGAACTTTTTGTCTTCTTGGGCAGTTAAATATCAGAGACAGAGGTGAAACACTGGGAAGGGGAGGGAAGGTATTGTGGTTTAACCCCAGCCAGCAACTAAGCATCACATAGCCGCTTGCTCATTCCCCCTCTGGTGAGATGAGAGAGACAATTGGTAAAAGTGAGAAAACTCACGGGTTGAGGAAAAAAAAAATCTTTTAGTAGGTAAAGCAAAAGCCATGTGCACAAGGAGAGCAGAACAAGGAATTCAATTATCACTTCCCATCAGCAGGCAGGTGTTCAGCCATCTCCAGGAAAGCAGAGCTCCTTCATGTGTGATGGTTACTTGGGAAGACAAATGTCATCACTCCAAACACTGTCCCCCCTCAACATCTTCCCTTGGTTCTATATGATGAGTATGACATCATATGGTATGGAACATCCCTTTGGTCAGTTGGGTTCTGCCGTCCCAGATGTGTCACCTCCCAGCTTCTTGCATACCCCCAGCCTACTCACTGGTGGGGTGGGGTGAGAAGCAGAAAAGGCCTTGACTCTGTGTAAGCACTGCTCAACAGTAACCAAAACATCCCTGTGTTATCAACATTGTTTTCAGCACAGTTTCAAAACATAGCCCCACACCAGCTACTATGGAGAAAAGTAACTCCATCTCAGCCAAAACCAGGACAAAAGGTAACCAGTTTGAAGTGTGCTACTTTATCTCTCCCTTTCTGATCTTTGCACTAGGTCTTTAATCCACTTGGCTTATTTTCCAGTACTGCATGATTCAGTTAAAGACTCCTCTTTGACAAAACCTTTCCAAGTGCTTACAAAACCTACATGAGTTACACTGCATTTCCCATACCTCAAAGCTCAACTAGATATCTTGTATGTGGTGGGTTGACCCTGGCTAAATGCCAGGCACCCACCAAAGCTGCCCTATCACTCCCCTCCTCAGCTGGACAGGGGAAAGAATATATAACAGAAGGCTCATGTCTCAAAATAAGGACAGAGGGAGACCACTCACCAATTACCATCACAGGCAAAACCAGACTCGACTTGGGGAAAAATTAATTTCATCTATAGCCAATCAAATCACTGTAGGATAATGAAAAGTAAAACCAAATCTTAAACACACCTTCCCCACCACCATCTCTTCTTCCCAGACTTAACTTTACTCCCAGTTTTCTCTACCTGTCCCCCCAGCAGCACAGGGTGATGCAGAATAAGGGTTGTGGTCAGTTTGTCAAACATTCTCTGCTGCTTCTTCCTCCTCAGGGGGAGGACTCCTCACATCCTTCCCTTGCTCCAGCATGGGGTCCCTCCCACGGCAGAGAGTCCTCCATGAACTTCACCAGCCTGAGTCTCTCCATGGGCTGCAGCACTTCACAAACTTCTCCACCATGGGTCCCTCCCACAAGGTGTAGTCCTTCTGGAACAGACTGCTCCAGCATGAGTCCCCTGCAGGGTCACAAGTCCTGACACCAATCCTGCTCCAGTGTGAGCTACTCTCTTTATGGGTCCACAGGTCCTGACAGGATTATGCTCCAGTGCAGGCTTCCCATGGGGTCATGGTCTCCTTCGAGCATCCACCTGCTCCAGCACTGCATCCTCCATGAGCTGCAGCTGAGTATCTGCTCCACCATTAACCTCCATGGGCTGCACAGCGACAGCCGGCCTCACCATGGTCTTCACCATGTTATCACTGATGTGCTGCAACCATTGCTGGTGGGTTCAGCCTTGGCCAGCAGCAGGTCCATCTTGGATCCAGCTGGCATTGGCTCTGTTCAACATAAGGGAAGCTTCTAGCAGCTCCGCACAGAAGCTACCCCTGTAGCCTCCCTGCTACCAAAACTGTGCCATGCAAACCCAATACACTTGTCACACAAGCTAATACCAGTAGAAAAGCTTTCAAGCACACAAGATTTTCCAGATTAAGGATATGAGCAATGAACTCCATCCACAAATGAAGAACCTTGTAATTTTTGACAGGTGTAACACTGATTTATCTAAAACAATGCTGTATATTTCCAATTTCAACTTTTAATATAATTGTACAAAGTTATTTCAAGGGTTTTCCCTAAAAGGCTTTTAATGACAACTCATCTTCCACTGGCAGGATAGTTTCTTGAATAAATCTCAATCCTAAAGCCTTTCCAGGTTTAGCAACCAATTAAGGTTCACAAAAATCCTTAAAACAAAAACAAACGAAAGAAAACATCTCTTGCCTTGCTACTGTGTCTCCCTAAAAACACTCTTTTCACCTCCTCTACAAATATTAACCCTTGTCTTTAGATGCTACCATTTGCTTGAGCACCTGCCATCATTCAGCTGCAACATTTTTACAGTAGGAACAGCAATTTTTGTTTATGCTTATGTCTAAATGAGCGAAGTAACATACAAACCTGAAAGTTCTGGAGCTTATACACGGACTACTGTTTCTTAGCTTTAACTGTGCAGAGAAAGCTATTTAACTACTTATTCTCCATTTTCCACAGAAATTAAATGCCCAACCTAGGCACCTTTTTCCTCTCTAAAGATGGATTCCTTAAGAACCTTAGCCAAGTTCCTCATTTTCCAATAAAAGTTCCAGTTGTCACAGGAGGGGGAAGGGGAGGGGGAAAAGTCTACAGTGTGGAAAAAAGTATTTGGGAAAAATATATTTTTAATATAGTAAATATAAAATGTAAATGGAGATGTCAGTAAAGTAACTCAGTGTTATCAAAATAGAAACTCAATTTTAACATCCTGTACATACTGCACATTTTTCAAACAGGTATACACTCTACAGTATTGTGATTGACCAATGACACTTAAAACTTCATCCATGCACAACATTTATCTGAATATGGGGGGAAAAACATGTGCAGAGTTTTTTCTGGGCAAATCCTTGCTACAAAAGGCCAGTTTGGAAGACTTTTGTCATGTCATTGTAAGCAGTGACACAAAGAAACATAGTGTCCTTCACTCACCCTTCCTGTACCACATCAGTAAGAAAGCTAAAGTTACTGTTTACTTTTCCTGATAGCCATGTAGAAGCCTGAATCCTGCTACATTACATATTATGCAACAACTGCACCATAACTTTTAGTTTGCAGGAGCAACGTAGTAGTAAATGTACTAGATGGAGTCCAAAGTAATGAAGTTATATTAATCTGTATGCAAATAGCTGTTGAAATATATTCTTTCTCAAGCTATTGTTTAGCTTCTGTATGCAACACGGTAGCAGGAGTTCTAAGAAATATGTGTCACTTACATATCAACATTTAGACTTTAAGTTAATTGCAACTAACAGTCTCATGAGTATAAAAGGTCATAAGCTTAAACCTGGTGCTCTGGTAGATAGCTGCTTTTCGAAAAACTGTATGTCACTACTTTTAACTCTTGATATCTGCTGCATGATTCAGTGCTGAACACCACCACACCTTACAGCTTTATCTCCACTGCAGAACTAACCAGCAGAGGGAGCTTCTATGAACAATACCTCTTCTAACAGCTTTGACATCTTTGAAGTTATCCAACAATATCGGTATACAAACATGAACACAAACAAAGATGATTGTTTGAATTTCAGCAAGGCTAAAAATAAGTAAGAAAGGCTGACTTGTAGAGAAGGAAACTGAACTGGCCACATTCTGTGATAAAAGATTAAACTCAGAGCAGTCATCAACACTAAGGGAAAAAAAAAGAAAATCTAGATTTGCTCACAATTAAAAAAGCCACATTCTTAAAAAACGAAAGTGCTAAACTGCTGTCTGCATTCAACTTTCACCAGTTTGCTTTCTAAAGAAAAAGTGTGCAAGCCAATTTTCAGTGACAGATGTAGGCAAACAGGAACCTCTGCCTTAACACACACAAAGAAAGACTGTTTATAAAATGTTTCATTAAATGATTTTAGATAAAGTTTTACAGAGTTTATAGTTCAGCTAAGCAAATCCATGCTGGAGAGAACAATAGCCTAACACAACATCCTACCAGGAAAACAGTACCAATTGTCATCACAACAAAAAAAAATATAGTTAACTCCTCAAAGATTATCCCCTTATTTGTAAAGGCTATTTGAACACAATCACATGTTTGTTTGCTTCACTCTTCCCTCGGGCTCCAATGCTGCAGTTTATTCTAGCTGGGCAGACTTAGTCCCTCACAGAAAGAAACTGCAGGCTCAGGCCTTCATTTCTCCCAATTGTCTATTGGAATTATAAACAGCAGTGAGAACACAAAAGCTGGGATAGCTGGCTTTAGAACGACGTGAAATGACTGGCACGCTTGATTTTTTTTTTATTATTTTAAGCATGCCTCAACTGAGGAAGAGTCAAATCCTTGACAAGCTGGAAAAAGCATAGGGAAGTTGGTTTTTTCTCTCATATTTCAGCATTGAGAAAGAATGTGGAAACAATACATACTATTGACGTTAATAAGACACGTGAACCAAGTGATCTTACTGCACCTTTTCCAGGCCAACAAAGAGATATTGCACTCTCTGAAATCACGTGCCTTAAGGTACTGTCCTTAGACCTTACATAAGGCAAGATTTCTGTGATAAAATTCTGTGTGCTCAAACCTCTGCACAATTTATTTTTGGATGCCTTTTATGAGCAACACAGGGAATGAAAAACCTGCTGATCTAAGAACTGACAACCAGATCGCCTATTTGCTTCGAGTAACCAGCTGAAAGAGATAGAAACAACCAAAAACCACCATGCACATGAATACTATTGAACACAAATTGGCTGCTTTAGCTATAGTAAAAAAAGCCCTTAGTGGAATGACAGTCAACCAACAACCATAACAAAAGTGTAATAACAATCACAATATGCCTTCTTGCCTTAAGATGAGCCATTACTGCAACTTTTTGCAGCCATTCCCTCAGGATATCTTCTAAAGCAATACCTATATTTCAACCCCAAGCATACAGAGATAAGCATTCAAAGGAAAACATTCATATTAAGGCTCTAAAGAATTATTGCATCTTCCAAACATTGTTTTTCCTAAAAAAACCAAAACCCTTGTTCTCCAAACACATTTCCATTTATGATGTTTAGTATCTTTTTCTTCTAATTCCACCCTTAGTTTTAATGATTAAAGGCCATTCTACCTTTTGTCAGTCAACATGTTTTCTGAAAGTGGTCACAAACTGTGTAAATTAGAACTCTGGAAGACCCTTTAAAGAAGTAAAAAACCCTTTAATTTAGAAGTACTGTATTAAAAACCGAAGAAACCCTACTCATATATACTCACAGAGACAAAAATAATAATAATAATAAAAGTTGTTGAGAGCCCTGCTTTTTCGGTAAGTTACATCTCAGCTTTCAGGAAGCATACAACAAAAAGATGAACTGAAACACCATGAATCAGAAAAAAAACCCCAACCCAACCGCATTTAAGAACACACTGCGAGATACACCAGTCAGGAAGAGACTTCCAGAGAGCTCTGTGGGATCAATTCGCAGGCGGAGAAAGCTTCGCCGAGTCACTCGGACGAGCCCCCCCCGGCCCCTAGCCAAGCCGTTTACGTGAGAAGAATCCTTTCCTCCTCCACCTGCCCTACAGACCCTCACCGGCGTCTCCGCGGTGACCTCCGTCCGCCGACAGCTCCCGCCCACGCCGAACCGCAGTCTAACGGAAACGTGCGAGGCGGGAAGAGCCCCGCAGCAGCGCCACGCAGGGGACGCCCAGCCTGGCGGCAGCGGGGCGGGGCGAAGACCCGTCCGCGCTCGCTACCGCGCCAAGCTCTCCTCACCCGGCCCCTCCGACATCCCCGGCCAGGCTCCCTGCGGCCCCCTCGGCCGTCGGGCTGGGCGCTCCCGCTACCTCCGAGGTGCCGCGGCGCCGGGGCGAGCGGGCCAGGCCACAGCCGCTGCTGTTGGGGCTGTTACGGCTCTTGGGGCCGTTGGGACCGTTAACAGCCGCGCGCGCCGAGGGGGCCGGAGAGGGTGCGCAGCGCGCGCTGACACCGTGCACGTGACAGCAGCTGGCCGGCGGGGGGGGGGGGAAGTCCCGCGACGCCAACCCCCACCAAGGCCCCCCCTCCCCTAACCGTCCCCCCCCGCCACTCCCGCCCCCCACCGCAGCCCC
>WUAM01000431.1:106594833-106607399 GCA_024336885.1 Actenoides hombroni | reverse complement strand
AAGAAAGAAAGAAAGAAAGAAAGAAAGAAAGAAAGAAAGAAAGAAAGAAAGAAAGAAAGAAAGAAAGAAAAAGAAAGGAAGGAGAGAGAAAGAGAAAGAAAGGCTAAAAAGCTTCTTTGAAATAATTTCCAGTTTACTTTCATTTTCTCATAGATTTATTGCTTAGTTGTGCTGTATGTGAAAGTGACAGTTGTTTTATAAATGGATGGTGTTACCCTCACATCTGAGGATGACTCCAAATCATAGAATGTTTCATTTGCTGGGAAGTCAAATTGTGCCTGCATGGACAGAACACTATGCAGTATTCCCATGAGCTTTTTGGAATCGATATTGCTGCCATTTGACTTGTTAAGTATGGTGAGCTATATTCTGCAGTTACACTTGTACCACAGTCTTGTTGAGAAATTTTACATTGAGAGATATGCATTTATTCATACTAAATGCTGGAGTAACTGGCAGCCTATGAGCTCTCTTCCATCTCTCTAATGTCTGTCCTTCACTGTTGTATTGTAATTCTAAAGTCCTAAATTCTCTCTGTGGTTCAAATTTTTCAGCATTTACTAAACACTAATTGCCAACTCCCTGAGTAAAACCTTTCTGCTAAATGCATGCATTACACATTGAA
Source organism: Actenoides hombroni (assembly GCA_024336885.1). Classification (NCBI taxonomy): domain Eukaryota; kingdom Metazoa; phylum Chordata; class Aves; order Coraciiformes; family Alcedinidae; genus Actenoides; species Actenoides hombroni. Next base: position 106,606,774 of record WUAM01000431.1, on the reverse strand, counting down.
AAACTATCTAAACAGGGCATATCTTAGGATTTAGCAGGGAGTTGGCTGAAATGTCTCATGATTTCTTTTCAGTCTTCAAGAAAATTATTCAGAAGGAAAGGAAGCAAAATATCCTAAAGCAAGAAAGGGAGGATAGGGCCGGTCTGCATTACAATGAGCTCAGAAGAGTCTCTAGGGAAAGCTAAGGAAACTGGTACCGTGCTAATTTCCCTGCTGGACCCTGCCCCTCAAAGTGATGTAGAAGCATGCACCTTTCACCGATGATAGGAACAAAGTCAAGGAGAAGTTTAAGTCTTTCTTGGGCCACATGAGAGGCTCATGTCAGCAGCACCCGTGTCTGGGTTAGTAGGAAAGGGACAGGTTCATCTGGCTGGAGCATGGAGAAGTGGACAAAATTCTCCAGAACAGGCACAGGATAACAGGATAATATAATGCATCATGTGGGTAGCTTGATCCATGCCCTGCACAAGGTGTCTGCTGGAATAATGTGCTTGCCTTATCAGTATAAATCCTGGATGAAATTCAGGCCCCAAAGCAATGTGGAGTCCATGGAGATGGACATGCGATGTCCTGGTACTATGAGGGGATAACCTGTAGTGGGCTTGACGATTGTGCTCTGAGACTGTGGCTGAGACCCTATGGTCCACAGAGGGGACCAGTGAGGGTGGTTGTGGCCCCATGCGAGGCATTCATGGGCTCCCTCCTCCAGGTTTGGAGGCTGTCCTTGGCATGCTGGCAAGGAAACAGAGACAGAGAATTCATGGCCATAGCCATGAGTGTGAGGAGCTGCAGGTGGATAGCAGGTCTCAGGGACAGGCTTGGGGCACTTGTGCAGAGGATGTAGAGTCCCTTGAACTTGAGTAATAGCTCCTTAAGCCCTGTGACCACTTTGGTAGTGCTCAGGTGCTTTATCAGCAAGGCACTGGTCTTAGAACACTTTTTCCTCTCCAGCAGGAAAATTATTACCTATCTAGCTATTGGAAACATTAAAAATTTTCATACTAATGAATCTCTGTCTGTTGCCTTCATTATTGTATGAACCACAACAATTTTGAAGATACAAGTATTTTCCATCAAGACTATGAATAACACCACTTGGCAAACCATCCCTGTAACAAAGAATAAGCCTCCAACTTTTTTTAGTGACTTTACATACAATGTGCCTTAATTACTGGCAAGCATGTCAAGAGCCTATTCCCACATGTGTCAACACTTCCTTAATACAGTATAATTCATCATGTTAGCATGGCAGAAACAAGGTACTCTACATCTTTACACACATCCTTCTCCAAGCTCTGGTCCTGAACTGAGTATTAAATGAACAGAAAGTCTTCATCTAGCAAACAAAGAACAGACCACAGCATCGAAACAGTAAGATCCCCCGAGTCAATCAAAGTCATACATCACAGAGCACTTTATCATATTCTTCACAACACTGTCTAAATCCAAGAAGCACTGCTTTATTGTCAAAAGGACATTCACTTAATAACAGCAGTAAATCCAGAAAGCAGGCTAATTTTAGACAGAAAACTTGGCTAAGAGAGAACCCTATCATTTCCCACTCCTGACATTTTTATTCATTGAGTTCATTTTCATGCTAGTTGTGTGATTAAATGCAGATAGGGATTTATTTCCTTTTAATAAAAAAATACATGATTCTGAAAAAAGCCAAAATTGCAAATAAGGGACCTGATCCTTTTCCCACAGAAATAAACAATAGTTTTGTTGTTGGCTTCAGCGATGACAGGAATCGAATCCATGAATCTCTGTTGGAAGAAAAGGTTAAAATTCCATTTGAAAACTCTTCTTGGACCATACATTAACTCTGGCAGTTCCGGGGGCAACCAAGAACCAGCATGATTTCTTTTCTAATCTGCCTGCATGTTTGTGCAAATATATGTGGCGGTATAGGGAGCCATTTCTTATAGAAGAAAGTGAAAATAAATCTGTCCTCAGTGTGTTGAAGTGAAATGTTTTATTTGCACTCATAAACCAAAGTGCTTGCTGTATTTTTGCATTGCAGTTTTATTGTCAACAGTGATACAATCTCCCTTCCTTATGCATAGATCCTTGTACACAGCCAAGAATGTTAGTCGAAGGAAAGAGGTATCATATAGTGAAAGTAAATGTGAGAAACTCTGAGCCTTTTGAGGAACTGGACGTGAGCTCCAGAGAACATATATTTTCCCTATTAGCACTCAATCAAAAGTAACTGTTTTTTAGATGTATTCAGAACAGGATCCAATTTTTTTCTTAGGTAGCAATTACTTAAATTACACTAAGGACCAAATTTTGCTCTTCCTTAAGCTGCTTTAAAACTATGAGGACAGAATAGCTGAGATATTCTGTAATAACAAGCTTAAAAGAGATTTTAAAAGGTGGTACTCAGAGAACTGGGTATTTTTAAAATGGTTTGTACCCTGCCACAGGCAAAATTAAAAAAAAATCTTAAAATGTAGTTTCTTTCAATGATGTACATTGCCCTGCACAAGCAGTGAAAAACCAGCTATGTTGCTACCATAGCTGTCCTGAGTGAATGGGCTTTGTGGCAGGAGAACAGGACAAGGACTCCTCCACCTACTTTTTCATCTGCTCCACAGCTGCTTCCTACAGCTTTTCCGTTACTGCATGGTTAGCAGGCAGAGCTGGATAAATAATTCCTGATAAGTAACTCAAGAAATTTCACCTCCCCTTCACAAAGTTTCCATCATCTAACCACAATTTTCTTTCATTTGATCATTATTGAAATTTATTGGGAGTGATTCATCAAATAATCTCTATGAATAATTCTTGGTCTGTAGCTTGTTTGCAATCAGTTGGCCATGTGTATATTGATACTTGATATTCAAGCTGTTTTGGCTGGATGCAAAGAATGTTCTCTAAATGAGTACGTTTAACATTCAGAATCTTTTCCAGTGCAATTTCTGTCCATTACAACTCTCAACTTGACTTTGCACAAATATTCTGCAATATTATTTTTAGGTGATTTTTGGTGAACATTCTTTGCTACGAAAGTAACAGGTTCAAGTACTCCTAAAAAGTGGACGCAAAAGAATTTGCAAACACAGGTCAAGCCAAATTTCTGTCCTCACCTGAGTGAATATTTTCTGGACCTCATGCAGAAGTGACAAGGCTACCTTGTGGTTTTGGCATCATTCTGCTCCTAATTAATTTCACTGTAGTTTTACAATTGATGTGAAAGAATCATAGAATGGTTTGGGTTGAAAAAGACCTTAAAGATCATCCAGTTCCAACACCCCTGCCATAGGCAGGGACACCTCCCACTAGAGCAGGTTGCTCAAAGGCCCATCTAACCTGGCCTTGAACACATCCAGTGATGGAGCATTCACAGTTTCTCTGGGCAACCTGTTCCAGTGTCTCACCACCCTCACAAAAGATTGTGTTGAGGGTTGATTCTCAATAGAACTCAGTGAGAGAGCTGCTCTACTACATATGAAACCATGACCCGGAATTAGATCATCTATGAATGATATTTTGGTTCTGAGCACAGAGGTGTAGATGTTTTTTTGGTTTCTGTGCCTGTATTCATCTGCATTACAGTATGTGCAAAAAGGATTTGTTATCATTGTTTCATGTGTGAAACATATTATGAAAACACTAATGCATTTGATCTACAGTAAAGCACACACATAATGTGGCTTGGATCCAAATATGTTTACTGCATCTACCAGAACTGAAAGTGACAGTAGATCTTGTTTCTTACGGCAATTGTTTGGTTAAACAGGAACATCCAAATCCTGTCTATTTCAAAAGATGTTGATATGAGGTTTGGGGGTTTTTTTTGGTTGTTTTTTTTTTTTTCCCCAGTCATATGTTAGAGCGAACAGAACAATGTGGAAGGATTCTTTGGGGTAAAGATGAACTTGGAAAGTCTTTGTTTGTCACTCCCCTACTATACCTCTCTGTAAAAAGCTTTCTCAGTTAGGATGGTTAGGTGTTTCTTGCACTGTTGAATAGGATTGCCAGAAGGAGTTTATTCCTCAAGGCACTGACTACAGCCAAGTTCTGGTTTGTTCTGTACATGGTAAAGCTATGTTGCTTAGTTTTCAAAATATATAAAATAGTCTGTTTACCTCAAATAATACATTTAATCCTTTTATTGTCTATACTAACTCATCAGATAACTGTCAAAGGAACGTGTTTGTGTATCAAGCAAGTTTATTATACTCCTTTGTACATGATAAAGACTGTAGGGAAGAAAGATACGTCCCTTTTACCCTCTTTTTCAGGTTTAACAGAAAAATATGGACCAACATACTTTTTTTTATACACAGAATTAATCTTTTTTTCATTGTGTGTGCTTATAAATGTTGTCTGACAACTCTGTATGAGTTTTCGCCAGGAATTGGAAATCGCACGTGTTAGAAATCTCTACTACAGACTAGCTGGTTACAGCCCTTGCCCCCTGACGAGTATTGTCTGGTCTGATGAGTATGAGCTATTTCATTTCTACTAAAGGAGAATTATTGCTTGTGATTTCTTGGCTAATAGTAGATCTGTCAAATCAAATATGGGTGTTTTCTTACACAAGCCCTAATGTTCTACAGAGTTTACCAGCCTGATTCCCATTTACACTAAGGTCAGTGTCAGTAAACACCCTCATCTAGGTTATAAATTATACTTTGAGTCTCTTTATATTGCTAGGGTTTATAAGGTAACTTTAACTGAGACCCAGACATGGCTGACTTTAAGCCCATGACACATTCAGTTCCCCCATACAAAAGAATAACCAGGGCAGGAACTCTTTGCCTTCCTTCACAGTGTTTTGAGGACCATAACATTCACACCAGAGCATGCAGAACCCTTCCCCCTTTACACTACCTGGTACAAAGCAGGACAGCAGAAAAGCTACTTTCACTCTGTGTGTCACATAATACAGTAACAGACAAACTGCTGTAATTTTGACTTGTATTATAGAAGCTTTATTTTTTTCTGTAAGTTATACAATGACATATTAAATAATTATAGTGCAATGAGAGTTGTCCATGTAAGTGTAGTTGTCATTCATTATCACTACTTCTCATTGTTGTTCTTCACTTGCTTTAATTTTGTAAATTCAGTGATTTGAAATGCATCTCCAGTTTTTAGTGTGAAATAGTGAGGTATTACTGTTCAATTAACGTAGTCATAAATAGTAAAAAAACCCTGACCAGTCAAAGTCAGTCACTAATATAGCTGTTTTGGAAACAATTGTCTAGCCTTACTACAGAGGAAGAAAATAACTTGTGCTGAAAGGAGAAAAAATATTTATTTGCTAGGTGTGCAAAGCATGGAACTGTCGAGAGCCAGGAACAGCTTCCCACTACAGGGAATAAGGCATCCAGTACCATCCCCTTTGTTCTTCCTTCTTGCTCTGCTATTTGGAAAACTCTTCCCTCTTTCACTTCTGCTTTTCTATCCAGACCTCAAAGCCTTTGCCTCTCCTAGCGTCCAGAACACTTGCTCTTTCACTTCTGCTTTTGATTCAACTTTTATGAAGCCTTGAGGTCACCTCTTCCCCTGCTCTTCCGTAAGTTTCTAGTTGACAATTTTCTTGTTCCTTGTCATGCACTTGGTTGACTATTGAGGTTGCAAATGATGTGGTAGGACAAGGCAAAGGTGGAGGTGGGTTGGGTTCTTGCAGGCCTGGTACATTATGAAGTCCTCAGAGGATCTTCTTCATCATGTGAAAGGGCAACAAGTATAGAATGATCTAGAGAGGCATGAAGGTGCTTTCCTAGGCTGATACAAGACCTGAGGCAGTTCTTAGATGTCCAAATGACAGCTCTTATGTGCCTTCTCCTTCCCCAGAACAGCGTGATGCTCCAGAGCTTCAAGCGTTCTGCCCAAAGCTTCAGAAGGCCTTTGGTAGATGGAAGCCTCCCTTTTCTGCAGATAGAACCCTTTCCCATTTCCAAACTGTGGTAACCAGGCTGATTTGCTGTGACAGTAGCATAGCTGTCTGTGCTGCACTCTGCACCTGCGAAGCTGGACAGGTGCCTTCAATATCCTGGGGAGATGGGATAGAAACAGTGGAGGCTGCGAGAACCAGGCAAGACTCGATTTGTGGGATGCTACCACATCTGCTGGGGCAGTACTCTTCAAACAGTGTCTTCTCTGAGAAAGGGCAGTGTGGGGGTAGGATAGAAATGTCTTTTGAGTGGGGCCAGCCCAAGTCTTGACACATGGATCATGTTGGCAAAGCAACATATAATGCGGTGGCTGGCTGGGAGAACCTTGGTTGCTACAAAGGCAAATTTTTGTGCAGCAATGATTAAAAAACAGCAACAACAACAGCAAAAAAGTAGGTATGAATAAAAGCTACAATGTAAAATATAATGGATCCACCATGCACAGTTGTGTTCACCAGACCCATACCAAATCAAATTTGAAAGGAACTCCAGTCCCCGTACTATTTCTAGCTAGACTGGGGACTCTTTCTATCCATATGGCATGTCCACATTCATTTTTCTTTTCAAAGTCACCATAAGGCTTTGCTTCATGTCAAACATCTGGAGACTACACCTTTCTCTCTGCCCAACTTCAGCTTTTTGATGAATCTGATATTTGTCCATCAGTCAGAACAGGTGGACTTTTTTTTCCTACCAGCAGTTCATTGTGTGACAATGGGCAGCTCACACTGCTGAGAACAATATCTCTAGCTACGCAGAATGTCTTCTTGCCTTGTGCTGAGACTGTGAAGCTGCAGATCCACCAGGCATGCCAGCACCTTCTGTTTAAAATCTATTTTTCCTTTGGTTTGGGCCAACAGTTCAAAGCCAACTGCAGTTGTTGGGTCCAGACTGCTATGAAATGGCTTTCTCGGGTAGCATCTAATACCTTTCCTTGACAGCAGGCTGTACTGGAGCATGTTTCCAGGTCTTGGCTCGGGGTTAGCACATTCAGCAGGTCATACAAAATGGAGGCTCAAATGCAAAGTGGAATTCACAGTTTGACATCACTATATCCCACTGTGTCATGGTGTAAATGGTACTCCTCCAGCTGCCTGGAACAGCATGCTTGCCACTGGTCTCCCTGCCCTGGAGAGAAAACAGTAAAACTAGATAGGGAGATGGACAATAAAAAAAGATTGGAGGCATGGAATGACTTCCATATGAAGAGAGACTGAAAAGGTTGGGATCATTTAGAGAGGAAATGAAAAAGTATATGGCAGAGCTATCCAAGCTAGTTAATAGAACTGGGAAGATAAATCAGATGCTCTTCCTTACAATTTTTTCTTACACAAAAACACCCAGGAGAACACTCAGTGAAACAGAAACAGCAAATTAAAATTGATAAAATCAATTGCACAACATATATTCAACTTATGAAAGTCATTATTCTGAGATATCACTGAGATCAGGAAGATACAGGGTATCAAAGACGTACAGAAATTTCTGTGTAGTGGAAACACCTGTGGGATCTTAACTATGAATAAATAAATAGAAAAAAAAGCTAAGCTACCCTGTACCAGGTGAGAGACACATAAAACCTTCCTCTTGTTTACCGAATCTGGTTGTGATGCATCTAGAGAACGTTTGGTGTCCCCGATCATGCACTGGAAACCATCTAAAGTGAAAGTAACGTGTCTCAGGAGGATGGAGATGAGGGAGATGTACTTGTGTCCTCCTCTCCATGCCAGCGCTTTGAGGAGTGCAGTCATCAGAACCTTTCAAAACCATTGGCAACTACTGGACTTCGGTAGGTTGTTGAGTTTGGCATAAAGGAAAGACAGAGGAATAAGACATCAGGGACAGGACCTAACTGTGTGGTACAAACCTATACATACCTATAGGGCCCTTAGGGCACAATCCAAAGAAGGATGTGGATGCCTAATGTATGATTAAGACAGTCACCTGGTGCCAAAATTTGAGCCAAAAAATCTGTTGGGTTCCTAAAACTCTGCAGCTGTGTACACTGAGAAGTCCCACTGCTTTGGCTGAGTTGAACCTAAATCTTTCAAGAACTAGTGTTCAAGAGTCCCAATTGCTGGGGAAAGTGTCCAGAGCAGAAGAATGCAGAGCCTGTCCTGTCCTTTCTATGGCCTCATGAAGTCTGATTTTCCTATTTGCACAGGGTCTTATCTTCATCAGGAGATGTGGGAACTCTTCTACCTGCCTCCCAGGGAAATGGTTGGGTGGCTAGGACACCTTCATGGCAGCGGTTGGTATGGAGTTTGAGCACCCTAACTTATCTGTCTCTTGCTCTTTGAGGAAATCACAGGCTAACTGCTGAAACTGTTATGTATAATAGTCTCATCACCACCTCTGTCAATGAAAGCATCTCAATCTTTCACGACCATCAGAGAACTTTAGGTGTGCTTTGAACATGTTTACTGGATCCAGTCTCCATGAAGTGAGGCATAAGCCATGAATCTCACAGTCTGGCAGAGATGGAGAAAAAATACTTGTCTCAGTGAGTATCATGGCTCTGTTGGGCAGGCTTTGTAGCAGAAATGTTGACGCCAAACTAAGCTTTCCTCTCCAAACTCAAGCGCTTACAGATTCTCAGACATCTAAAGGATTAAGCAAATCCTTTGTGGATCACATATTTGGACATGGGTGAGTAAATTCTGCCTAAACTCCTTGAGAATTTGGTTTGTGCACATTTCAATTTTCCAGTTCCTTCCAACTAAGCCTTTGGTGTTATATTGGTGATAATTACCTCTCTCTCTCTGACTGTTGATTTCAAGGGACCTCTTCTTTGTAGTGTAACTTTCTGCACAACTGGTAGAAACCATCTCTCTGTCAAATCACCTTGCTGATCAACATAGCCAAATTCAGAGCAATTGTTCACATTCCAGTTTTAGTTTTGAAGTTTGTTGCTTTCCTTTCTGAACTAATGAACAGCTTCTGTACCTAATTTTTTCCCTAACCATTTCAGCTGGTATGACACGAGAAGTTATTTCTTTCTATCAGCTTTAGCTTGTTTCCATGAGAGTGTTATGTGTACAAGAGCATTAAATTCCTGGGAAAGACACAACTAATGTCACTAAGAGCTCTCAACAGCTCAAAGGAAAACCAAGCACTTTGTCTAAATGTGTACCTTTTGAAGCCAGAAGATAAATATTCTGACCCTAAGAGGAAAGAGGAATGAGTTTTCTACCTTGACAGAGAACTGAAGAGCTGTGTAGGTAGAAAGTTATTACAATCCTGCTGCTCAGCCACTGTGCTCCCCACAGAAAAACTATGCAGCTGTTCTGCTATTTTTCACAAAAGACTGACTCTTTTTCTAGCTAGCTGTAGTCTGGGGAAGCTCCTCCAGGAGTTTTGCCAGCTAGAGGAAGATCTGGGAGGGCCAAGGCCAGCTCCTCATCAGGAACAGGCAGGAGGCAAAGACTACCTGTTGCAAAGAAATATGAAGAGCAGTGAAATATCCAGGGTGAGATTCATCCTGGCTAGTTGCTAATGTCAAGTGTAGAGATGTCCACACCTGCATTAGTCATCTAGCTCCCCCAAGAGCCCATGGAGATCTATTTAAGACTTTCTGCATTAGAGCAAGATGAAGCGTGTCCAAAAGTGTCTGTTTCTCCCCTCCACCCCAATGCTGAATGAGCCCTGTGGTAGCTAGGTCAGACATAGACATCTACATGCAACCAATCCCATCCTCAGGAGGTGCTTGCCAAAGAAGCATATGGATGCTTACCTCTTTGCTGAGGCTGGCTGGACCCACAGAACTTACTCTCACTCCATACAATGTGCTGCTGCTCTGAAGAGGGAGAGTAGCTGTCCCCAGCACATTCGCTTTACTCTCTTCTACTTGTGCCAGAAGGGCGGTGGCACATCTGTATTTCTCCCCAGTCACATCTGGTTGAGATGCGGTAACAAACTCTCCATACAAGACACCTCCCGAGGGCTATGAGGGGAAGACTCTACCACAGTGTTTGAAGTAGGGGTGGCCAGTAAGATACATCCCTCTTTCTCTCATTTTGTTTTCACCCATATGGCACGTAGCTGCTTATAGAATGAGATCCGTCCCTCTAGGATATACACATGCTTGCCTGTGTTGGATGCACACATATAGATGTGTGTCTGTATGTGGTTTATTAAGAATTAAAAATGCTTCTTTTTTGCCTCAGCCAGTGCTTCCAGTGCTTGCCTTTTCAGTTGGGGGGACTGTGTTTTTAATCTCGCTAATACAAAGAAAACAATGGACCTCTTTCTCTGCTAGCTGTAAAGGGTCATAAGTAAAATGAGTTTTGGCAGACTCATTCCAACTAGACACGCAACCACATGCAAAAATGACTCTAAATTTAGCATGTCATTTGTCAGGGTTAACCCTTCCCTTCCTCAAAGAAAAGGAGCTTATTTTCTATCTTCTTGTAGTCTGTATTTGCAAATAGGTCTTGCCTCCGTAAAACTCCAAACTGCAGGAATTTGTAATGGTCTTTTCTTGTGTAAGTCTTTATTTCTCTTCAGAGTTATGATAAACACAAGTTTATCCCTGCTTCTGGGAACAGGAGGCAGTACTTTCACAGAAAAATGAGTACACTGAAAACCAAGGAAAGTGTTTTCCTCTTGTGTTTTGGATGTAGGTGGAATGGTGTTGTTTTTTTGTATGGGCCTTAAAAACTGCTGGACTCAACCCTGTATATTTCTGGAAGTCCTAAAGTAGTTTAATGGAATAAGGTTACTGCTGTGAGAAATCACCGAAGTTAAGTCAGTCCAGAAGTCTTTGAGAAATATTATATTGCACCTGAGACATTATGCACACAGCCACTGGTGTAATACCTGTTACAGCAGGAGAAACAGGAACTGACCTTCAGCTGCAGCTATTTCCATCAGGAAAAGAAACATTGAAAATGCCCCAGTCCATTTTCCAGCCTGTGAAGTTCCTGACCTTAGCGAGTGTTGTTTTATACGGTTATCAAAGATAAACAAGCAAGGGCTTCAGTGCAAGATCAAGTTGACATAAATCCTTGGTTTAAGCAAAAAAACCTATGTCTATAAAGCAGTGCCAGTAATTATGTTGGGCAAGGCAAATAATTCGGATGTATGAGAGAAAGTTGAAGCTTACTCACTTTGAAATGCATTTCTTGGAAAACTTGGTCTGAACTGGTCTGATTCTGTGTTTCTCTCTCTTACTCTCTTTTCCCGCCCCAACCAAGAGAACACCATTCCCAGAAATCCCAGAGGACATTCCTAATTGAAAGCAATGATCATGAGTCATTCCTGTATATTAAGTAAAATACTCTTGCATGCCTCCCAAGGGATAAAGTGATTCAGCCCACTAGAGAAGGGCCCAGGAACTCCTGCTGTCCCTGCAAGCCTTGAAATTAAGAATCAAGACGATAAGCTAGTAGTACAGTATTGTCTCTGAACTACTAGAGCCCGCATAGAAAGAGACAGAAAATGGATTGCATTTCTGACAGTTTAAGATATGTATTTTGTCAATTGAGACTGTTTGTTCTTCTGAACAAACTGTACGGTACACTGTCCTGTTGTCTGGGATATAATGGAATATAATGTTAGCCTCGGACAGTGGTTGTTGAGCCAGTGCCAGCCTCACTAATGAGCATGTGGTTTCAATAATAATATGGCTACTTGTAAGATGGTTGGCCACAAGCCAAACACTTAATATGGAGGGGGCAACAGATGTAAAAAAGTACCATCCCTGACATGATTGCATTTCCAAAAATTCTCTGGCAAAAAAGTTAAGACTCAGCAAATCGGGATAATGAAGAATCTCCCTGTATCAGGAAAGGATGAGGCACTGACAAATGAATAGGAGTCCTATGGGCTTTGTGCACATATGGTAAAAAGTAAGAAATATAAGAACAGGGGTGATAAAGGAACTGATAATTCTTTTTTTGTGGAAAAAACCCTACTCTGGTAATGAAAGGTGCTGGATGGTTAGATTTCTCCTCTCTTTTTCTTTTTCTTTTTCTTTTTCTTTTTCTTTTTCTTTTTCTTTTTCTTTTTCTTTTTCTTTTTCTTTTTCT
>WUAM01000431.1:106576647-106594733 GCA_024336885.1 Actenoides hombroni | reverse complement strand
CAGGGGGGTTGGACTCGATGATCTCCAGAGGTCCCTTCCACCCCCTACCATTCTATGATTCTATGATTATAAAATATCACTGACTTATTTTATTTTCCTGTGAAGAAATGCTCCCAAGTTCATTGTGCACAACGTCCAGTTTGCATCCCATTGGGTTACAGGTTGGCCCAGTAAAGGGGAGACACTCCCTACCTGTTGCAGAATTTGAAATGGTTTCTTGCTCATTTTTACACTTTATTTGTGGTGTTGTGTCTGTAATATGCATTTGATAAAGAATGGATGTGCAGTTAGAAGTACAACAGTCTCGTTTTGCATGGAGGTATTGCAGTTTCCCGTACTGAAGCCATAAAATATGCCCAGAAGCAGATATTTCCATGGAATAAAACTACCAAGGCAAGTGTGGGATTTGTAGTGAATTTTCCAGATTTATTTTAGAGTTGAAAAAAATACAGGTGTATGTTCCCTCTAACTGAAATCTGGCTTACAGCTGAAGTGGTCGGATTTATTGAGGAGAAGCTTATCATGTCTGAAGTGTGTCTTTCTACATCTCTCCTCCACACTTGTCGGAACTCTACATTACACCTGAAAGCTTGCATATGAATTTTAGCCTGGCAATATTCTTGCTGCATGAAGAAACTTGTACCTTCTGAGGAACCTGAGACGTTCTGCCAGCAGTCTTCAGCAGAAGGCTTTGCAAACCGAAGTCTGCAGCTTTCCTTAGCGCACTCACTGTACAGTGAACTGCTTTCCTGAAGCACTTCTGCATCGTGGGAGGTCAAAAAGTGGCCAAGAAGTTGGTGGAGTGGCTTGTTAAGGGGAAAGAGCTGCTCTGAATTTTAAGTTCCTCCTAAAGGTCTTGTCTCATGTAGAGTAAAAAGAAAAAAAACCACATTGGAATTTGGGGAAGGGAACCAGTGTAGCAGTTCTCTCTCTCTTTTTTTTTCTTTTATTTTTTTCTTCTTTTTTCTCTTCTTTTTTTTCTTCTTTTTTTTTTCTTTTTTCTTTTTCTTCTTTTGACATTCCAGACTTGAACCTAAAAATCCAAGTGCATCAAGACAGTGAAATGAATTACAGTTTAATAATATTCCCACCACACAGACAAAATGGATTCAATTACATAATGGTAGCATTAAATGTTATTAAGAAGGGGATCCAGAGTCTTGAGGCCAGACTTTCAGAAAATCATGATAAGCTGCTTAAAACAGCTGAAATAGCACATTTATAGGTTTTCCAGCCATAGGTTTGCTGAGGGGAGGGAGAACAGGGAAGGAGTCATTACGTTTGCTCAGAGGCTCTGGTGTGCCGATCTGTTATCGAGGATTTAGTGTGTAGAAAAGCAGTGCCAGAAAGTTCCTAGTTTGATTATTATGTCTTAACCTGTACAGTTTGGGGATGCTTTCCAGAGTGGCTGCTGATACAACAGAGCATAGGTCAGAGGGGTTTGGATGGAAATGCCAGGTCTTGGGCTCCAGCGACAGTGGTGGGGGACAACCAAGCCAGACAAAAGCTGGGCATTCCCAGCAGAGGGGAAGCAGAAGCAGCCCTGCCCTGTGTGAAGCTGCCCAAAATGTTCTTTGCCCAGTCATCTGCAGGCTCTCAGGTGCTGAGATGCTTTCATACAACCAGATCCCTCCATCCAGGCTGCTGAAGAGGCCTCTGAGTCAATGGGACACTGCTGAAACATGGGGCACACTGCACAGCTCTTCCAGAATGTGACAGGTACAGGCAAAGTATTGTTTTCTCCCACAAAACCCGCAAAAGAATTTTATATTCATGATATTTGGAATAAGTTATGGATACCAGTTCATGATCCTTTAAGCACATTTCTTTTTTTTTTTTTTCCCCTACCTGCAGAAAAGGAAGATGTGATTAAAAAAAGATAGGAAAGAAGCACAATAATCCCCCAACATTTATTTTATTTTTTTTTTCATTGCTTTTGCATGCTTTCATTTGAAAAATGGGAAAGAAGTTGAGAAGAGGAAAGCAGAAGAAAGAGTGGCCAGAACACAAAGGAGTTAAAAACTAAAATAGAAGGATCAACTTTTCTGGTCTCCTGCACACAAATGCATTGTTATTTCCAGGTAAAGGAATTTCTAGTTCACTTCACGACAGTGGTAAGACATGAATGTTCCCCCTGAATTTTATAGCTGATAATATTAATGGGATTTCATAGCAAATTTCAATTTCTATAATTAATGTTTTTTTCTATGACCATCTTGAAACATCACTTATTTCAGACAATTTTGGTATAAAATGTTTCAAATGCTCCAAACTCCTTCCTTTCTTGATGACGGCTCTCTGAATATTTCCCCATGTTTGAATGTGCTAACAGAAACAGGGTTGTTGTATACTGCTTACCAGGGAATGTGTCTTTGTGAAAGCTGTTTGGACTAGAATAATGTTGTATGCCAAGGACTGGGAGACATTTCAAGCCCTATTGAGTAGCCACTACTTTCATCAGGGTGCTTGCTGATTCATGTTCTTTTGATAAATGGTCTGTGACCAGGGAACAACATTTATCCATTGGTGGTAGGCAAGAGATGATTTCACTTCTGTGCTTCTTCTAGCAAAATGTCCACAAGCACATCAGGTCATCATTGATCAAATATTCATACCCTTCAACAGCGGTTTGGGGGCTTATCTGCAAAGAGCTCTGAGGTTTCTGAGTCCTGAACAGTCCCATGCAATATGATACCTGGGACAATGCACACACGCTGGTACTAGCCACTGAAAAAAACAGTTGTGTGAGGCTCCCTCCACCCTTGATGGGGAAGGAAAACAACAGAGGGACCTTTATGGGATTTTTCATTTAGAAAATGAATCACAGTATGTGACATATACATGTCTAAATGAGAGGGGATGAATTGCCCTGTGAAGGTGCTGCTCCTCATGTGCTGTTATCATGCAGAGGGCTGAACTTCTAGCTGCCAAGCGAATAGATTGCAAACGTTAAATGAGATGTACCTCAACTATACCATGAGCTGTTGGCAGTGTTGCATCCTCTGCATCCTGCCAATCTGAAAGTGCTCTGCAATTGTCATACAGCTTTACTTTCAATGAATTGATATTGCAGATTCTTATTTTGGCTGCAGTGAATTAACTGTATAAACAGTCAAGTAAACTGGGCACCACAAAAGCTTGCTGGCTGGTTGCTGCATGCCCCCTAGGCAATAAAAACATGTGCAAAGAACAAAGAGCTGCACAAATCGACTGCAGATATGACCACACACGTTAAGATGTAACACGTCATTGAGACAGGAGAAAAAGCCTTTGTAGCAACCAGCACTGGGTGGAACTGTCTAATCCCATTAAAGAGCACCAAAACCCATTGATAAAGGGCCAGCTTTTGTGGTCTCACTTACATTGGGGCAAACCTACTGACCTCAGGGAAAAGGAGCCGAGAGCAGAACCTGGCGCAGCACAAGTCCCCGACCTTGCCTGCAGAGATGGCAGCATGTGTGGTAAGTGGCAGGGTTGACGTGAATGTGCATGTGGCACTGGTTTCTCTGAGCACCCTGCTGTCTGAGAGACAGAAGGCCGGAGGAAGCTTATAAATCTACTCACTCCAGGATGTTATGGCATGTGAACGTGCAGATTTTAGAGGAAAGACAATGAGAGCCGCACAGATACTCCAGCCCTTGGGAAACTGACTGCTCTGAGCTTTGATCCTCAGAGCCTGCAGACTCTGTCAGGCATCCCTGTGTTTCAGCATGCTGCAAAGCCCTGGTTGCGCTTTGCTTGGATGCCTGGATGAGAAAATTGGGGAGCACCGAAGGCAAAGTGCTCACTTGCACAACCCATGAAGGATGTGCTGACCTTGTTACCAGCCAACACAGACATTCAGAGATCCCCAGGAGGTATTGTGTCAATACCTTGTTTTCTGACTGAAGTTGTCTCCTCTGTTCTTGTAAGTGATCATGCAAAAAAAAAATAGACTGAACTACCATGAATAGTTCCTGACGTACCTTTTTATACTCTTTGGGACTTTTTTATCACTGATGATTTGTCTCAATACAGACTCACATTCTTTGACTACGACTGCCCTGACCCCGTGGCGACAGCCCTGGTTTAACCCAGCTCCCCTCCAGCAGACAGACACCATGTAGCTGAGTGCAAGTTTGTAGCCTGTGCTCACTCGCCAGCCAGAAAGGCTGTTCTGGTTGTCTGGGCAATCCCAGCCAAATGTAACAGCTGAGTTCAGTGCACCCTTCCCTCACTGGGAATTTGTGTCTATCTTCTCTTCTCTCATTTATTGTTAATTGAAACTGGAATAAAAATTTCTTAGCGTGTGTGTACTGAGAGGAAGGGGAGGCTAAAAGACAGGCAGGCAAGTAGGCATCACAACATCAGGATTCTTTTTTTCTAAGCTAAAATCAACCAAAGATCACACAAGCCTTGTTTTGGGGTGAGCCTTGGTTCAGGGATCGCCTTGGTTTGGGGAGCAAAGTGTGGTGCCAGGCTGTGGGAAATGGTCCTGGGGCTGTGATGAAATGAGAGGAAAGGGCCCTTCTTCACCCAGGGGTCTTTCTCACCTCTTCAATCCTGGGCTGTTGCCCTGGGGCCACCTACAGGGAAACCACCACAGAAGAGGATTCTTCTACTTCCCACTTCCTAAATTTGTGTCAGGGTGTGCCCCTAGAAGAAGCAAGCAGGATGAGTATGCTGCAAGGAACCCCAGAACCCTCCAGTCCTGCCTAGGCTGGGCATCCTGGAGAGCCACCGTGCCTGATGATATGCTCAGCTTTGCCCAAATGCCTGCTGATGGCAGGCGCCAGCCTTTCCTAGTCTCACTGTCTCACACCATGGTGTCTTTGTGAGATTGTTTGCTTATGTGAAAGGTTTAAGAAGTTTATGTCTGTCTGGTTAAAAAAAAAAAAAATATAAAAAATTCTTGAATTCTTTCTTCTTTCCACATTGGCCTGTTCCTATACACAAAAATTTTAAAATAAAGGTGGGGAACGAATCTCTGCTTTTACAATTCTATCTGGGGCATTTGCCACATATAGTTACACAGATTTAATTTTGCATGAGCTCTTTGCAGTTCACCTCTAAGCAGATGTTCATCTACACCTGAAAACATGAGAAGGAATCAGATTTGGCTCAGTAAAGAGAAGAGAGACCAACCAACCTACAAATAATTTTTAAAAGTGAATACATTTTTAGACAAAGAGTTTTAAAACTTGTGCATGACTGCGAACCTGTTTGTGCATGACTGTGAATCTGTTTGTGCATGAGGCTTTCTTTTTGCCTGTCTCCCAGCCCTGTTCTCTCCTTTCCTCCTCCTGTCTTTTTTCTACCTCTCCCCCCTCCTCATCCTGCCTCAGAAAATTAGCTTTCATTGGGCTTTTATAGCTGCACTTTTAAGTCACTCAAGATTATTTTCTGGTGCTTAAATTCCTAGTTAACATGTCATGGTGCTATTCAGTGCTGGAAATGATGTAATTTATTGGGTAGCTGGTCAATTGCACAAATAGCTGGAAAAACAAGTTTAGCTTGATATAAATAACAAGACACAACAGTATACACAGTACAACACCTTGCCTCCTGCTGCAAATCTCCTGATTTCTGTTATTCTGGTTTCAGCACGCCTAGCTGCCTCCTTACATTCACTACTATGAAATAAGATAATTATAGCACAAGTAAATATTACCCAATCAATCTACTGCAACAACTGTTAAAACAAGCCATCTTATAAATTTTGCTAACAAAATATGCTTCAACCCAATATATACAGAAGGTAAGTTTCTCTGACCTTGAAATAATTTTCAAGAGCAAAGAACATTACATGCATAATGAACATCCAGTGATGAGAGGCAGAGCTGGGGTCCAGCCCTTTTTCCTCTGCCCCTCTGAAATCTCCCTGAGCTCAGTGGCAGAAGGATGATGTATTTTTGGGACAGTTTCTCTTTTCATGTACAATGTAAATAGGAATAGTCCTCTGAAATCACAGTTCCCCCTCTTCCCTT
Organism: Actenoides hombroni; assembly: GCA_024336885.1. Lineage (NCBI taxonomy): Eukaryota > Metazoa > Chordata > Aves > Coraciiformes > Alcedinidae > Actenoides > Actenoides hombroni. Next base: position 106,588,767 of record WUAM01000431.1, on the reverse strand, counting down.
AAGTCCAGTGGCTTTTTACAGGCAAATTAACCCTCGTCTTCCTAGGACAACACCAGACTCCAGTTCTCATGGGTATAATGGTCACACAGGACATCAACAGTATGGTGCAAGGAAACCATAAAGCCTCTTCAAAAAGCCAGAATATCCTTTCCCCTCTCCACCAAATCCAGTTAAAAAGAAAAAAGCCCAAAGGATCAGCAGAGACCAGAATAAGTCACTCAGCAGTAAGATACTCACATTTCTGTGCAGAAAGTACTGCATGGGCTCCTAACATTGTGTACAGCAGAAGACCACTCAAACCAGGGCCAAACTTTTGGACTAAGTATAGCAGCAGGGCTGTTTTGAAATGCTACTGGATTTAAGGTTTAAATCCAGGCAGTGAGATTAAATCCAGTAGGTTTGTCTAATGATGAGAAGATAGTTTCTATTGGGCTGAGGATAGAGGAAAGAAAGAAGCCAAAATGCCTGATTGTAAAGATCACTGCCTTTTAGAAGAAAATAAAGATGTTCTGAATCTGTGTGTGGCAGAGAGGGGTCTCACGGGAGCAGCTAATTATGATAAACTGTTGGAATATCATTATGCACTAATTACTGAAAAAAAAGATGATGGATTTGAAAACCTTTGTGTTACTAAATGTAAGCAGAGTAAGACCAGTGTTGGCAATTTTTGAAAACCCCACTGCAAAAAGCAGTCAGATTGTGTATTTCCTGGACATCTCCCAGCAAGTGTGTGCTGAGTTTCCAATGCAGAAGGTGAAGTATGGCCATCTAACCCCTGCCAGATCCAGGTATCAGAGGGGGTTGATTGTTCTGGCCAGACTTTGCGTGGGATGTAAGGTGGGAAGGATGATGTGCACCATTTGTACAAATGATCTGCAAGCTGCAGGGAGTGCATGGTCTGGACTTGCAGGAGAGGAGAGCCATTTCCTAGCTGATATCACTCAGAAATATTGCTTTAGATTTATCTGTAAGGTTTCTATGGTTTCTCTAAATGAGGGACTTGAAATGTGGTGGTAGCCACCCAAGACTCCTCAGGACTCAGTGGAGAAAGAGAAAGATCTCAGAAAGTGACCTGGGGTCTGTGATAGGCTGAGTCTTTCTAAAAAGCTGAGTAAATTTGGCGTTCTTCCCTTTGCCTAGGAAAGTGCCCTGCAGATGATGTCAGGCTAGGTCTGGGCTGACATAGCAAGGCTGAAACCCCTGTAAAATCCACCCTCCATTTCAAATGTGTTATGTGGAGGAAGAGTGGTGTAGGTTGAAGGCGAAATTGTGAATTCATGCCTGCAGTAATGGAGGAACAGAACTTACTATCTCTGGCATACTCCATGCTGCATCTTCTCTGCCAGTGTCTTGATCTGAAGCATGCCTCTGCTAGTGCCACGTGTCAGCTGGGAAGCCAGATGGATGTGCTGCCTCTTACAGGGAATATGGAAAAACATCCCTAGAGATTTGGACCACAGAAAACACTGGTGTGGCTCATCTTGCCGTCTCTCCATTGTGGTGAAGTAAATGTCCTTAAGACCATTGTTGTAGAATGACCACTTTCCTTACCTATTGGACTGTTTCTTCTGTGAAAAAGGGACACAGCTGTCCAAATTACCTACCTGAACAGCTCCTTGCTCATGTTAAACCCTGAATCATGTCTGAAAAATGAATAGGAGAGTGCTAGTTGGCATGGGACAAAAGACACGTCCCAAATTTTTCATTCCCAGTGTCCATAGCAGTGTCTTTCAGGTCCCTGAAACTTGTCAACCCCAAAATTTCTCAGGGTCCATCTTGGCAGTTGAGCAGAAGAGACAACTGACCTCCAGGCATGGACATTGTTTATTTCATGAACTCCTAGGTGGCCTCATGGTCTCATTTTCTTTGACATAGGGTGATCAGAGAGTAAGCCTTCATACATATGGGATGCAAAAATACAGACAACATTTGCTTGCCGAGGAGTGACTTCCCTTGGGATCTGGTTGAATATGCTGCTTCTGGCAAATTTTAAAAAACTATAGACAAATGCTGAGGAACATACAGATGTTTGGAAATCTAGCCCATGACCTGGTGATCTCTTCTGGTCAAAAAGCAAACCCACTTTTCCATTATCTTTGATGTGTTGTTGGCTAAAAGAGGAGTACGTACTTTCTGTCCCTCCAAGGAGATGCTTCTGGTTTTTGTGTGCTAGCCATATTCATCCAACCCATAGAGCCGAATGGAATTCATTGTCTGACATATGTCTTTTGTTGTTCTTTTTTTTTCTGAAAATCTGGCTTTCTCATCAAGTAAGAAAATTCTCCAGTCTTTTTTTCCTTGCTTTTTTTGGACAAAAGTTTGAGTTTTTGAATGAAAGTGAAGTCTTTGTTTTGAACAGAACAAGCATTACTCACCCCTAGTGAGGTGTTGAGCAGGCACCTAGGGAGGAACAACCTGGGCACCAGAATATACAAGAGCCACCCTGCTGGAAAGCAGCTTGGCAGAAAAGGACCTGGGGGTCCTGCTGGACATCAAGCTGACCATTAGCCAACAACATGCCCTGGTGGCAAAGAAGGTGAATTGGGCCATGGGTTGCATTAGAAGGAGTGTTACCAGCAGGTCAAAGGAGGTGATCCTTCCCATCTACTCAGCACTAGGAGTACCACACCTGGAGCACTGTGTCCAGTTCTGGGCTCCTCAGTACAAGAGAGACATGAACATACTGAAGAGTCCAACAAAAGGCTGCAAAGATGCTTAAGACACTGGAGCACCTCTTCTATGAGGAAAGGCTGGGAGATCTGAGACTGCTCAGCCTGGAGAAAAGAAGTCTCAGGGAGATCTTATTTAGACATATAAATGCCTGAAGGGAGAGTGCAAAGAAGATGAGGTCATGCTCTTCGTGGTGGTGCCCAGTGTTAGGGACAGAAGAAATGGACTAAAGCACAGGATGTTGTCTCTAAACATCAGAAAACACTTTTTCCCTGTGAAGGTGACTGAGAAGTGGCAGAAGTTGCCCAGAGATGCTGCAGAGTGTCTTGGAGATATACAAAAGCCAACTGGGTGTGGTTGTAGGCAGCCTGCTCTAGGTGGCCCTGCTTCATCATTGGGGTTGGACCAGATGATGTCCCAAGGTCCCTTCTACTCTCAGCACTCCTGTGATACTGTAATTCTGAAAGCCTACTTGGTGATAACACAGCAGTACTGTAGGAAACTAAGGCAGCTGTAATCTTGCTGTGCTGTCCATAGGGAGTAGTTCTTGAAGTCAGCTATTCCCAGAAACATACATTAATTTAATTTTTTCAGAGAAGTATACTTGATTTGCTCCAAAAGAGAAAAACAGGACATATGCAGAGTAGACAGAAGGTGTGGACCTGGGAGTGAAGGTGTTATCAAGGTGATGTGAAAAGCACCTTGAGCTGGGTTTAAAGGAAGGTAAGCGGTACCCAGGAGAGCAGTTGCATTGGCAGAGGTAGAGCCTGTTAGACAACCTGGACAGGGCAGCGTGGCAAGGCAGCTGTGCTACTCCCTTTGCAAGTACTAGCTTGTTTGGTGCTGCCTTGTGTCCCACCACAGGACCAGTTTCATTCAAATTTGTTTCATGCCTGATGTTCAAAGCTAGACATTCAAAATGACCCCAGCATAACTTTCCAGTCAAAACACTTGAAGTGAACATGCAGACCTGACTGCATCCAGCCAGTAATGGAACAGGCTTTACTGGTTTCAGAGTGTGAATGTTTCCTGCCTTGATGGAAAGACCTAGATTTGTTATTGAAAAGCTAGGGGCAATCTCACAAAGCCAAGCTTAGACTAACCAGAAAAGAAAAGAGAGTAACACACTGTGCAGGGGTGGAGAACAGGAGCATGGGATTTGGGATGTGTGGTTTTGGGTGTGCATGTAAATTGTTTGTGTGGGCAATTTGCTGTTTTTACAGTGAAAAATCCTGATCTTCCAAAACTGCCTGTCTGGAAAAAAAAGGGAGTGCAATTTTCACTACTCAGATTTATAATATGCTCTCGAAAATATGCCCACAGGAAGCAAATTTAGAATTTTCTTCTCAGGACAGTGCTAGCTCAGGAGTTTAAAATATATCTTGAGCTAACATTTTTGTGAGTCATCCTGCATCACTGAATAAAGATATACATGATATGAGCAATGCAGATTTAGGAACAAGCTGGGGTTTTTTTGTGCCTTGCTCCATTATTGAGAATTTTCTGATTCTGCCACCAGTGGTTCATTACGGTGAGTCTGTGGAAAGGTGACTTCAGTCCTATAAACACCCTGCTAAGATCTGAGCAGCCACAATATGTCATTCTGATTTTTTTTTGTGCTTTCATGACTTGAAAGGTGTTATTTTTTACTGGATAAAAAATTGGCTGGATGGTTGGACCCAAAGAGTTGTGGTGAATGGAGTTAAATCTAGTTAATGTCCAGTCACAAGTGGTGTTCCTCAGGACTCAGTACTGGAGACTGTTCTCTTAAATATCTCATACAGTGACCTGTATGAGAGGATCAAGGGCATTCTCAGTAAGTTTGCAGACTACACCAAGTTAGGCAGGTGTATTGATCTGCTTGTAGGTAAGGAGGCTTTACAGAGAGACCTGGATAAGCTAGGTCTATAGCCCAAGGCCAGTGGTATGAGGTTCAACAAGGCCAAGTACTGGGTTCTGCACTTGGGTCACAACAACCCCAGGCTATGAATGCTACAGGCTGGGGGAGGAGTGTCTGGAAAGCTGCCCAGCAGAAAAGAACCTGGGGATGCTGAGCAACAGCCAACTGAACATGAGGCAGTAGTTCCCAGGTGGCCAAGAAGGCCAATGGCATCCTGGCCTATATCAGAAATAGTGTGGCCAACAGGACTAGGGAAGTGATTGTACCTCTGTACTTGGCACTGGTGAGGCTGCACCTCAAATACTGTGTTCAATTTTTGGGCCCCTCACTACAAGAAGGCCATTGAGGTGCTGGAACGTGTCCAAAGAAGGGTAACAAAGGTGGTGAAGGGTCTAGGGAACAAGTCTTATGAGGCGTGGGTGAGGCAACTGGGTTTGTTTAGCCTGGAGAAAAGGAGGCTGAAGGGAGACCTTATCACTTTCTACAGCTACCTGAAAGGAGGTTGTAGAGAGGTGGGGGTTGGTCTTTTCTCCCAAATAACAAATGATAGGACAAGAGAAAATGGCCTCAGATTGTGCCAGGTGAGGTTTAGGTTGGATATTAGGAAAAAAGTTTTCACTGAAGGAGTTGTAAAACACTGGAACAGGCTGCCCAGGGAATTAGTGGAGTCACCGTCCCTGGAGATATTTAAAACACAAGTAGATGTGGTGCTGAGGGACATGGTTTAGTGGTGACTTGGCAGTGCTGGGTTAATGGTTGGACTTGATGATCTTAAAGGTCTCCTTCAACCAAAACAGTTCCGTGATTCTATGATTCATGGGTATCATTACACAGAACTGATAGTTAGGTACCATCTCACAGTCTTATATCCTCAAAGGGAAAAATTAACTCCATTTTCCATGTGTGAAACTATTCTGTTTAATACAAGATTTAGCAATGCACTACAACAGGGTGTAAAATATGTTTAGTTTGTAATTACACCAGCTGCATTGGGAGAATAAAGCTGGGGTTAAACAAGGCCACGTGTTTAATCAGAGGTCTCACAGGGCTATGAATACAAGGAAAACTGATCTTTTTTCATGATATCAATACAATGCAGTCATCCTGTGTGGGTTTTGCATACCATCCTGTGCAAAGTCAGAGGAGTGACTTCTATTTCAGTAAGAATTAAAGCAAAAGCAAAGGAAGAACAAAGGGGTGAGGGAGCAGATCTGGAGGAGATGATGATAAATCCCACTGCATCTTGGAAAACCCTCTTGCTCTTTCCTCCACAGCAGCATTATTTTCCCATCATAACCACTTCCTTAATAAACAATTAAGCTTTGTGTTTGGAATCTAAACATATTTTTTGGGGATGAGGGAGTGAGAGACTGGGTGGCTCAGAGTTTGGCAGTAATACAGTCAAGAGTCTACAGTGGTTTGAGTCTGATCCAGGATGTGTTGCCCTCGATTTATTAGCCATCCTGGTGCAGGGGAATCACTATCTCCCTTCTGTACTGTTTTGGTAGGACTACACTCTAGTAGCACCAAGTAAGACAAAATAGCATGCATTTCTTTTCTCACAAATATTTGACTGATTTATTTTGAGAAGCAAATTCTTGCTGAAGCTGATCATGCCCTGCTGTAATCGAAACTCAGCTCCATAGCCAAGTGACTGATGAATAAATGAATGCAGGTATTCAGTCCTGACATTTGATTACAAATGCGACAGGGACAGAAAAGTAACGATCCACGTGGCTACATCCACATGTATAGTCCATACCTCTGCTGATGGTAGTGAGGATGCATCACGGTCAATCTGGTGTCACTGTATGAACAGACTGACAAATTTCCCTGAGCAAAGCAGTCACAAACTCAACTTGTGTTGCACAGCCACTGAGCTCTGCCATAGGAGAGGTCTTACCTTCTCCTGTCAGCTATGGGACACATAGCAGTGCTCTGGTCTTCAGGCTGAACCCTGGGATGGTGGTGATCCAATGTGAGCTCTTTCCCTGCTTTGGTGGCCTCCAGCCTTGACCTGCACCTCGTGCTAACCTCCCTCATGCTGATCCGCCTGGGCAGTCTCAACATGAATAGCTTGTGGATGGGCTGGGGGCCAAGAATTATTCAACAATTCTGAGGGATAAATCTATGAAATCATGAAGGCTCTGCAGAAAATCACCCCCTCAAATCAAAAGTAAAAATTAAAAAAAAAAGGGAAGAAGACAGTCTCTTGAATGGCTTGCTCCGAGTAATTCACTTCTCTCCAGGATAAAGCCTGGGCTCCCAGCTCTGCTTCCTAATCAAAGGCTGCAGGGACAGCTACATTGCTACTGTCCACACTGGTAATTGTCCATGACCTGAGATACTCTCTTGCTTTTCAGTGCCATCAATCTGGCAGCTTCCCATTGTATGTAATTATTATTAATAATTTTTTTTTTTTCAAGTGCTTGGAAAATGATAAGATAGTTTGCTAACAGTTTTCATGAAATAAACAGCTGGGTTGCTCTACTTGTAGGTCTTTTACAAAGACTTTCTGCATGTCTGTTGAGCAGGGGTGTAGCGTGATGAGCTGTTTCTGTTGAGAAACCAGAGTTTACAGAATAAACAGAGTTGAGGTAAACCCTGATTATGGGGAAAGTCTGTGAGTTAGGCTCCCTTGCAGCCTTAACTCACACGACTGGCCTGTATTTTTGGAAACACTTCCAAGGTTTTCCCTCTGTGAATTGGTGCAAATGGCTTTTTGGAGCCAGCGGTGCCTAAATTCTCACCGACTTTTCCTTAATCTCTTCGAGTCAAGCACGGACTCAGACAGGCGTAAGGAGATCAAGGAGGTCCCTGGGGAGTGCTCAGCCAACAGGGTACCGTCCAGCAGAACCAGCTCGGCGTTTCCAGCTTCCGGCCGCACACATAATTGTATACTTTCCTAAATGGGAGAAGAAACAAAGTGATGTATTTCAATAAGCTAAAGGGAATTATCTCATGTACAAGGAACAAGAAGCTCTGTATTTTCCCTTATTTGCTCAGGGATTTTTGCTATTTGAATTAAATTTGGCACACCAGAGATTGAGTGCAGCCCCCTCTCCCCGAGAGTTATGTTCAGACATGTCGGATCCTTGGGGTGAGAGTAGCGCAGCAAGGCGGATTTGATGAAAAATCATCTGCAAGGGGAAGGAGCAGAGCTCAAGCAGCTCTTTTTCTCGGACTTTGCACCTCTGTATAAGCTAATGGCAGCCTAAGTGTCCTTGCCGCTGCCAGCACGTCTCACCAGGGCATTGGGACATAGGGTGGAAATGGTCTCCATTGCCTCCAGTTCCTCTCTACATCCTGCCTGAACCCACACACAATGAAAGCGCACAGAGCACAAAACCTTTTCGTGACGCAGCTCTTGATTTTTGCAGTTACTAATATCAGTGTAGGTGGGATGAGGCATGTACTGATGTTCCTCAACAGCCCAGAAAAGATCATGCAATTCAAATACTGATGTAAGAGCCTGACTGCCCACTCTGCTGTGTGGAGGGAGTTATACAAGTGTCCTCAGTTGTTGTGAAATGCTAGATCTCTATTGGGACGGCCAAAAAGCCCAAGATTTGGTGTTGACTTTACTTCAGCCCTTGATTTAACAAAAGCTCTTCCCTCTTTGATGTGGGAGTACCTTTAACAGGGCTGGGGGGTGATCTCTAGGTTGTGTGGCATTAGTTGCTGCTCTTCCCAGCATAGTGGGTTTTTCAGTTTTGAAGCCAGGAGGTGAGTTGCTTTTTAACAAAATATTCCAAGATTTCTCATCTTTTGCTCAGAAGAAGGTTCAAAGATAGAAGGCTGCTTAAGAATGGTGATGTGCTCCCATTCTGTTTCTGACTATCCTTTAGCCAGACCTTCAAAGAGAATTTTGTTTGTGTTATGAATGAAATTTCTTGAGATCTGTGCTTACAAAAGGCCATGATTTTACCTGGGAATTATTAACTGGGAGATGCTTACTACCTTCTGGTGCTCAAAAACAACTAGAACATGTTGCTTGTGAAATGTGAAAGAAAAATGAAAACAATTTTCCATTTGCTTTCTTTGAAGTTAAGGGGAAAAAAACCCCTCAGAGTATAGCTCAATTAGCACATAAAGCAACAAATTTTTATTATTATTATGTAAAGATCAAAGTAGATGGAGAAAAGTATTGTGAGGAGTTTACTTTGATGAGTTTGGTTAAAAATCAAAACTTAGTTTGATGGGGGAGATACAGACACAAAGCACTGTGTGCCACAGATTTGCTGAATATGTTTAAAAAGTGCTGAGCGGTATTAAATTAATGCAAAACTGAAGATTACACAAGGGTAAACACTGCAGCTAATGTTTGACCAGAGCTGAACTGAGGGCTGAGTGCCTCCACTTAATTTGCAGACCATGCCCACGGCAACCCCCAGGAGGCTGGGAGTGGAGGAGACAGACATTTTATAGTGAGGAGCCACGTTATTATTTTTAAATTTAGGGGAAAAAAAAAAAAAAAGAAAGAAAAATCTGGCTAAAGTTACTACTTCTAAACGTTGGGGAGAGGCAATTGAGAGAAGGCAAGAAAAAAGGATCTGTGAGTGGCTTTTGGAGCTGAAAGCGAAAGATCTGCTAAGCTAATACCCAGTAGGTGCGAACGTCTCTAGTAAATACTAGGTCATAAATAGAGCTGAGAAAATCAGTGTCGTTGAAAAGGCATGCTGCAGATAACTATTCAGCCTGAAAGGGACTTGCAGACAGTGTTCAAGCATGTGCATGAAAAGCCTGTTTTCCATGAGTCTTCATTTACATACCATCCAACAACGAAACAGTTATGGTGAGTGAAAATGATGGCATAGGGAAGGCAGGGCAATACAAACTGGCTTTCAAGTTCAAATGAATATTTGAAAATTATTTCTTCCACTCCACCCAGCTCGGATCATGACACATTTTCCCATCCTAGCAAGATGGGCCATCCCCATCATGATGCCTGGTGGCTTCATCCTGCCTTCTGGAATGAAGAGCAAAAAAGAGCACTCTTGCTTTGCAATTGAAAGTTTTGTACAAGATCTTCTACTTACTAAGAGCATGTCTGAGCCTCTGACAACCTGTTGCAATTCCTATTCATGTGAGCGGTTTGAGAAGACAAAGGAAAGAGAAAGGGCAGCACCAGGCTGGGGTGGTAGCTGGTAGCAGTTTTAAATTTACTCCTCAGATAACATTTTTTTTTTGGTCATTGAAACCCTAAGTGCTTTTTAAGTATGATATGCTGTGTCTTCAGTAGCACAGCAGTGGATATCTTTAGATTGGGTTTTCATCATATACTTTAATTTTCTAGGACGGGGGATGACCATAATTGCTGAACAATTCAATGTAATGGAATGGGCTAATTCAGCACTTTTTACTGCATTTTTCCACATAATATCTAAAATCTTTTTTTCCACCATAACCCATGTTTATGAAAGCAAGTACTTAACCCGCACATTTCCTGGGCTTGAATCATTTCCTTAATAAGGCATAAAATTTTGCAAAATCACTCCCCTTACATTAACACATCATTATAAGGAGATATCAGTGTTTAGCACGTCAGAGGCACACACTAGTCTGTGCAATGTACAGCTACACCGCTCAGCTTCATAGCTATGTACTGTGGCTTTCAAATAATAATTCTATAAAAGCAAGAGCTTTCCTTTCTTTCTTTCTCTCTTTCTCTCTCTCTTTCTCTTTTTCTCTCTTTCTCTCTTTCTTTCTCTCTCTCTCTTTCTTTCTTTCTCTCTCTCTTTCTCTCTCTCTTTCTCTCTTGCTTTATTGCTTTCTCTCTTGCTTTCTTTTCTTTCTTTTTCTTTCTTTTTGTATTTTCTTCCTAGCTGTTATAGGCTGCTCTCTTGCAGAGGATGAATTATGTCAAACATGCTAGCTTTACTTTTCATTTTGGCTTTGAGATTGGTAAGTAGAAACAAAGGAGCAAGCAACGACTATGATTTGAAACTGCTATAACCACAGTTCATAAAATTGTATTAAAATATGACAAAAGCCATAAAAATCTCTGTGTTCGCTTTTGTTGCTGTGTTCTGTGAGACAGGAATCTCCTTTTCCATGGAGACACTGGACAGGTTGATATATTATTAAAAAAAACCACATTTTATACAAACCAGAGTTTCTGCTTTCATGGGGCTGTGAACTCATTGTCCTGCTGCAGGATGCTTGAGCATCCAGCACCCCATGACCTGGGCTCAAAGGTGGAGTAACTCCTGGGAGCAACTCTTCTTACATCAGAAGATTTGCTTGCTTGTATTGACTTAGGTATGTGCCCAGGACCTGGTCTTCCTGCAGATTTCTCACTGCTATGTGAACTTTGGTTTGGACAAGACTTTTTACCAGACCAGTTTTGCTGCAACAGCCTTTTGCATAGACAGGGTCACCAAGCTGAAAGCTCTGTACCTTCTTACAAGTTGAATGCCTTTCTGTGTCCATTGAAAGGGTGGAGTGATCAAACAAATGTCTGCAGAGCCAGCTCCACAGATGTGAGCCTGAGCTTTGCTCTGGTTTTGCACACTTCTGAGCTCTGTTAATTCAAACCACTGTACAAACAAGGTCTCACAGATCTTGAAAAGTACTAGTCAAGTGAGTCAAATCATGCATCATTTCTGATTGGGAACAGAGCTCAGATCTGCCTGTGTTTCAGGCGCTTGGATTATCTATCACACTATCTATTCCACTATCTACCCCAGCATCTAACTCTTGTTCATGGAAAGGACAATCAACAGCTTTGTTCCTGGTTAAACCATAGCAGGCTCAGGTTTACATTAAAAAAAAAATCTGTAAAATGCCATAATTTCATAAGCTAACACAACTCAGACTCTTTGCTGGTACAAAGAACCTTGTCCTATTTTGTGAGCATGCAGTCTGGGTGTTAACTGTTCAAGAGGATAAGGATGAGCACACCAGAAGATAAAAAGAATAACAGGTTTAATGAAGACCTGAGTGATACAGGTTTAATGAAAAGGGTTAGCCACAACCAGATTAGTGCTGGTATCCTGCTGGGTCAGTTCTTTATAGTGTGTTTAGGGTTAGGATGAGTGGCTAGCAACACATATACTACAATGAGGCTATTTGTGTGGGATTGGACTTAATTCTCTTGGAAATGAGTAAAATCATAATCATTGGGTTCCTTTCAGCTTGAAGCAATCCAGAAATGATACATCTTCTGAGTGTGTGGGAGGAGAATTTCCTTCTTTTCTTTCTCTCTTTCATATGTCCTTTTCTACTTCTTGAGCCTAATGTGTGACAATAGTACTGGGAGAATTACTTTGTTGATATATTTCACCCTGGAAAGTCTTCAAGCACATTGTGATTTCTCTTGAAAGTGTTTGAAAAATGCCACTAGCTGTATGCCACGTGGTATGGGTTCCCTTCCCTACTTGGATGACTGGCTCTGATGGGAATGTTCAAATGGGTCAGGAATGTGGAGCATGTCCAGGTCTCACGAATTTTTTGTGAGTCATGGAATTTCCACCAGGTCAGAGAATATTCCTTTGGTTAAAAAAAAATAAAATAATCAAAAAAATAAAATAATAATAATTTACAAAATT
>WUAM01000431.1:106560460-106571101 GCA_024336885.1 Actenoides hombroni | reverse complement strand
TCTTTCTTTCTTTCTTTCTTTCTTTCTTTCTTTCTTTCTTTCTTTCTTTCTTTCTTTCTCTCTCTCTTTCTCTTTCTTTCTCTCTTTCTCTTTTTCTCTCTTTCTCTCTTTCCTATGTAGAATTAAAAGAACAGATCTTGGATGGAAATGCATTGTTTATAAAAATGAGCTTACTCCATTTGTGTAAAATGGAAAGACTATCAGCCTTGATTAGCAAGCAATAATTCTTACAAGGAGTCCAGTAGGTTTTAATATTATTATTTTGTCTAGGCCTGAAAAGATATACATTTTCAGATATTTTAAATATAAAATGAAAAATGAATATGCATCTCAGGAAATTAGTATATCAGAGAACTACTGTTTGGAAAAAAAAATAAAAGTCCAAAATTGGTCATTCTGTTTTAGAGTTGGAAACCTTACAAAATGCTTAGAGGAAGCAGTAGTAAACTATGCTCAATTCTGAGTTTTACTACAACTATGGCAAACCACAACTCTATGACAGTAGACTTAAACTTAAACTGAAGTATTGCAATGCTGAATTGGGTCCTAAGTGTCTTTCCTTTATCTGGTTATTTTATTCACCTTTTTAGCTCATGCTTCTTGACACAATAGTGGGATATGGTCCACAGAAAATTGGTTTTAAAATGATTTAGTTAAACTAAAGATGTGGTCATGCAGACCAATTTCAATCTGCTCTGTATCAGTTTAGTTTAAGTCATTTCCTGAGCAGATTAAGCTAAATCAATACAAACCGACTTTAAATAGATTCCAGTGTTTGCACTGGCTTAACTAATTTGATTTTAAAACACACCTTTAATTAAACCAGTGCAATTCAGAGTATGGAAAAGGCCTTGCTAGGCAAAACTGCTTGTCTGTGATAATTGACTAATATTTTACTACCCTGTTGTGCTAATTGTGACCTGTAAAATACAGTGAAAAAGCAATGCTATGCCTAAGAAGCATGACAGTAGGTGAGACTTCAGAAAAATACTGTGTCTTTGCCATGGCTTGGGGTAGTCCAGTCAGGAGAAGATACTTGTGGCCTGTCAAAAGACAATTAACATATTTACAAGGAAGACATGTTTCATTTGTGAAACGGGCCACACTCTAGAGAACCAACAGCAGCTGGAGAAAGCAGTTGTACCTGTGGCCTGAGGGTTGTTTCAGTACTCTTCTTATTTTATTTTCATCTTTTTGAGTTACCTGAACAGAAGGGAGAATTTTTTTTCCCTGAAAACAGTGACTGTTTCTTGCAATGTGGAGAAATATTATAGGAAAGCTTTACTCAAAGACAATACATGAAACTTAAAGTTTATCCCGGGGTTAGAATTGTGTCCATTCTTTGGGTTGTTGAGGTGGAGTTTTTTAATATATTCATGACCATTGTTCTGTATATTCTATTAGTCACATAAATTCTGTGCTTGACTCAAACTCAGAAATTTGCACAGTATTTTTGGTTAGCAGCCCCAAAGGATTAGATATATACTTACTCTCCTCTAAATAATTCATGGTCCAAATAACAGCCAGGAAGTCTATGTGTTGTTATTGTCATTTTGCTAACAGGGTACTGAAACATAGGGAACGAAAAAGCTGTGATCCAGCCCACATATCCTATGCATCTTGCATGTCACCAAGCGGCCATGAAAATCTCCCTGCAACATCTGCCTGGGCTGCTAGGAGAGGTGGGTGGGAATGAAGAGAGGCAGAGAGGGATCCATTTATGATCACTTTTGTCCCTCCATCATTCTGTTGATTCTGCAGGGACTGAGCTCCTCCTGGGCTGATCACATCTTCTTAAGCAGAGTCTCCTTTCTCTTTTAAGGATATAGAGAGCCAGCATGAAACTTTATATTCCTCCACATACTAAGAAGGCAGATTGCCCAGTTTTGTTGTCTTTTGCATCATGTTTAATTAGGCCAAAGCAAAATATAATTTATGATACTAACCAGTTGTTAAAAAAAATAATCTGTCTTTTCCACCCACCTCCATGCAATCCTGTGCAATGAGCTCTAGGCAAACCTGCTTTGGAGGGGGTGGGGTTGGACTAGATGATCTTAAGAAGTCCCTTCCAACTCCAAACATTGTTTGATTATATGATTCTGTGACAGTGTAAAATTTAAAAGGTTTTGTTAGTGTGTCTTAGAACCCTGGGGAAAAAAAAAAAAAAAAAAAGAAGCCTGTCAGGCTGGCAGCAGTGCTTCAAATTTAGGGATGGCATTGACTGTTGCAGAAGGTTATGACCTGCTCCCTGTGTCACCCCATGATGTCCAGTGCTGTATAAATAGGGGAGGACAAGACCTCTCTGCTTTGCAGAAAGAGAGGAGGATAATCACAGCTGTTATCCCTGTGCTCTCCGCATCCTCTTGGGAAAGCTGCAGAAGAAAAGGGACTTCCTTAAACACTTCCCGGGACTGGAGTGGAAAGGCTGCGCAGAAATCTTACAAACACTGAGAGGAGGTGAAGCAGCTATGGAGGACCTTTACTGACAAGTGTCATCTCAAATGGTGTAGGCATAGTCTATGTGGTCTCCTGTACATATCTTTAATCTCTGAAGTGTGAGGGCAGGATAGCAGATGAAATTCTCTGTCCCAGAACAGACTAATGAGCCCAAATCAAGCTTGGTGTCCTTGGACTGGCTGACTAGTAGCTGACTTAGGTATTGCTGCATGGTGCGGATACACACCTCACAGTCTGCCTGAGAAAAAGTCAATAGTGCTGCATCATTCCACTTGTTGCTTGGTTTCACTGTGGAAAGCACACCTAGAGGTATCTTCATTTACACACAACACAGATGCAAAGCAGAATTTCTTTTAGATTTGATGTGACACAATTTGCTGCCTGGAGACCGATGTCACCCAGGCAGTGCTTTTTGGTAGCCGAAACAGAGCATATTGGAACCTGAAGCTTGGAGGGTTCTTAGATGAATAGTGTAGCTGTGCTACTTAATTAATTCAAAATAGCTGGGACCCTGACAAGCTGCCAGTGTGCCTATCAGGCAGAAGCAGAACATGTTCTTGCTTAGGGTACTTCTGTAGAGCATACAAGAAGTTAAGGGAGTGCAGCAAGGCACAGTATAACAACTCACATCCCACCTTGTAATTTTTGGTTTCAAAACCTATCTGGGTGAGTCAGAAGCAGCACACAGAGAATTCAGCTGCTAGTTCAAAGAAAGCACACATCCAGGACCCTTTCTACTATGGGATTAAAGGCTGGAATTGCCCATATTGGGCTGTTACTCTTTCTGTTGTGCTGGTGCCAAGGTTTCCAAATTATAGTCAGACCTGAATACTTTAAGCACATTACAGATCCTGTGAAACTCAAGCCCTGGGCCCTGAAGCTGAACAGCTCAACTGGCAAGGTGTAGAAAGATGGGTTGAGAACAGAGGCATGGAGAGACGGAGTGACTTCTGTAGGATCACACAGCAAGCCAGTAGCAGAAACAAAACTAGGTGAAAATTAAGCCTGGTGTAAGAGACTATTTATTCACCATATGAGAAACAGAAATGAAACACCCTTTGATGGGGCTCAGACCTGCTCACATACACATGTAATGAAGGCAGGCTAGAATTTCTGTCTTCAGCCATAAATACCTCAGCAAACCAGCCATGCTGAGGCTCCTGCTCTTCCTGTCACAGGGTTTATGATATCATCCCTATTCAAAATTGCACAGGAGACTGAAAGTTGGACCAAAGTTTGTCCTTGCTAATGATGCAGAAACAGTTTAGGCAGAGCAGATGTGGAAGAAGAATTGCAGGGATCAGTCTGAGGACAGGTAAACATAGATGAATGTGGCACTCTTGCTTTGCTAATTGTAGGTGATCTCCTAGGGAAAGATGATCATTCCGCAATGGACTTGATCCTAGCCACTACTGCAGAGGCTTCTACTGATGTCAGTGGAACAATAATGGAAATAATCTGTGTCCAGTGTCCATAGAAAGCTGCAAAGATAATAATGCAGTGCTCTACAGGACTGTGGGTTCACACTCACAGAGACATTCAGCTCCATACCAGCAGTACACCCACATTATTCTTGCAAACTCCTGAATGGAAGCTTTCCAAAAATAATACCACAAAATACATATCTGTCCTTCTTTTTGCGATAGGCAGTGGTGTAGTTAAGGGTAGACTTGGTTAGACAGAGTATAATCACTTTTTATTTTTGGAAGCAAAAGTTTGCCTGCTTTTTGGCATCTGTAAATGTGGGTACGCCAGGAAAAAAACAAACCCGACAGCCTTGTTTACCTTACACTGCTTCCAACCCTTTCACTTACTGAAACTGCCCCTGAGATATCCTTTATGTATACCATGGTGTATGTGACAGCGCTGTGATAGAAGTCTTGATAACACCCTAACAGCTTGATAAATCAGACATTGTCTTTACATAATTGTCTGGGACATTAATTAAACAAAACAAAAGAAAGACAGAACTTTCCCTACAGACTCCTTTTCTCCCCTTGCAGGACCTATTCTTGCCAGTACCAATGCTGGCTGGCTCTCTTAGCTGGCTCCTGTCTGACTCGTCCCCTGCTGAAAAGCATGAAACGGCATTGCTCTTCACAAGAGTTCATCTTTATGGCTTGGGTTTCCAGAATTTGCAGCCACATTGACGTAGATGTACAAGTGACAAAAGAACTGTGGTAAGTCTTATCTGGCAGTGACTTGCTGAAAAGGACCAAAATGGAACAGACAATTTGCTGTATCTACATCAGATGACTCTCCAACAGTCAAGATTTTTGAAAAGAGCTGTCCAAAGTAAGAGATTTTTGGCATCTGCAAAGGTACATGAAAAATCATCTTTTTCCTTAGGAAGCAACAAAAAGTAGAGTTAAGATAGTAGTAAGCAATCGCAATTTATAGACAAATCTCCTAAAATATGTAAATAGTAGTTCCTGAGCCTCACATGCCCAATTTACAGAGCTAGTCAAGAGATTACGAGAATAAATTATTTACATTTCACTTGGGACTACATTAAAATAGTAATCTGATCTTACATCTAATGCAGTGAACAGTCAACCTTTCACTGTCATTCAGGCTTTGAGTCAAGCCACCAAATATCATTTGGCCTGTTGTATTCAAAAGCCAGAAAATGTCAGAGTCAATACAATTTCATTTTGCTCTATCCTGTTGTGCATAGCCAGTGTGGTTGCAAATGTAAGGGCAGAAAATATTTTTCTAATAAACAACTCTTTTTTGGTGATTTTTTATAAAACATGTTTCTAAGATAACTTGTTTTCACTGAAATTTGAATCATCTTTATGAGATGACTTGCCACTAGTGAGTGATGTTTACTTTTACATTCCCTGACTCTGCAAGTTTTTGTTACCTTTAACATTTCAGGAACATGTATTCTTCCCAAAAGTCTCCATTGTTTATTAAACAAAAGAAGGGCAAAGGAAATAGCTAGAAGTATTGTTTGTAGGTTTACTTTTGCAAAGTTGGACAGTTTTTGCAAGTTTTGGCAGGAGATCATCAAAGTTCATTAAGGAGCCTGTGTCAAGAAGCTAAGGACCCATTGCAACTCATCGCATTGCAACTGCGTCAAGAATTTTAGGACCTGTCACCTTGGGAACCATCCCTCTGGGTGAAGAAAACTGGAGGAGACAGAGGTCCCATGCCCAATTTGAATTATACTCATAATTTCTCAAAGTTCAGGAATGTTCTGATCACAGACTGACTTTATTTCCTAATAGATAAAGAAGGTCAGGTTCAAAACTTGCTTGTCAACCCAGGTCCAAGCTTCTTCAAAGTTAAATTTGGGGCTGAATAGTTCTGCTCCTTAAATATCTGGGAAGAGGCTCAGTGAAGAATGCAAACTACAGGAGTTATATGATGACATAATGTGTTTATCTTTTGCTATTTCTCCATGTTTATTTAAAAAACACCCATCAGAATGACTCCACACACTTGGGTAATTATTTTAAATATACACACAGCTATGGATAAAAATCCAAGATATCTTAATTTGCTCTACTGCAACAGTTCCTGTGCCAAAGCAAGAGGCTTCCTCAACTTGCCATCTTGATTTGCTCAACTTGTCATCTCCAATAAAAACTAAGAAAATAAATGTATCTTCCCAGGATGCTCCTGAGTCAGTGAATGTGATACAAAGAGGGTGGAGACTGCTCTAGAATGGAGGACCCTGAAGGGAAAATACCTGGTGTCAGTGCCTCTTTTCTAAACAAAAGATATGTTTGCCCAGGATTCCACCTGTGGCAATATCACTTGTGGGAGGAAGGTCTCTTGAATAGCCACAAGCCAAGCAGACTGGCCAAACCCATCTATTCCTCTTTGACACTTTATATTTTGACTTATGTTCCAGTGGTTATAAAACACTAGGCTTTTGGAGCTCTTCCACACTGGAAAATTGCATCATGATAAAACACAACCCCGAGGAATCTTGGTAACTAAGACAATGCTAAACATGCTGCTAAACATTGAACACAGACAGGGACTGTTGTGTTTAACATCACATCAGCTGGTTGTGGTTAAGCCCATGGTCTCACCAACTGCCACAATACTAAACATGATGGTGTCCGCCTGCACTGAATTTTTAACAGTATGTTAGCAACCCAATCTCTCAAGGGTCTCTTTTCTTGCATGATCTGGCTTTCTAGCATAGGCAAATGTTATACAGATATATGTGACTGTTGTGAGGTACCAGATTAACCAGATTGGAACAGTTTACAATGTACTCTGATTCATGTCAAGGACTTCACTCTCTTAGTTGAGCTCCTGACTAGAGAAATTGCAAGCACCATGTTAGTTCCTGCCTTGTCTTTGTTCCTGCACAAAGTGTCTCTGACCCCAGCACAGCTGGATTGTTATTGCACTGGAACAGTGGTGAAAAAAGCAGACACATGGCACCATGACAAACTTCATTTTTTTACAGAGGTCTTATCCTAGCACAGGAGAAAGAGGAGACAAATGCTGGAATGGTATTTATGTACCAACAAGATGCTGAGGAAAGACAAGCATCTGCTTTCCTTCATGTGATCGGGCATGATGTATTGGAAATACTCTCAGCTTTGTAATGTAAAAGGATAACACAAAATTAACTCTACTAATGGATCAGTTCCAGAACTATTTCAGCCCCAAGAAATATGTGACATTTGGATGTCTTTTTTTTTATTTATTATGAGATATCAGACTCCTGCAGAAACAATAGATCAGCATGTGAATGGTCTAAAAATGAAGGCCAAGTTTGTGAGTTTCTGCAGCTTGATGCATGACAAACTCCCCACAAGAATATTGGGATGACCAGATATTTGGCTTTTGAAAGGAAAAATAAAATCATACAACAAGTGAAATCAGTACTTTCCCTGAAAATGAGGGAAAAAAAAAACCCCGACAAATGACACACATGGCTTAAAGGTAGGAAAGGGAAACCTAGGTAGTATTGTTAAAATAGCATATGGTCTGAGAGATGGTCAGCTCTTATTGCAGCTTTTCCATAGGCAGAAGTGCTGCTTAGGGTCTTTCTCCTCACTTTAGCTGCTGATTTCCCAGTCACTGAAATTATAGCCTCAGCTACACTGCTTAAAATTTCAAAGCTGTTGAAACTTAATATTTTGAGGTTTCCTTACACCTGCCAAATTTTACTGAAATGAATGAGTGGCTTCTGTTACGAGGCAGAAACGATGAAAAATAATAAAGAAAATGTTAACATTGTCTTGCCTAAGAAACTGGGTTAAAATGAATGTGCTACATTTTAGTTAATGAGAAATTTTTCTTTTTTGTAGTTTTTGATAATTTTTTTACAGTCAGTAGTGGAGCTGGTATCAGTAGGGTGGGTCCAAACAGAAAAGAGAAATTTAGAATATACCAATGATGAGTTTGAGTCTATGAAAAGAGCACTGAAAAGATAAAATGTGCCTATTGAAACTTTTTGTGCAAGAACAGGGGTTCCTAAGGGAGGAAAGGGAGTATGCACAGGCTGTGGAAGAGGAGGGTGAGCTCTGCTACTAAGTGGGATGAAGAGGGATGAGACAGGAGTGTAGATGACTGTAACAAAACTAAACCCATGTGGCATCCTTTTCCTAACTCCATTTTCACTTATAAAACCCTAAACCTGGACACTGAGCCTTCTACATGACAGGGGTCTGGTTTTGTACATAGGCATCACAGTTGAAAGCTTGTATCAAGTGAACTTTCCTCCAACTTTGTGTTTCCAATATTATTCGTGTATAGCTAGGCTGAACAGTATTTCTTCCTGCCACTTACCCAAAAGTTTCCCCCTCAGTGCAGACCCTGAGGAGGGAAGGCATCTTCTCCACATTGGGCTGGCAGCTGGGCTTTTATCTAGCCTGCCACCTGACCTCAAAGCCACTGCTTGGGAGGCAACTAACAACTCAGATGGAAGTGTAATCCAAATGTCTCAGAACCCTGACCAATGTGTGACAACACAGTTATAGAGTAGTTTCAGATAAAGTGGAAGATGAAGAAAGTCCAGACTGTAGAGATTCTGCACAGAGGAAAGGCTGGGAGAATGAAGAGGGCACAGGGAGGGAAACAGATCTTCTCCTGCCATCTAGTAGAAGAGAGCAGCAAGGTAACAGTGAGGCCATATTAGAGATGTGAATATGAGTTGAGGGGAATTGATCTGGGGAAGAGAAGACTTAAGAGTCACTGGCATAAAGATGATTAGAGATACGTTGGGAGACAATGGAGTGTCCCACAAGGAAAGTGAATTAGAGAGAGACGAAAGGGCAAATGGAGGTTGTCAGGCAGGCTACTGGGCATGCCAGCTAGGATAGGAGTGGATGGGAGAAGGGAGATTATAGAAACTGCTGAGAAGCTGGAAAAGCTTGAAGAGGAAAGAAGGAAACAAAAAACCAGAGGAAAGGAAGGCCATATCTGTAAGCAGAATAGCTGAAGCATATGGATCCATGGTCTTCAACAGAATATGACTTCAGCTGATTTTCCAGTGACAGGGAGTGAGCTGCAGAAGTAACAGGTGCAATGCTCAGGTGAGGTCACATACTACAGCAAAGGATCTGAATATTCTGTCTTTGGGATGATTCAGAGATTATTGAGTGTGCAGAGCACTGGTAAACTCTGAAGGTGGGATATAATGAGCAAAAGGGATATTTCATTCTCAGTGCACTCCCACAGCTTTCACTATGCCAAAGAAACACTGTAGGTACTAGTGAGGTTGAAGAAACCGTCTCCTTCATGTCCTTAGCAACTTATAAATCTATTACCCAGGCCCAAGGGCTCTCCTTACCAAAAGGAAAGCAAGACTGCTAACGGATATTTATCAGTGACAATTTGCCTCATCCTTAACTTCTAAACTTCATGTCCCCCAAATCCTCATTTGATATTAATTCCAGTTCCATGTCTAAACCAAAGGTTTCCTAGCTCTTTCTGGACCCCCAAAATGCTTTGATCAAAAGGTACACAGGGACTAAACTGGAATTTGAGTGAGATTAACTTGGGCCAAGGGAATCATGGTATAATGCTGTCTGAATTTCCCTTCAAAACCAGCCATCAATAGATCTAGTTCTGTATCTCTGGTCCCCTAGTGCTCTGAAGAGGGAGGTAGGTGTTCCCCAAGAAAAGAAGTGGCAACAACAACCCACCTGCTTTCCTGTCCCCAGAAAGTATGGTAGAGTGGGATGGTTATTTATTATCTGTGTTGCTGTAGTCCTTAGGATCCTTTACACTCACAGTTGTACTCTGATTTTGGAAAGGGAAAAACTGTTGTGCATAAAGAGGCTGTATCACCTGAGGTCTGCAGGAAATGCCCTCCAAACACTCAGGATTTTTCTGCTTGCAAGGTCATAGGACTGTGAAAACCCCTCTTGTCTAGCCCCAGAGTTATCCCATCTAATGAGACAGCAGAGTAAGCAAGCAGAACTGTTGAAGGATTTACTTGCTGAACCAAAAAAGATTGTAAGTAGTTAACCAGTGTTTAGCCTTGCTGAACTTTCATAACACTGTCATTGATAACCAGGTGGGACTTGCATGGCACAGGCTCATGATAAAAAAGAGCTGGACTTGCCCTTTCTCAATTATAAGAAGCTTCTTAAGCCCCAAATGATGAAAGATGTCAAAGTTAAGATGCCAATAAAAAGAGACAGCTGAAGGCAAAACCATTGCCCATTTTCTTGAACAGAAATGTAGCAAAACTATAAGTGGGGTGGTCTGGTAGCATATGCAGTATGAGTTATATCGCATTCTCCTGAAATGTGAATCCAGGGCACAAGACCACAGAAATCAGAGAAGGTCACTGCCATGGGGAAAGTTTTTCTGTTCAAGCATTTGGGTGACAATGTAAGCGTATTGTGAGTAAGAGGTTACAGGAAGGTTAACCATGCTTTTATTTGAAAGTCTAAAACCAAGGCTTTTCTATTTTTTAATCTGCAAGCTTGTTTTTAATTTGACCCCTGGTATTCAAAGACTCATAGGGCTTGGCCCTTCTTTGTTGGGAAAACTGGAACTGAAGCAGGCTGTAAAAGAATTTTCTTCTGGTGACTGCTGTAAAACTAAAGCAAGCTATTACTTAAGACCAAGTTTTTCCCCACAATGGTATGGATACAGGTAAATATATATCAAGCTGTGTGGAGTGGCTGACACACTGGAGGGAAGGGATGCCATCCAGAGGGACCTTGACAGGCTGGAGAGGTGGGCCCATGCCAACCT
>WUAM01000431.1:106547255-106560360 GCA_024336885.1 Actenoides hombroni | reverse complement strand
TGAGAACACCCCATGGTAGAGTTACTGCCAAGGGTTGGGGTGCAGACCAAGGCCACTGCTGGGTCTTGTGCACCATGCTGGGGGGTGCAGAAAGTGAAAGGAGGCACCTGTAGGGAGGAGTGGACAGAACAGGGGACCCCAAACTGACCAACGAGGGACTCCAGCCCAGATACGTCATATTCAGCATAGAACTGAGAGATCCAAAGGGTCTCTGGGCTCTTCTCCCCTCTTGGACTGCTTTGCCAGCTTGGCTTGGCTCGGGTCTTCTTTCGGTTCCTTCCTTGGAGTACCCAAGGAGGACACACTAAAAACAAGAAATATTTCCTCTTGCTTCGAAATACGGTGAGAAAGAAATTTTGCTACAATTAACCAATTCATAGTTTATCAATCCCCAATTTTTGTAAAACTTGGAGGAACGGGATAAACTTGTGCTTCCCCTCACCAGCAGGCAGGGAGCTCCAGCCACAACTCTTCTCCCTCTGGCTTGCAAAGGGAAGACACAATAACCTGTCCATCTTTCCTCAGCACCTACACTTGGCTGCCTTTCCTGGTCTGCTCAACCCCTACTCACGCATCCCCCAACAACCTTTACGTAGGCATGGGGGGGTGAGAGAATGCCAGGTCACGTTTCTCCTCTCTTCTCTCCACCACCACCATCAGTGACTCCGGTCCTGCCTACAGTAGGTGGCAGAGGGGAGAGAGGAGGAGGGCAGTGAGTAGCACTGAGAGTAAACTGCTCCTTAATTACAAAGAAGCAAAAGGAGTTTCCATCTTTTCTCATTCAACGTGTGTAAACACACAGCTATCAGCTGCTTTTGCCTTCCCAAGGGGCACGCGTTACTCCTCCTGTGCTCCTTAATGCTCCACAGAAGAACAGGCAAGCAGATACCCTCCATAGCAGCAAGCAGAAATGGCAATATTCCCATACGCTCGCTAAGATTATCTCTCGCTGTCATCAGCCTATGAATATTGTTTTTCTTAGAAACATGTGTAGGAACACAGCATTTATGAGAGGTTAGTAATTAATACTGTGCTTCTACATGCAAGGCCGACAACTCAGCTTTTAAATTCTTGAATTGGCTATGTTTTTTTAATATTTTGATGCCGTAGCAATCAGAGGCTTAAAGCAGATCACTGCCTCACAGTAATGAAAATAAGTATTTTAAGAGCTTACAGTCTACTGCCTCTGCTCCCCGATTGCACCTCTGAGGACACGATCGATAGAAATGCATACGCGTGCACATTTGCAAAAACTCCAGACAGTCAGGGCTAAGATGTAACCTAAAATAAATCCAGCACATCTGGATATGGAAATGAACTCCGAAGACATTTGAAGAATCTCATTTTTGACACGTCCTTCCGTTCAACAATAATCACCTTCATGGAATAATAGTCAGCACTTTCTAATTATCCGACGCATTTGACCCCACCTCTCCTCCTCCTTAAGTCCTTCATTTTCCCTCCTTCCGTATCAGGATAGAGCGTTCTGTGCAGCAGCCTAGCAATCACCATCACAAAGAGCTGTAGAAACATCTAATCTTGAAATGTGAATAATCAAACCCCGTGTCACACCCACATTCTACCATGTTTTATGTGCCTATATTCAACGCACACCACTCACAGGGAAATTGCCAGCAGCCACGTACTTCGTGCAAGCGTTCGTGTCTGTGCCGGCTTATGAATGTCTGTATGCACATTTTCTCCTCTAATGAATCAGATTTTTGGATACTTTCAGGCTAAAAGGTTACTATAAAAAGGCAGAAATACCCTTTCATACGCTCCTACCAGTTGGAATTGGTACATTGTTTTCAAGGCTCATTCATGAAGTCTGAGTAGTTAAATCATATAACATCCATAATGGCTTTAAAAGCCCCTGGGACTACTTCCGAAGTACTTATTTTTTGCTTAGTAGTTAAGCATGTGCATTTTTCATGGTTCAGTTCCTTGTTTTACATGGGGTCTGCATAGCCTGAGGTGTCACATTTCATGGGAACTTCACAAAGCATTAAAAAAAAATTACACGAAACCTAAAGATCCATTTTCATTGAGACAGAAAGCAACCCAATGCCTCCCAGCCTCTGTCAGCTTTAAAAACAAGGGAAATCCATAATTTTACAGTGGTGTTATTGCTGAACTTCATGTAGACCATGAGAACCCTATATCCTATAGCAGTCCCAACATGTAAGGCCATTTTGTATAACGCACAGAGAAAGGAACAGCTCAGTTTATTTGTAGATGTGTAAATTACTATGGGGCGGTTAAACTTTTGAACTCAAATTTGCTTCAGTGCCAATTCCCATCCCAGACTGGGAGGACTTGTACTGTATACTCTCTGAGCACCATCTGGCTCTGCTTCCAGATGGATCACGGATCAGGATCACATCCAGCGAGAAGGGAGGGAGGAGGAGGAGGAGAGAGCAGTGCTTGCTCCGCAAGCTAAGGGAACACTTAAGGTTGTGCTTGGTAGGAAACTCTGTGTAACGCACACATAGGTCAAATCTAATATGTATAATCTTAAAATATGCAGATGAGAAATGGAGAAAGGAAATGCTAAAAGCATAGAGTTCATCCTCTTTTTAAACTGCATCGTTTCCAAGGTCAAGCTCTGCCAACTACCCTTGGACAAGTAAACAAATGCATTTACTCTTTAAGAGATATTTGCAAAAGTGAGAGAGGATTTAGCTACTGAGCCAAGGAGGTTTAGTGTTTATATTATTAGTCATGGAGGTAGAATAATGTGCCTTTCTTGTCCAATGACGAGCACTGTAATCTCATTATCTCTGAAGAGTTCATGAATCAGGATGCTAAATCCATTTGTATTTTTTCATTCCATAGTTTTTCAAGACAGAAAAAGAGGCACAACTTGAGGTTTCTGCACACACGTAGAAAGAAGAGGTACTGAGCCCTCAGATATAGGTCTGGTTTTTCTGGGACTGTTACTTTTGATAGAGACTGTAACAAAGAGGTTCTCTGCTTAATGCAGGGGGGTTGGACTAGATGACCTTTAGAGGTCTGTTCCAACCCAAGACATTCTATGATTCTATGCAATGGCACCTACAGAATTCATTGATGGAAAGCTGACAGTGTAGCCCATTTCACAAAGGGAGGGGGTACGGTGGCATCCCAGCAATGCTGTACCTAATAAGCCCAGCAGTGCTGCTCATTAATAGGTCTTATTAACACAGGTACACTAATTTGCTACCACAGCTGTAGTCAGTTTGGTAGGATTTATTTTCTCTATCTCTATGTGGAGCTGCCCCATACTATGTGGACACAAGAGCTTCCAGGTGGAGTTGCTATCTGTTGGTATGGTTTCACAGGACTGCAGGCTGATGTCCAGAATAAAATGAATGATGTGAAAATGTTCAAATCCCCACAGGACAAGTGTCCAATTCTGACACGCTTTTTGGAGGACTGAGCAGAAAGATCAAAGAGCTGAATTTACAGGAAGACTGAGCCAATGAGTTCCTCTCAGAAGCAACACCCCTAAGTAGCCAAGCTTTAGGCACTTGATTTCTCTCTAAAGCACAGGCAGTTACTAGAGCTACTTCGAGATCAACTGAGAAGCTAACCTAATTTTAAAAGACCACACATAAGAAGTCAACTTGAATATGTAGAGATATGTGCAAGAACTTCATGGTCACCTACGGGTGCACGCTGAAGATGAAGAGAAGAAACTCGGTAAAGTTTTCATACTTGGCTTCAGGAAAAGAAAGAAATGCAAAGGTGAGCCTAAATGCACTCTGTCTGTTCCTATTTACTTGGGGCTGGGATATTTTTCTACAGCTGGAAAAAGTTCAACAGTTCTCCAGTTCATACTGAAACACAAATAACACAAAGGTATGCACGACACATAGCATTCGCTCCATTTTCCCTACTAAATGTACATTACTACCATCTGTTTTACTGCTGCGGGACCGACCCAGCAAGACGTGTCTACTTAGGACAGACGTAGCCTCTCACAGACCTTATTTCTAGTCCTTTGATATTCACACAAACCCTGCTGATGATACATCGCTTCACACACATTTTCCGCAGAAGAATGCGCTTCCTCATGCTAAACACTTGGTACTATCTAACCTTTGATGCCAGAGGCCAAAGCCACGTAATCTATCAGGGTGAGGGAGGAAAATTCAAGAGCACTGGAAGCGTTGACGTCTTTGGGATAACGAGGGGTCTTTCTGATAAAAACGGCCAGCCAATTCCTGGAAAGGGATCATCTCCCAGTTAGAGAGAGAGCGAGAGAACACTTATAAACCCCAAGCATTCCTAGTAGCAGTTGGCTCGATGGAGAAATGCCACCAGCTCGCTGATGACTTGGCGCCTGGCTTTCAGAACGGTCGGGTTATCAGCAGCAGCTCGCACTGCCTGCTTGCAAAACCTCACCCTCACCTTCGACTTCCTCTAGCTCCTTGACGTCTTCAGGCACACAATATCCTGGTGACAGACAGTAACCAGATGGTCTTTTACCGCACGGCCCTGAGTCGCTTCAGGAATTTAATCTGATTTCCCAGAATACACAGCACAGCCCTGCATTCTAAAGTTGGCTTGCGGGTGGGATTGCATGTCTCTGGCTTTATAAATAGGCCTAACTGTCAGTGGCTTTGGTAGACCTCTGTGACTGAGGCATTTGCCCGGTGCTTTAGAAAACCTGACTCCCTGCCTGAGCATTCATGGGTTATTTGGACTGACTCTGGTGGCTCCTGAGCACAGTCGACCAGCCTGTCAAACAGCTCAGCATCTCCCAGTTCCAACAGTAAAACTGTTTTCTGCTTTACAACCAGTAGCACTCACAGTAATTTCTTTCCACTTTTTGTTGTTGTCACATACACTACACTAAGTAAAAGCACTGACAAAATACAGGTTACTAAAAGGGTAATTGTCCAGATACGGCTACATCCTTTCCCACCATCTAGCCCTCTGCAAAGCTTGGCTCCCAAAAGGTGAGGAATCAAAAGGTTCCCCCACTATCATGCCCCAGTGTGGGACTGGAAAATTTCAGGCTCCTCAATTCCCACTCCTGTACTGTGGGAAGTGTCTGTTCCTCTTGTGAGCTTCTCTGTCACTGGTGGTTGACAATTGTGCAAACTGCAGGTACCAGGCTTGAAGGGAATTGTTTAACTGATCCCTACATAATTTAGACCTGTAGCAAAGATCAGAGTGTGCCTTGGAATTATTTTTCACACACAATTTCAGTATTTTAAGGTGTTGTGTTCAGTGTTTTTAAGATTCTTAGTTCTTTATTATTTACATTTTAGGACTCACATGGGACTTTTCTGGTAAAAGTCACCCATAAAATGATTTAAAAGTCCTGAAAGGCCTTGCAAAATGAAAACAGAAAATAAAATAAGACTACTGTTACATACTCATTCTGTCTGCACAAAGATAAAAGCATGCTCACACAAACACAATTCCACAATGAAACAACATTTCATATGTATAAGGAAAAAAATGTGGGCATAATAATAAAGCTGCTGTTCTATCAGACTCAAGATGCTGTTGACTTTGTATATGAACCTATAAACCTTTAATACTCTCAAATATTATGTCACCATCTCTCAGAGTATATTAGACCCCTCTCCTGGGACCATCACTTTCATCTTCTGTGCTTGCACAAATATCTGTAGAGACCAACAGGAGTTGTCAGGTTAGACATTAGGAAGAATTTCTTCCCCATGAGGGTGCTGAGACACTGGCACAGGTTGCCCAGAGAAGTGTTGGAAGCCCAACCCTTGGAATTTTTTAAGCCCAGGCTGGCTGGGGCTCTGAGCAACCTGCTCTAGTGGGAGGTGTCCCTGCCCATGGCAGGGGGGTTGGAACTAGGTGATCTTTACGGTCCCTTCCAACCCTGACAATTCTATGATTCTAATTAGAGGACCAATACCCAATGATTTAGGCCATTATCTTCCCGGGTTATGGAATCTAACTGGTATACTCGGGTTTTTTAATTTTCTATGACTATTCCAAATTTTTGACTAGTGAGAACCTAACTAGACTATTTCCTCTCTTCAAGAATTGATTGACATCCCCAGTTATCAAGATATATGTTGTCTGCCTCACCAGAGCTGGATGGCCATATTTCTGAGCTTCATACCTAAATACCCAAACAATGGAGAGCTATTAGTCATCCCATCTGTCAGAGGGCTGTGGGAAGGGAAGACCCAGGAGCATTAGCTTCACAGAGGTACCACCACCACACTGTCCACTGGCCCAAGGCTGAGCACGTGGCAGGTGCCTGGGGTTACCAGTGACATTGGCCAGAGCAGTCCTCCTTGCCCACTCTATCTCCCTTATGGAAAAGCAAATTCCCTACCAGCCCTGGTGCCCCACCAGCCTCACTGCCCCACCAGCCTCAGCTCCTGGTCACTTGATATAACCTCATGGGAAGAGCTGCACTTAGATTCTTTGCAGTCATGTATACCTTAAAAGCAACAAGATACCCCTTCATCCTCTAATATGAACTATCATTAATAGCTCAGAGTATTTTATATGACAGGTTATGGCACATGAGAGCTTTATGTAGCCAGTCTACACTG
Organism: Actenoides hombroni; assembly: GCA_024336885.1. Taxonomy (NCBI): domain Eukaryota; kingdom Metazoa; phylum Chordata; class Aves; order Coraciiformes; family Alcedinidae; genus Actenoides; species Actenoides hombroni. The sequence goes on along the minus strand of WUAM01000431.1, from coordinate 106,553,824 downwards.
GATTACCCAGCTCAAGAGTAAAGGCAAAATTACAGAATATATGTAGATTGGGCTCCAAGGACATACATTTTGAGGGTAGCAGAGGCAAGAGAAGAAGCCAGTGGCAATTCTGACTTTAGAGCAGCAGTCCTTGAGCAGGGTCTCTGCTGTAATGCAGACAACAGTACCAAGTGGGCTGAACTGCTTCAAGGTCCAGAGAGGCTGGTGTAGCACCTTGCTAGGCACCTCCACCACCATAGGGCTGTTCATACTATCTGCACGACCACATTGCTGTAACTAGATGCAAACTGCTTGGGATGCCTTGTGATTGCTATTGGAGTCCTTGCTTGATATTAAAAGGATTGGGTTTCTGTTTTGCATGCAACTATACATTGCAGACAGCAGCCTGAGAGCCTGTGTCCATGCCACATAGATGTACAAATGTAGCCCTCTCCTTGACAGAGTGCTGTTTGTTGTGATGGTGACAGAGGTCACAAGCAGGAAAATTCTGCAATGCTACATCAAAACACATCTAAACACTTTATTTTCAGACATGTACACAAGGCAAGTTCCCACTGTTCATCTTGATAGGTGGTTTCTGCCTGAAATGCTGCATTTGTGCCTGGATCTGTAAAAAAGCAAGGAAGCCTGTAATTACCAGCAAAATAAATAATTTAATTAATACAAATTCTGGGCTAGATCCCAGTCTGACTTGGCAGTTTTTCTCTGTTTTGGGGAGGTATAAAACAGTGCCAAAGCCCTCAGATCTAGCCTTTAGGGATTGCTCTTTTGTAAGAAAGTCCAGGTGTCATGCCGAGGGGAGGACCTAGCCCTGCAGGTTAGCAAAATGCTTCAGAAACAATTATGAACTGACTCTACTGGATTTCTTTTCCCCTTTAGTTTCTCAAAAGCTCAGCTCTGTTCCTCACCCCAATCTCCAATCATTTTTTTTTTCATCTTTACATACCTCTAAATTTCCTGCCTTTTGGCTGGGTTCCATCATGCAAGAGCCAAATACTGTTATAGCTGTTTTTGTGTTGGTTCCAGCCCAATTGGAAGCAGGAAATACTACAATTCTCCTGGGTAATCCTCTTCTCTGGAGACTTCCAGTCCAATTTTGCAGATTCATGAGTGTTACGTGCTTTAGGCAAAGTTCAGAGATTCAACCAAAGCCAATTGCTACAGATATGTAGCCATGAGACACACAGGGAAGGCTGTGAGGTTTGTATGCCTGTAACACCCCTTTCTATCTGGGCGCTTGTTTGCACCAAACTACTGCAGAGTCTGTTTAGAACCATGTCCTAAATCACACTGTTTCTGCACACCTCCAGAATCTGGTCTGTACTACTTATTGGCTGAGGGTTAACATTGAATAAGTAGGCAGCAGAAGAGACGTTTCTGGACCTGAAAGCAGAGACAAGAATAAAGCAAGCAGACTGCATCACCTTCACTTGGGTTCTCATCTTTGCTCCTGAAGCTTTCCTTCTTTTCCAATGCTGGTGAAGCTGTGTTGCATTATATCTCTCTGCCAATAATGCTGTGTGACAGACTTGCCCAGCATGGCATGAGCGGCTGGAGACACTGTTGGTACCATACACAGTGGCAGTGTTGTCAGTTCAGGATTGTATGAAGGGTCAAGTGGGCAGAAACCTCCAACTGCCCTGCACCCAAGCAGCATTTGCACTAGCTGTGGTGGGGACAGAACATACAAGCACTGTTGGAGCTCCTCTGGACCTCTTCTGCCAGCTTTTCTTTTTTGCGGGCAGACAGCAAGTTTAAACTGGTTTGTTCTGGGAAGAGGACTCGGAGACACCAGTCCTGCAAATATAGTTTCTCTCCATGGTGAAACTGAGCTCAGATTTGCCGATAGCAAACATGCTTAGAGAAGCTATCATGCAATGGCACTGCTATGTAATGGAAATTTCTACTGGCAGTGAAAAAGTAAAATCCTTTTGAGAAAGGAGAAAAAAAAAAGACTGAGAATAATTTGAGGAGCTATTGGAGGACTGGGGAGGGATGAGTGTTGAGCTCTCCTCATATCAGTGTGATTTTAATCACTAGTGCACAAATAATCCCACATGATACCCCTGTCCTCACTGTGTGCTCAGCAAAAAGCATGGACATACAAAGATTTATGGACATCAGCCACTGTTAGAGAACTGGGGAGATTTGCTTCATGAGGCCTGTTTCTGGCAAAGAAAAACCCCTAAACATTTGTTCCTTTGCCTGCTCTGGAGCTGATCAGAAGATACTCATTTAATAAGACTATTATTTTGTATTGTTTGCATGACATTAGCACAACATTAGTGCCCACTGAAACTGGAGACTCATTTTAAGTGGCACTGTACCCAAGCACAGTAAGAGACAGTAGTCGCTACGCTTATCAGCTGAACAGACAAGATGTGGTATGTCCCCTTTCCAAGTTGGGAATTGATACACATAAGCAATGAAGTAATCTACCCCACAGATATTCAATGTACAAACACAAGCATGACAGCCAGCTGCAATACTGAACCCTGGTAAGAGGTTTAACAACACAGAAGACAATAGGCATTGTATACTGTAGGCTTATAAAATAGGACTGGATGAAAAAAGGTTCTTTTCTCCCCTGAGAAATTACAGATTTCTGTCAAACACTGTTTGGCTGAAAATTGGAATATGTGCTGATGGAAATATCTTTTGTTGGTAGCTTTCATTTATTTTAAGGCAAAATGCAAAAGCAGACACCTCTCACAGAGAATTTGTCCTTGACCAAAAAAAGAAGAACAATTTTCAATGAAAATTTGCTTTGATGAAAAATTTGCAGCCAGAGAAAAGTGCCTGGTAGTACTCTGGTGCAAAGTACCTTATGGTAGGTGATTCCTTTCCCTTTGCTCTTGCATGCAGCTCTGCAATGCTGCACTGCATTGGCCTTTACTCGAATACCAGCTTCTGCTCCTAATGTACTGCTGCCAGCCCCAGCAGCTTGAGCATAAATCTTCCTAAATATGAGTGTTGGGGGTGTTGTAGGGGAGGAGGAGGATACGGAGAAGGAAGAGACTAGCCAGGCACAAGGAGGAATTCAAATTCCAGTTTTAGAAGACGAGTGTCCAACTTTAGTTAAGAATTTGAAAAGGAAATGAAGTGTTAGCTGTTGTGGTCATGGAGAAAAGGTAGAAAATGTGAAGCTCACAGGCTGAAAAAAGCCTTCAGCCATGGAGAAAGATTCCCGATTTTCCGCTTTGTTTGTAATGCTGGAAGTTGAGGGCCAGGTGCAACACAGTTTGTTGTGATCATTCAGGGCAGCAGCTCCTGCCAGCATCTCTGTCCTAGTGCCTCTCCTATGGCATCCCAAGGGCAGTGCCACCAGCTGGCTGCCTGCCCCTGCTCATGCATGGCCTCTGCACACTTCCAAAACCTGGGCCCCATGCACCAGCCCTGGGGATGAGTAACTAGTTAGTTCCACTGCTGAAGCTGACTTGAGGCCTTTCAGTGACTTCTCTTCTGCCTGACTGGCTCCAGACATAGAAAGCCAGTAAGAATAAATAAGAAGGATTTTGCAAGGACCGTGTATGGGCTTTTGTCTGAAGCAGCTCTGTTGCAGTAATGCTGGTTGTAAGCAATTGCAGCAATTGTATCGCCACCTCTTTTTGGACTGTTAAGGATACTTACATCCGTATTGTATAGGGTGACTTGTGTTCAAATACTGCAATCTGGTTTTGCCAACTCTAAATGTTATCTTCCTCTTCCAGCATGATCTACTTTTGCAAATTTCCTTTCTGCCTGGATCTCCCTTCTGTTTGAAAAGTAAGGTTCATTTTCTCCCTATCAAGCTTCCTCTACAGCAGTAACACAAGAAATAGTGGTTTTCCTTATCCAGGTTAGTCATATCCCTACTCTTAACCATGAACTTGAACCACTTTTGTGTCTTACTGCAGCTCTGGGAGGCTTTTGATGCAGGACCAATTGCCATGAGTCTAAACAATATATTGAATAATCTCAACAAATTTCAGCATGTCCATTGCCTGGGAACATGGGTGCTAAGGAGGGGTTTGGTGCAGTTTTCATCTCCCTGCGCTGCCTCTGAGGTGTCAGAGGAAGATAGCAGCAGATTTCAGCTGCTGAAGCAATAACTCTGGGGTCAGCTGGCAGGAACAGAAGCAGAACAGAAGTAAGAGGGCAGAGGGGGGTTGTGAAGCTGAGTGGAACTGAATAAGTGCAGATTATTTATTGTAGGAAAACAAGAGCATGTTCAGAGGGTCCAAGCAAGGCACTCCCCAGCAGAGCTAAGGGGAAAGGCTGAGAAATGTTATACTGGAAACGTGCACCTCCAAGGATGAGACTCAGCTGTCAGAAAGGCTGTTATGAACTTCTAGGCATGCAGGGGAATAAACTTTCCCTAAATTTTATTACCAAGTTAGTAGAAGTGTTGTGGAGTTGTGTCTAGCATCTATATTTATCCTAGGCTGAAACAATGCTTCTGTGAACAAACTCACACGGCAACGTGCTTAAAATGGTAGAATATTCTCGTGGTTTAAGGTTTTTCATACCAGTGGTTTGATCCCATGTCCTAGGTAGGTGACAGTAGAACCCACCTACAATGCTATTGAAAAACTTAAAAAATGGTATCATTTAATTCTTGGGTACTATTGAGATACTACCATATGTATTGAAATATCTAGACCGAATACTCTTTATCAAAATAATTTTACATATTCCAGCATGTTAGAAGGATCTTTAAATCAAAGCTAAGACCAGGTGTTCTGTGACATAAACACCATGAAAAACATACTTTCAGATACTTTTCTCTTCTTTGCCTGTTACTTTGTGGCAGAAATATACCATGAAGAAAAGAAAAGGTTATTCTAAGCATTTAAGAGAAAATTCTCAGCTTCAAATACTATATAAAAAATGAAATGTAAGCACAGCTTTATGCTCAAGGACTGCTGCTTTCCAGGGGGCAGGCTGGGTGGCCCTAATAGTAAGAAATGTCTCATTGCACGGGGTGTCTTTCACATACAGTTACTTGGAGGACAACACACACTGTTTTTAAATTAATTCCACAGCAGATAATGGGTCAAAAGGGTGAAAACCACAAAAATGTGGAAAAATTTTTGTAGATCTGCCCATATCTTTTGAAGTAAAATCAGTTGAATAGTTTCAGCAGCATGAAGACTTGTTTGGGTGGAAAAGACCAGTATATATACAGAATCATAGAATCATTAAGGTTGACAATGACCTTCAGGATCATCAAGTCCAACTGTCTACTACATATTTTCAGGAATGCTAAACCATGTCCTGAAGTGCCACATCTAGACATTTTTTAAACACCTCCAGGGATGGTGATTCCACTACCTCCCTGGGCAGTCCATTCCAATGCCTCACCACTCTCAGTAAAAAATTTTTTTCTAATATTCAATGTAAAACTCCCCATGCGCAACTTAAGCCCACGTCCTCTTGTCCTACCACTAGTGACCTGAGAGAAGAGACCAACACCCACCTCACTACAACATCCTTTCAGGTAGTTGTAGAGGGAGGTAGGGTCTCCTCTCAGTCTCGTCTTCTTCAGGCTAAACAACCACAGGTCCCTCAGACATTCCTTATAAGACATTTTCTCCAGGCCCTTTACCACCTTTGTTGCCCTTCTCTGGACCTGCTCCAGCACCTCCATGTCTTTTTTATACAATGGCACCCAAAACTGAACACAGTACTCAAGCTGTGGCCTCACCAGTGCCGAGTACAGGGGCACAATCACTTCTCTACTCCTGCTGGACACACTGTTTGTGATATGGGCCAAGATGGCCACCTGGGCACACTGCTGCCTCATGTTCAGCCGGACATCCACAGCACCCCCAGGTCCTTTTCTGCCAGTCAGCTTTCCAACCACTCCTCTCCCAGCCTGTAGCATTGCCTGGGGTTGTTGTGACCCAAGTGCAGGACCCTGCACTTGGCCTTGTTAAACCACATCCCATTGACCTCAGCCCATCAATCCAACTTGTTCCGGTCTCTCTGCAGAGCTTTCCTACCCCCGAGCAGATTGACACCCCTGCTCATTTTGGTGTCCTCTGCAAACTTCCTGAAGGTACATGCAATCCCCTCGTCTAGATCATCAAGAAAGATACTAAACAGAACTGGTGCCAAAACTGAGCCCTGGGGAACACCACTGGTGATGACTAACTGGATTTAGCTCCATTTGCCACAACTCTCTGGACTTGGCCATTCAGCCAGTGGAGCGAAGAGTATACCTGTCCAAGCCATGAGCTGCCAACTCCAGCAGAATGCTGTCAGAGACAGGGTCAAAGGCCTTACTGAAGTCCAGGTAGACAACATCCACAGCCTTTCCCTCATCCACTAGGAGGGTCACCTGGTCATAAAAAGAGATCAGGTTTGTTAAGCAGGACCTGCCCTTCATGAACCCATGCTGACTGGGCCTGATCCTCTGGTTGTCATCAATGTGCTGACTGAGCACACCCAACATGAACTGTTACATAATCTTCCCTGACACTGAGGTCAGACTGACATGTCTTCACTTCCCTGAATCATCCTTCTGGCTCTTCTTGTAGATGGACACTACACTGACAAGCTTCCATATATAAATATATAAATACATG
>WUAM01000431.1:106515094-106547223 GCA_024336885.1 Actenoides hombroni | reverse complement strand
ATAATTTTTATATATAAATGGAAATCTTTATCTCTCTCTGCATCATTTGTGTGGTTTATGCTGGTTTTTTTTTTTTCAGTTTCCAGCACTGAGTTGTGCAAAGACCCTTATTTCCTCCCTGGAACATTGCATAAGAAAAGAATATTCCATTGGGACAGGATGCTCTCTAACATGAGAGATTAGCATACACCCTACTCACACTGAACACAGTACATATTCCCTGCATGAAAGCTTCTAAACACCTATTGAAGATTAACTACAGTGATTTTTCAGAAATGAGAAAAGCTTTTTTTACAAGGTATGATGTCAGACATCAGTTGTCTGTTGTGAAGGAATTTGTTTTGGAACAGTCATCTTAGGTCATAAGCTATTCTTGATGTGAATACACTCCTGTAAATGTTGTAGTTACAGCCTTCTTGACTGATCTGCAAAACTTTCTATGTTCTGTATTGCCATTTAAATTAGCAGGTACTTGATGCTGCAAAGGGAACTGAAATGAGTGTGAGCAACCAATACAGATACACTTAACATTGAATCCCACTGAATTTGCCCCACTGAAATGGTCACTAAGCCAAGACCATCTGTGTATCACTTCTTAGGTGGTGGGAGAGCTTGAAGTAATTTTATTAAGTGCTTATCAAAGCACAACACAGACCATCTGCATCATGTTATCACCTATTCTCCACTTGTGACCAAAAAGGTATGCCTAATACCAAACATCTCTTTCCTTTTTTCTTTCAATAATTTTAGGATGACTAACATTTACATTTCTTCCAATCTCAGAAAGCTGCTTTTTTGTATAGTTTTTCTAACTGCCTTTATGTTTTTGAAGTTCATATTCATCATCAGATGATAAAAACAGTCTGTGTTTTCTCAGCTTATTTTGCTTATGGAGATACTTCTAAGTGCCTACATAGAAGCTTTATTTTTGTCAGTACTATTTTATTTTGCAAAAGCTACTTTAAAACACCACTTTAGATTCAGGAGAGAGTGTACACACAAACACATATATATGTATTAAAAAACCTGTACAGACAGTGCTGATTGCAGTAAATTGTAAATAGCTCTTCCAGCAGGGAATCCCCCAACTCTGTATTACTCCGTACTTCAAAAGTAGCTGATGAGTCAGATTTCCCAGTAAATAAGACCAGAATGCAACAGCAGTGAGCAAAAGCAACAGTCACAACAAGACTTGTCCTGACAAGACTGTCATTACCTTTTTTATCTGTCAAGTATGTATTAATGAAGGGTACCTCTGTTACTGAGTTACTACTTAAGGGACCAGAGGTAAATCGAAGTCTACAACTGCTTTCCATATGAACACGGGTCTTTAAGCATTTTCTGAGATGCTAATTCACTAAAATGCTCTAGCAACGATTTAAAGTTTCACATTGCATCATCAGAGAAAAAGCTGTCACTAGCTAGTGAATTATCTGGAGGATCCTTCTTCTGGGAGCTCATGACCCTTTTGTGGCTGTGCAGTGCAGCACACATCTGGGGCACCAGGTCCTGACCCTTCTGTACAGGTAAAAAGGTACCAGTTTAGGGCTGTTTGAGAAACTGGTTTTTTGTTTGGCCACCAAGAACAGAAGAATTTGCTAGAGGAATAAAATCCAGCAACAGAACTGGCTTAGCCTCACCTGGCATTTTCTCCCAGTTTTCCTAGATGAAGTAAAAACCTGAATGTGGTTTGGAGTGAGTGAATATCTCATACCAGAAGAAATGACATTTTCCCCTTTCCGATATTAATGAGCAAATCAAAGGAGAAAAAAGGACTAGATGTGAAAAACAGACTAGGAAACAGGGAAAATGTGCCTCTCTTATCCAATGGTCCAATGGTCATGGCATACATCCCCCCCAGTTCTGTTCTACTGAGAAGCTTCAACACAGATCTTGACCTTTTCAGGGTGTGCCCTCAACCCTAGGTGACACAAGGGGGACACAGAGCAGCTCCTGCTGGCACCAGTCTTCTCTACACAGAGCCATGGGCACTAAAACACAGCTATGTCCTCTACTATATGGGACAGCTGGTTTCTGTACCCCAGTCCATCAAGAATTTGGCTATGTAAGTATGGCAGAACAACATCAAGAAGAGAGATTAAGATTGACCCACAACCCCAGGAAGATGTGTGGGGTCTGTCCAAGGCATGCAGAAAGCACACATGAGTAAGGGTATTGATAAACAGAATTTGGATGTTAAATTGTTCATGAATAAAATCGTACAGTTGCTGATGCAGTATTATACCAAATCTTTCAAGTACATAGGTGTAGAACAGACTTGGAAGATAATCCTGAAGTTGATTCATATTTTAAACCCGTAACAACCCAAGAATTGAGGCAAAAGGTATTATTAGGCTGTCAGAAAAGGACAATATGAGAACTAGGGATGGTGGCTGGAAAATATTTTCTTTTTATGCTGGTGGGAGGAGTTTCAGGGGAAAACAATAAGGCAGGGATGAAGATGCTTGTTGAGTGACACATGAGATAACAGCTGTATATGACAGTTGTGATAATTCTAGATAAGAAGTGAAGAAACCAGAGAGAAGAGAATGGGGGGAGAAGGGCAATTTACAGAAATCCTCTGATACTTCAAGTGAGAGTTTGAATGTAGGAAGGGATGTCTTTTCCTCAGTATGCCTGAATTATGTCTTCAGTGTATGTGTGCATTAGAGCTGCCAGTCTGTCCGTTGTTGTCTGAAGCCCTGACCTATGGTTAATAATCATTATGTAGTGTTTTTAAAAACAGTTAATGCTACAGTTGAAGTGAAAAATAACCTGAATTCCTACTTTCCTTACAGAAGAAGTGCAGAGAATTGTACTCATTGTAACAACTAAAATGAAAGGCTGCAGCCTTCAAAAGACAAGGCATGGTTTGTGTGCAGAAACTTGTATTTTGTTGAAGCTGGCTTTTAAACCAGTGTAATTAAAAGAGTTGCTTCTGTCCATTCTGGTAAGCAGTTTGTCTGGTGTAGCCATTAAAGAATCAGCTGCAGTGAAGCCAGCGATAAAACTGCTCGCAGACCAAAGTAAGAGCTGCTCAAAGTTAAGGAAATTGTTTTTAAAACACACCCTTGGTAAAATGACGCATGTCAGTATTGGTAATACATAGCTGCCTGCTGCCTGCACTGCTGTGCTTCCCTGCCTGGAGCTGGTGGCATGGCCCTGACCTGGGGCACTTGCTGGAAGCTGGGCTCCTCCCCTTGATTTGGGTACTAATGAACCCAGTGGGGAGCAGTAGAAGGACCTCGAGGGGTCTGAAATCGGTGCTTCGGTGGCAAACTGAAGAAGGCACTCTTTTTGAATAAATCTCATTTATTTTTGATCCTTGCTTTTTCTTAATAGCTTGTGACTCTGTTCAGGATCTGAGATTTCTGCAGAAAGCAGTGCTGTGGGGGAGGTTTCTTCATTTATCAGCCCATTTTACAATGTTTTGCTTCACTTCCTAGGCAGACAGATTGATGGAATAACTACTGTATGGCGGTGCCACAGTTGTAGAAGTGCACGTTCTGTTACGTTTTGGTGTGGTTTTGTTTTCACACACTGGCTGTTTTTTTGTTGAAGTAACTCCTTTTTTCCTAATACCTCCAGCCACAAAGTAGTTTCATCTCAGCAGATGTCTTAAGCATAGTTCAGCTGCATCAGCAGATATTCCAGCGATGGTATTGCTCCCCTGTGACTCTCAACAGGGGTTTTATTTAATTTTTTTTTTATTTAAGTGCTGGCAACATGGTTTATTTATAACAAGGAACATATTTCAAGAGCATTTTCTATATCCATATCTATTTCTTCAATCTTTATCGCAGTAAATAGAACTCTGTGTTCACATTTAGATTTTTCTTCCCCTCCCTGTACTTTCTGCCCCATTTGGTGAAAGTGCTGTTTGACCAGTATAACAGTCTAGAGCAGACTCAGCGGCACTACGCAAACATTTTCTTTACAGCATTACTTCTTTCATCTACCAGATATATCAAGCTAAAATTTTGTAACACTGCTTCTTTCCCTCATGTGTGTTTCAATCTTTCTGACATCTGGAAAAAGTGGTTTTTGACTTGGTCCTTCCTGCATAACTTCTGTTTAAACTTGATTCACAAAAAAGATATAGTGTTTGTCTAGGGTTTGGGTGATTAAGACCATTTCTCCTTTTGCCTGGCAGCACTACAACTCTTTGGTAGAAGGAGCCCCAAAAGAACTACTCTGGGAATTGTCACATTTTATGATGTATGAGCTTCTTTTTCTTTTTAATTTTACCACAAGAAAAGAAGGAGCAGTCTCCCATCTGCGTGGATCTCCCCAGTCTTCTGACGGTCGAAGCTTGGAGCTGTTTAACCATTAAAATGAAAGGCCAAAATCCTGCAGAATACTCTCAGGCAAAGCTCCTGTCTCCTTCGGTAGGTACATTGTTTGATTAAATGTGGAGGGCCAAACTCTTAACAGATGAATAAACAGCCTTTCTTGGAGGATGGCTTCTGCTCCATGGACTGGGACTGGGACATGATACTTCCCTTGAAAGCGGGTCCAGAGCACTGCTAATGCAACCTCTGCAGTGTGGTAAGAGCTGGCAGCTTTTTTTTTCCCATTTTAAAGGGCGTTATTTGTAAAGCCAGTTACTCTCACACTTGCAGACCCACTGATCGGGCCCCATCCCCATTTCTTCCAGATGCCACTTCTGAGCAGAAGCAGGGCAAAGATCTGTCATTTCTGTTCTCTCAGAATACTGTATAGTCTTCACTATAAATGCAGATCCAGAAGAGCGACTTACATCATCAGTCAAGGAACTTGGGTAGGACCTTATGCTGAAAATTTCCCCTGGCATAAAATGATCAGGGTGGAAGATTTCCAGCTCCTGCACCTTAACAATAGGCAAAGGGGAAATGATTGAGCTAAGTGAAGTATGTAGGGTAAGCTGTCTTGGAAATGAGGTCCTGTGGGATCCTGTCTACTGATAGCTGCTGAACGGTAGCTCTGTATTTCGAGCTCCCTTGGTTATAGGAAAGTGATTTCCCATAGTGCTATGCTGTTAGTAAAGTCTTTAGCATGGGTTTGGCTTAGGTCAGCTCTCACCTTCTGCTCCTGGCTAGTGGGTCTGGAGTTAACATGGGGGAGGAAAAAATCCAAATGAGAAGTTTGGTGGTTACCATCCCATTTTGGAAAGTAATTGAAGTTAGTTATACAGATGTGGGCTGCTTTCAGCCTGCTGCCCTCAGGGCCAGAGACAGGTCCTTGGCGTGTTTAATTTACTACTATATTTATGAGTATAGATTCCAGTCCTCCTTACTATTTCTGTTATGGATGTAAAAAAAAAAAAAAAAAAAAAAAAAAAAAAAAAGAATAAACCATGAATGTGCCAGAAATCTGCTTTAAAATCTTCTTCATTATCCATTGCTTAAAGTACTATTCATTTACTTTGTTCATTTAAAGATGGAACTGTTCTAAAATGCTGATCAAAAGAATAATGTTTTACTCTTCCTGCTCTCAGCACTAGAACCTGTCATGATTAATAAAGCCATTTAAAGAACATTTTCCATTTCTCCTTTCCAGCTGCCCTACCTTGCCCTGACCTCAAATTAGTTAAATGAAATGGTGACCTTCCTGAATGTGCCTTTGCTTTCTGTGCTGTAATCCCAAACTCTGTTTTGTCCAACTTAAAACATTGTTGTAAGGATTAACTGTCCATCTCCAACTCTGTTTTCACACTATCCCATGGCAGCCCTGCTTTACAGCCCCTGTCATTCATGACTGTCTTGTATTCTCACAGGAGCACCACTGCGGATGGTACAAATGAAAAGAAGAAAGGACTTCTCCCCATTGTCCATAATCACAAAACAGTCTGACCATTCAGCTGCAAAAATCTTCAGAGCAGGGCTGTTGAGCCCTGTTTTCATTCCTGGTAGTGTTACTTGTGCAATGGACAAATAATCAAATCTCTTTCCTTTGTGCACATTTCTAAAATATCTGGGACAGATCTGTTTACAAATAGTACTGAAATGTGCATTACTTTATCCACCCCTCATAGCCTCCTTATGGTCACAAGGAAGGTTTGTTGGGGAAAAGGTATGGTTACATGATCTCTTAACTGGCAATTTGGGTCATAGAGGTAGTTATAGAAAGGATAGGGATCGCAGCTGTTGTACTTCCTTAGAGAGGGACCTATTCGTATCCTGACACCCAGAACTGTACTCTGAGTCTCAGGGTTACCTGTTCACAGGCTGTGCTAGGGCTGTTGGCACACGCCTCCTGCCCTTGCACTGTTGTGACTCTTCTGGGAGGGATCGTATGAGCCTTCAAGCCTTTCCAGCCTGATGTGGTAACTGCAATAACAGGTGGCTAGTGAGAAACCTGGGAGGTGCCTGCACTGTAGGTAGAGTTGCCCTTGGGTAGCACTGCAAACCCTGGCCAGAGATTAAGTGCCTCCCCGGGGGTTAACATTGGGACTTCTGCAGCCTGGCAGGTTAGATGTTGCTCCAGGTGGTTCTTGAGGGCTCCTGGCTGCCTCAGCCTCAGCCCTACCCTTAGATCACTCAGTGCAGCAGTGCAGGTGGAGCCACTTGGGATGTCAAGATCATGGTGTTTACTTCACCATACTGAAGACATAAGACTCTTAGCAATGGTGACAACTGAGCTGGAGATGGCAGCAGACCCTTACCATGAAAAAGGAGGCCTATGATTTCAAGCTGTATTTTAAAATTGTTTGTTTCTAGAATGTCCAAGGTGCCTTTTCTGAATAGAGACACTGTTGTTTCAGATGCCCTAGCTGCCATCTTGATTATAGAAGCCAGACAACCAGTGCCACGTTCATGCCATCCTATGTACAGAAAGACCCTCTGACCCTGTGAAACACTGTGTGGACTCTCAGAGTGTCCTTCTCAGTCACCTTATCCTTTGGCACTCCGTATTTCATAGTATCTGGAACCTGTTGTACTTTGTGGATGATCAGCACCTCCACCTTGTCACAGAAGTCCATCAGAGAAACAATCCATTTTCCTTCTTCTGAAAACAAGGGGGCAAATTCATGTTAATATTTTACCAAGTACTGGTAGAATTGCCACCCACCTGCATGCCTCAGATGTATGAGTTATGCCTAAATTGACATGACTATATATTTTTACATGTTGAAAGTGGCAAACCTATTCCCCCATTTCTAAAATTGATCAGCAACTTCCCATGTGTTTCTCTTTCATTTGGTTCTTTTCTCCTTTTATCCAGTTTCCCCTTCACTTTGGGATAAGTTAAGCTCAGACAGATGCAAGTTTCACTCCTTTGAATTAAGAAAAAAACACATTTATTTTCATTTTTCCTTTGTTTCACTCTCTCATTTTCACTTAGAAATTTATCAGATAAAGATCTCCATAAAATGATGTAAACGTAGCATAATTCCAGAAACAGGAGTTTCTCCAATTTTCAAACCAATCTGGCCTCATAAAGTGTCCAAATGTGTATGCAATGGGAGAAGGGAACTTTAATGCAGTGACATGTTACACCACAGTAACAAAGAATTTCAGCAGGTTGTATAATACTGTATTTTCATTCTTTACCCTAGCATCCTTGCAAAGATGTGGCATTCATTAAAAAAAATATATTTAGCAACAAAATCCAGACCAATTAAACAAGGCTCAGCAATGACTGTCTAGGATCACAACCAAAAGTTACTTTTTAGTCCTTTTAACCAAGAACGCTTTAAAGCACAATAACTGTTTGCAGGAAAAGAAAAGAAATAAAAAAGTTGCAAAGAAAAATTATGACATGATAATTAAAAAAAAAAAAATCCCTTTTTTTCTGCTGAAAAAACAGGGTTCTGAAAGTCTTGTGGTACAAGTTATTTCATCTGAAGATCTTTCAGCCAAAAAAGCATAAGCTGTTCTCAGCGCAGCCTAATAACTGAGCTTCTTAGGAGACTACCTCTCCTAAGGGGCCTTCACACCCTGAGCAGTTGCTTGGTTGCTTCCAGCTAGCTAAAAGTGCAGCTATGGTGAAGGCTGAGTATTGAAGCCCTGTGCCAGCTGACTTGGTGATGTTTGTTGATAATTGTTGATGTCCTGGAAGAGGACAATGTTTCTAGTGATGCAAAGAAAACCACATGGTTTTCTTTGGTATCATATTAGTGCCACATCGGAATGTTTTAGGTGAAAAAAATCTGTGGTTCCTCAAACATATTCCTCATCTGAGGAACCAGATGAGATGGTTCCTCATCTGGCCATCTCCCTTTTGGTCCCAGAAAGCCTCTAGGTGCTGACAGAACCACATAGACTTTGTGCTGCACCATGTTCCCAGCTATCAGAGAAGTATTTCACTTGGTTACCTGAGGGATGTGATTGAAGAGACATCCTCCATGCACAGACAACATGAGACAAGAGCCTGCTCACCATCAGCAGTCCTTGTTTCATTTAAAAAAACCTCAGTGCCTTTACATATTAGGCTATGAGTTAGGTACTGTGATTAAGGAGTAGGAAAGTTGGGTACACCACACTCATCCATCTGAGGGCATTCAAAACCACATTTCCTACTGAACTGGGGGGTACCTTGGATCATGCCCTTAAAAATAAGGTTGTGTGAAAGGGGTCTTCCAGCCATTCCTTCCAAAGTGGTGGTATGGTGTTGCAAATAATGTGGGATTCATATGGCTAGAATGAAAACCAAGAGGGAGGATGACTCAGTTCTGCTTGGGGTCAGTGTGTTCAGCTAGTGCGGTGCACCCCAGGGTTGTTCTGTGCTCCAAGGACTGCTCATAAATTTCTGTTCAGATAGATCCTAGATTAAAAAAGAAATAGTCATGAGAATCTGTCTGCTAGGTTACAAAGTCCTGTGTTCTGTTCTGTTCTGGATGAAACTTTTACTAGTTTTATTGTGTGTATGCTGATGGGGAAGAACAGCTCTTGGAGACCAATGTGATGGCAAGAAGAGAGGGAAGAAAGAGGTGAACTTCAGATTGAGGTGAGAATGGAGCCTGGCCTTCTGCTTACCAAGTGAATGTGTAGTTACTATGACATTTTTCTTTAAAAAAAAAGTATTTTCACTATAAAATACTGAGATTATTAAAAGAGTAAGCCTAGGCCTACTTTTCTAGGTAACGTTAGTAGATCCCACAGAGAACACTTCAAGTCCTGGGTAGCTAGAGGCACCTCCTGCATTTGGTGTGGAATCTCCAAAGTTGAGCATAAGTCCAGACACATTGTGGTGGCTCATGGTTCCTCATGGTTGGAGGTTTTGGGGGTATTTTCAGATGATTTTTCTGAATCTACAACTCTGCCCTAGTTGAACCATTCTGGGTCTCGGATTCTGTTCTGGTGACCAAGACCCGTGCAGACCCATCTTTTAATGAACCTGGCCTTCGATGAATGCCTTTGAACAGCTCTGTGAATCCCACTGCCGAAAGCAACGTGCTGTGCCATCTACTTTTCTTAATCAGCCAAGTGTCCAGCGTTGTCACTGCTTGGTAACTAATGCATACAATTTTGACTTTACACAATGCAGTGCAATACATTTGGCTCCACAATTTGAAAAGGGTCTGCCCTTTGTCTCTCTTTATCAGTATTATCTGACATTGAGTTATGAGCTGCTAATGACCCAGAGATAATGAAAGTCATGTCTCAGAGAGCTCACATTTTGAAACACTGATGCAAGAAGACAGGAGAACCACTCAAGAAATCCAGCGGGAAGAATAATCTGTGGCTTTGAGCATAATATATATTTTAATTACTGTTTGTTTGGCAGTCTGGTAGGGAATATAGAAGAAAAAAAGCTTTTAGGAGAGTTTTCAATGGGCTGACAGCAGTGGTTTCATTTTCTTCAGCTGAATTCCCCTTCCCCCCTTAGTTTTTCTTCTCAGAGTACTGGCACTTTGATAAGTGTTGATAGAAAACACTGTCTTTTATGCTTAATGTGGGTGTGAGTAGAGGGGAGAGTATATTCAAAGTGCTGAATGCAAGTGCCAGAAATGCCTGTGGTTCCCACACTCAAAGGAGCAGAAAAACTCCCCCCAGGAGGCCCAGCAGTGTCAGAGGGTGCAAAGTAAAAGGAAGGTGAGCCATAGCCCAAGCTTCTGTCTCTTCCCCAGTTCTGACTAATTTGGAAAGCCTAGCAAGTTCATGTAAGTTAGGAGCTCAGTAGCCTAGGATTGCCTTCTGAAGATGTTTCTCCCAGGTGCATTTTCAATAAAGTCTTGAAGACTTTGCTTAGGCCAGTCTCTTGTTAAAGCCTGTTGGCCACTTGCTCTTCTTAGCTGAAAGAAGATAGTGATTCCTGTCTAAATTATCCAAGATTTGCACTGGCATGATCTGGATGAGAATCTGGTGCAAGTATCTTGCAGATCCGCCAAGAAAGGAGGCAGTTGTAAGTGAAAAGATTCATTATGCGTATTACCCCAGAGAGGCAAGCCACTGTCTCCGCTTGCCACTTCAAAGGAGTAGAGTAGGTCTGTTAGGAGAAAAGCAAAATCCTCAAGATGCCTCGAGGGAGAATAATTGAGATTTCATTGATTTGTACAGACAGTAACAGAGACAGAAATCTCACACTTGATTTTAAGTTTATACAGCACCTTTTTCTCAAGCATGCTGTTGTATGTGGGTCTGAAATCTTCAGCTAAAACACAGCCCAGCAATGAGGCTCCATGATCTTCACAATATGCCTTTGTTTTTGTTTTTATAAGTCAAGAATATGCAGCTGATGAAAGACTGTCACAAATTCCCTGCAGAGCACTCCCAGTCTGAATCTCTCTCATGACACTAGAATGAAGCAGTATGCAGACTACATTTTTTAGCAAAGATGCTTTATTACCAGGGCTGTAGCACCAACTGGAATGAGGGAACTCATTACTTTTAGAAAATTATTCTGATGTTTGAAGTTCCTTTACAGCCCCAAACTGGAGAAATTGCAAAGCTCCATGTTTCTTTTTTTAATGAGAATGAATGCACTGGATCTCTTTAATTAGACAGAGGTGGAAATGTATTAATTGCCAGAGGACAATGCTCCATCTCCAAGTAACGGTACAGATGGACTGGCCCAAGCTCCCAGTGGTAATGAAGTATCCTGGCATGTTGACTAACAGCCTTAGTGCCTGCTGGGATGTAAAGAACTGGTGGGTATTTCCAAACCTTCACTATCATGAAGTACCATGAACAGGAACAAATGCTGTACATCTTTGCAATACTTATTTTCTGATTATACTCAGGTCTTCTATCGAATCTTACTGATTTACACATGAAAAATAATTGTTGTTCCTTTTTCCTCTTGCTTCCACACCACACCATCCACATTTTAGTAGCGTCTGTCAAGAGGATGGAGGTAGTAGACTATGTTTAAAACATTGTTACTTCCATTTTTGAGAGGTTTAGCTTCAAAGTATTATTTGCTGAGTCTAGCAGTTTGTTAGAAGCGAGGTTGCTAAAAATCATGCTGAAACTGAAAGAGTGGAAGGTGATAATCAGAACAGTCTGATTTTTAAACAGGATTGTGAATTAACTTATTCATGTGGAGTTCCTTTCTGCTGTTGTCTTTATCAGCTATTGTCATTCCCTCATCTGTTACAAATGCCTAAATAAATTAAATGGAGACAAATTCTGGACATCAAAAATATTGACTAGAATGCAAAGTGGATGGGAACAGTTGCAGTGCCTATAGCTTGAACAGGGAAAAAGCAATTGTTCACAACAGCAGCAAAAGCCTGAGCACAGAACAGTCTTTCTGGAGTTGAAGGGTAATTATTGACATCAGGACTTGCAAAAGTATTGAAACTGTATTGTTAACAGAAGATCTTGCATCTGGGTGCTGAATGTACATTTATCTTCTTCTAAACACTGCATGAGGCTTCAAAGACATCGTAGGTATTCCCTGCCCATGATCATTTTTATTTTTAGATTTCACAAGTGAAGAGCAGCTAAAGAAAATCTCATTCTCTTGGCCAAGTCAATTTAGTCAGTGGAGGGGAGTAATACTAACTTAGCAATCTCTGCAAGTCCCAGATTTTCTTTATCAGTTTGAATGGTGCATGAACTTACTGTTTTGAGAAGTTCTATGAGTATTACACACCAGAAAATGTTTGAAATCCTGTGAGCAAATTTCTACTTTCTACTAAAGCTGCATCTTTTTTTGTGAGATATCAACAGTGTTTCTTAGAGTAAAATGTTGTTATGTAGTCACATTGTGGGTGTCTATGTCATTTCTTTTCTCCACTGTGAATGTTTCAATTCAGTAGGCAGTTTCATCAAGCTTTAACAGTGGATTAAGTCTCCAACATACAAAGTTTCTGCAAAAGGTCTGTGATATGTACGGTGAAAGAGCATAAGGATCCACATTTATCTAACTTCTCCTATGACCTGTCTTCTCCTTCCAAAAGAGATGTGGGGCAGAATTTGTCACAGGGCAGCTGCAATGTCATGATGGGCTGGGCTATGGAAAAATGTTTGACTCCTGACCAATTGGCTGAGCAACCAGTATGTGTGTCCTGGCCAGTCAAACTGTGCTCATGTAGCTCTGGTCCCAACAAAGGTCTTGATGTATCTTGGCCCACCACAAGCTAGACAATGTTGTTGAAAGATATGGGTAAGAGAAGAGAGAGTAGAGAGGGCATAAGGATGTTGTGGTAGGGGACCGAGGAGTCCTGCAGTGAGAAGAAATGAGGGAACTGAGGTTATTGTGGTGAGGCTGTAGGTGATATGAGGATGAGTTCATTGTTGTGATTTGTTTGAAGGTTCAGTCAACCATGAAGAATAAATCCAGGGGAAATCAGAAATAATTAGTGATGAAGCTCATAGAGTTACTTGTTGATAGTGTGTTACATTCCTCTGCTTAGTTTGCTTTGCCATATGGGGAAAGTGTTCTTCTTTTCAGACCTAGTTATATGAAAGGTCATCTTTTTGACCCAAAAATGTTTACATAATGGCTTTAAATGACAGATTGCTCTGTATCTTAACTTAGTGGCACTTGAAAAATGTGGTGGTGATGTATGGATGAGAAAAACAAGGCTTAAATCCTGGTCTCATGGCAGGATTATGTTAGTCAGGCTCTGGTGTATTCTGTTTGTGTTGTGTTCAGGTACGTGCATAAGACCCATCAATACTGCACTCAGAGCACTCAGAGCACCTGACTTCACCAGTCATTGAATAGTTCATTGGCCTAACTCTGATCTAATAGTATGATAAATCAGCAGTGATTTGTTTTAAATTGACAGCGATAGAGCAATATATTTAATGTGATGATGTCAGAATCAGGTTCCTAGGATTTGATCTGACTTCAATGTACTCATGCAATAACTGGAAGAAGGGCTAACTGAAAAACAATAGGCTCTTTGCTTTTTTTTTTTAACTTACAGTTTTTACAGCTGGCTCTGAAGAGTTGCAGTCTTGTGGGAAGCACTGTAGACTTCAGGCCTCCATTTATCCCCAGGCCAGGAGCAATGCTGGTAGCTGAAATGTGAGCTTCTCTAGAGCTCTGAAAATGATCTCCCCTTGGTCCCAGAAGACCATCCTCTCACAGGGTAAGAGGCAGCTTGAATATAGGCCGGTTTTCTGAGCTGGATTTAATGCTTAGAACCAGTGGACGTCCTGTTGAAAGAATGGATGTGCCCCTTTTTTTACCCTATGCTTTTGAAACATGTCAGGTATGGAAACATGTTCTAGCAGCACCTCAGCCATCCTAACCATCCCCTTCTGGCTTTAAATCTGATGGTTCCATTTAGTTGCAAAATTTTGCAGCTCTGGGCTTTCTGAGTTACAGATCTGGGTATCTGCCACTGGGAACGTCCATTATATTTTCCACTCACCTCAGCTTCTGATGGTTTCCATTTACTTATGTTCAATGTTTTTTTTATCTTCAATCAGTTAGACATTACTCTTCTGACTGTGGTCTAATCATTTAACAATTTTCTTTTTTTGGAAAGGATGCCTCCGGCTGGAAATCCATCGTCTACAAAAAGACAGCCATGGCTCTCATCTTTTACCATAGCTAACAATGTCTATATGTGAAGTATGAGTCAGAAGTAATTTCTCTGTCTCTGCATGAACAGTGTTAGCCTCTGACTCAGCAGAGCCCTGCATTGCTGTGCAGAAGTCTTCAGATTTGCCATCCTGTTACACTGGCAGCCTGACTCACACACTGACTGACTCCACTTCAGTGGAGATCAAGGATTCACAATAACATGTCAGTTAAGCACAGGTCCAGGAGTCTCCATACAACTCCTCAAAGGAGAACCTGATCAACGGGAGGGAACAAAGTTGCCATGTTACAAGTCATGATTTTATTTTAACCTTAAGAAAATTATCTGTCCTGTTTGGGAAAAAAAGAAAGATTTAAAAAAATTGACAATAACCTGATAACTCAGATGTTTTAAGGCAATTTTGTGGTGAAAGAAAGGAAAAAAGGAAAGACAATTTCTAAAAGGAAAGATGGAAAAGTAAGGAAGAAAACACTAAACCTAATTGCAGGCTGTAGTGATACTACTTCTAGATAAACACATTTGCCGTTAAATTGAGGGAAAGTTTTGCCAGCAATAGAGCACCATGCTTTCTTTCTTCTTCTGACAGCAAATAGGGAAACTCACTTTCTTTTGTGATGTGGTAGTGCCCAACAGCCTTTAGAAAGGATTGCTTTGTGTTACTGCTTGCCTGAGAGCTGTTCTCCTGCCCTGACAAAAGCAATGTTTATGTCGTGTTCTGGTTTAAAAACAAAATGCTCTTTTTCATGTATAAAATGTGAAATGACTTACCATGAGAGTTTGATTAAAGTAGTTTAAAAGACCAAGAATTGTGTGCATGGAATTAGTTTTTCTTTGCTATCAAAGACCCTTTGGCTTGGACTGTTTTGTCAGATGAGAGAACAACTGTGCAGATAAATGACTTCAGTTTCTGTCTGCCTCAAATAGCACATGTGATGTGAGAAGTGCTCAGAGGATTTTGATGTGGAGACTTTTTTTTTTTTAATGCCAAGTTGATGTAAGAACACTACAAAACAGTTTATGTAGCATTTGGGCTGATATAGGGCCAGGTGGAGTGTTTGTCTAAAAGGCCTAAGTGTTTGCCCAAAAGGCCTAAGTGTTTGCAGCCATCCCAAACAGAACATCTGTGGGTCAATAAAATGCATCCTGTCTTGACATATAGCTGTTGGATACTGATCTGTACTGAGGATTTGCACGTGTGTGTAATGATGACAATGCTAGCGTTAGGCACCTTATAAGTACGTAGCACTGACTAAAATGTGTGTTCACCATAACTCCCTCCGGTGAGCCACATGTCATGTATTTCCCACACGGAGTTTCCATTAGCTCAAGAAGTAATAAACATATGGGTACTTGGGACTGGAAGAAATGAGCTCTGCCCCAAGGTATTGCCGTGAACTTTTGGCAGTCAATAACGGGCACTGCCTGGCCAGTTTGATATAGTGAGTACTACCAACAGGATTAGAGGAACTAGCAGAGGAGTTTAATATTTTCTAACCAGTTTATCAAAAGTCCTTGGACCAAACCCATTTAAACTCATATTTTTTTTCAGAATCACATTTTCAAAAGTGGTTTATAGTCAGAGAACTGTCTCAAAGTAGCTATAATTAAAACATGTATAACTGTAGCCTGTACAATTTTTAAGAACAGTAGAAGTAAATTATAGTCTTGTCTAACTATGGATTATATCTAATTTTTTAGTTTCAGATATGTGACTGAGAACAAAACATGTCTTTTAGCTTTGTTTAAGACAGTGAAAAACTGGCTCATAATTAATTTAATTCCTACACTGCGCTCATCTCTGTAGTACTTGAGATATGTCTTGTGATATTACTGTCAAAGTATTCTCTGTTGCCTGTTTGCTCTTTCAGTTTCTTAAGGACAGGAACAAGCATAAGGAAAGGTTATGAGTTTCAAATATAATGTATAAAATGTGAGTGTGTTTTTACAGATGAATGTGCATACACTCAATCTGATATATTTACATCTAAGTTACTTTATGTAATGATCACACATGTCACTGGAAGTAGATACATGCGGTTCAGTTCAATCAACTGATACTCTGAAAATTTGTTTCAGGTTGTCTTATACTTCAAACTTAGTCATCTTACATGGGAGTGTAGCCAAGAGATCTCATTGCTACATGATGTACTATGAAATCAACACACAGTATAGACTAAACTAAAACTGGTGTTAGATAAACAGATCCAAGCACAGAGTAAGTCTGGATGACCTGAATGGATGTGTCATATATTGCTATGAGTTATTGATGACCTTTCATAATTCACAAGTGGCTCAGGTTCCCTCCACCACTTCTGAGCTATGAGATCATTAATAAAGTGTGCAAATAAGTAACACTTCCCGAGTCAGCTCATTGTATTACCTATCGCCCTTTCTCTTCCTTCATGTATGGTATGTATGCATATAATATTTATTTCAGAAAGAGTGAAATTCCCACTAACAGCTGCTGGGAAGAAAGTTATTATCTCATAGTTATATCATTGGAGAGCTATATTTCATAGCTGTGAGGTTATAATAATAAAATATAGCCTTTTAATGTGTTAAGAAAAACTTCTGCAGTTACTTAAACCAATAGGATGATTGTATTCAAATTAACTGCATTCAAATTAACTTTACAGTATAGTTGCATCCACTGTGTCAAATTCTACCCTGACTTACACACTGAACTCACTGGAAATTGCAAATGGCATCATCAGTCAGTACAAAACTGACTCTGCAAATCCTCTGGGTATGGTGGAATCACACCGGGGATGAACTGGTCCAACAGTTAAGGTCTTTTGACCCTAAATGTGCTGTAGCCTCTGTTATCATTTGCCAAGACTTCTCTCTTTTAACTTGGAGTAATGTGATTGTCTCAGCCAAAAGCTAAAGTGATCCCAAGTCCATTGAAGTTAAATCTTTCCATTGAATTCAGTAGGCTTTGGATCAGATCCTAAGAGTAGCTGCCATCTTGGAAAAAATCTGTGTGAAAATTGTCCTTGATTTCACTATTAATGATCTTTGCCCTGAAGTTACTTCATTCCCATATTTTTCCAATACTGTATTTAAACATTGTTTTTCATTCCTCATTGTTCATGCAGCTTTTGAGGTCTGTTCTCATCAGTGGGTTTCTTACTGTGCTAATAAGAAAAATATTGCAGTTCGTAATCTCTTCTTTCATCTTTGTGTTTATTATCTTTTGAGAATGTATGCAGTTCCATGGGTCAGTCATACCAGTGAAAGAAGTGTTGTCGTATCAGTCAACCTTCCTGCATCTAGCTGCATAGCCTTTTACTTAAGTTTTTAATAGGCTTTTCCGGGAAAATGTGGTAATTGAATCAACAAGAATATCCATGGGGGAAGTAAGCTGAAGACAATAATGTTTGTATTGATACATATATGGCATTACCCTGGTAGTTCATCGATTGGTTATTTAAGGCTATTTCAGCGCATTGGCCAATAGATATGCCAATGTGCCAATAGACAAGTATAGCAGTGCTGTTAATCAGACTGCAACCAAATTAGGAAGCCTGTGTATTAACCTGGTGTCTGTATTCACAAAGTTAGGTTTTCAAAGAGCAGAACCCTTGCATAATAGCATAAGCAGATGAATCTTATTTAAGCAATTTCTTCTTTCTCTTCTTCTTTGTACTGTGACTGTGCAATTAGTTAATTAACTAAGAAAACTACCATCATGTTAAGAGATATGTACCTAAGTGAGTCTTCATTCTGACACCTTTAGCCATGCCATATGGTCCTTCATTCAAGGTCTAAACAGGAACATTCTTCTCCCTCCACTGAGCACCTTCTTGGGGAGGATTTTTCACTGGAAAGCAGTTTTCTCAATTCAACGCATCCAGAGTGAGGAAGCCCAGAAGTAGGGAGTTACTACTGATCTCTGTATGGCTCAGCCTATTAGCAGAACCAGTAGTGCTTTGCTGCAACCGATAAGAGATTAACTTAATTTATCTCAAAATATCTATCCAGTCAAAACCCTTGGAGGAGGAGTTTGCAGGTGGGGGTGAAGGGTTGAGGGTGGAGAGGGAGAGACAGAGAGAGAGAAGGGGTTGAATTCAAGATGTGTTGCCCCTAAGATAGCATGGAAAGTTTGGTTGATGGTCCTCTCTCTGGAATAAAGGGGTACTGGTGTATACTGCTGTTCATAGCAACTATCTGAGACTATAGCTGAGCTATTTGAGATTATATCAGTGCATTCACTGAAGATCCGCTTTCCACATCTCTCGAAGTGATCAGGAAACCTGATACTTCCCAAAACTGCTACTGAAGTAACTGCTGCTGTTAGATCACGTTGGCTATTTTCTTCAAATTGAAGTGTCCTTCTTTTTAAATATGATTTTTGGGGGCTGCCCAAAACATGAGTCATTTCTTCACAGACAGTTTTTCAAAACTTGTTGCCTCAAGCAGATACCCATCTTTCTGCTGAATAAGTCAAGGATTCTGTTAACTGTACTAACTGTGCACAGTAAATTATCCTTTGGCCCCTGAATGCAGCAACCTTTCCACTCTAGTCATGAAGTAATTGATGGAGTAGCACAGGAAAGCTTGCATTCTTGCTGTCTGGCAAAATAATAAATAAAAATGTATCATTTCTTAATGGATTTTGGAGAAGTGAGTAAATCTGGTAAACATATGACAACAGCAGCCACCTTTATTTTGCCTGGACAGTAGGGGAAAACACGGCATTAAAAATTCATCTAAATATCCTCTTACATGAAAAGCAAAATAATTTCTAATCCTTCTAAGAAAATGTAACAAATGCATTTTTTTTGTTAAGGGTAACGAGTTGCAGTATTACCCAGAGGGGTCCTGGTCAAGCTTCCACCTATGGAAATTAGTGGGGACACTTTCTGTTGACCCTGAAGGCGTTTGTCGTGTTGCTCAGTGTGGATTTGAGAAGAATGGGGAAGCTGGCAACCAAAAGCTACTCTGATTCATTAGAACAAGGAGCAGATTTACTCACTCTAGGAGTGCATAGATAACTGGCTTCTGAAAAGCTTGATTAAGAAACTAAAAACCTAACCATTGCCTCTTTGATGTGAATGAGGAAAATCTTATCAGCATTGGCAGTTGCAGGACTGAGGCTTCAAAAGCAACAGAGAGAAATGGCTAGAGAAATGGGCTGACAGAAACCTCACAAGGGGAAGTGCAAAATGCAGAGTCCTGCACCTGGGGACCATCAATCCCAGGCATCAGCATACACTGGGGACCACTCAGCTGGAAAGCATCTTGACAGAAAAGGACCTGGTGGTCCTGCTGGACATTAAGTTGACTGTTAGCCAACAACAGGCCCTTGTAGTAAAGAAAACAAGTGGGATCATGGGCTGCATTAGACAGCAGGACAGGAGAGGTGATCTCTCCCCTCTGCTCAGCAATGATGAGGCCACATCTGGAGCACTGTGTCCAGTTCTGGGCTCCTCTCAGCACAAGAGAGACATAGACACACTGGAGAGAATCCAACAAGGGGCCACAAATATGTTTAGGAGACCGAAGCACCTCTCCTATAGGAAAAGCTGGGACAGCTGGGGCTATCTAGCCTGGAGAAGAGAAGGCTCAGTGAGGATCTCATCAATGTATATAAATAACTGATGGGCAAAGAGGATGGAACCAGGTTCTTTTCAGTGGTACCCAGTACCAGGACCAGAGACAACAAATCCAAACTGAAATACAAGAGATTGCCTCTGAACACTAAGAAATGTTTTTTTACTGTGAGAGTGACCAAGCACTGGAATAGGTTGCCCAGGGAGGTTGTGGAGTCTCCTTCCTTGAAGGTATTAAAAAGCTGACTGGACATGGTCCTGGGCAGCCTGTTGTAGGTGGCCCTTCTCGAGCAGTGAGATTTGAGGAAGATGAGTTCCAGTGGTCCTTTCCAACCTAAGCCATTCTCTGAATCTGTGATGAATGGAAGAGAATCACAGAATCACAGAATTGCTTAGGTTGGAAAAGACCTTCAAGACCATCAAGCCCAACCTCAACCTAACCCTCCTACCCTAACTCTAATAACACCGCTAAACCATGTCCCCAAGCACCACATCCAAATGATTTTTAAACACATTCAGGGATGGTGACTTAACCACTTCCCTGGGGAGCCTGTTCCAGTGTTTCACAACCCTTTCTGTAAATGAGATATTCCTGATAACCAACCTAACCTTGCCCTTGTGCAACTTGAGGCCGTTTCCCCTTGTCCTGTTGCCTGTCACCAATGAGAAGAGACCAATCCCGCTCTCACTCCAATCTCCTTTCAGATATTTGTAGAAAGCAATAAGGTCTCCCCTCAGCCTCCTCTTCCCCAGAATAAACAGTCCCAGTTCCCTCAGTCGCTCCTTATAGGGTGTGTTCTCCAAACCTTTCACCAGCCTTGTTGCCCTCCTTTGGACCTGCTCCAGCACTCAATGTCCTTTCTGCACTAAGGTGCCCAAAACTGCACACAGTACTTGAGGTGGGGGCTCACCAGTGTCGAGTACAGGGGCAGGATTACAATCAACGTACAGCAGATTCTAGCTGTCCTCAAAATGGAGATTGTGAAGAGCACATGTAGCCTGAACAGAGATTGCTTGATTGTGACTGCAAATCACACTGGGACAACAGTGGTAATAAAATGTACAGCAGGGGTGAAGAGCAAGGAAACCTAGACAAACCTACTCAGAAACCATTATATTCAGTAACTGTTACTGGTGTGGAATAAGTGTAAACTGGATGAACTTCTGTGTAAGGTGTTAATTAGTCACTGAGGTTAAAGGGAATTGAGGTTAAAAAGAATCAAAGTTTTCTTTCTTTCCTTCTTTCTGAAGATAAATAGTTCTGTTTTATATCAATGAAGTAAATAAAATCCTTATCCTTGACTTTTATTGAATGCAAGATAAAAAACCTAGGAAAAAAATCCGTCATGAATTGAGAACATACACATAATTAGAGATAATTTGAGACCAAGACAATGAATACCTTTATAAAGTGTTTCTGTAAAAAAAAAAAAGGCCACTAATTTTGCAGAATTCCATCATATGGTTACATAAGAGTAAAGACAAAATAGTTAGGAAATGTGAACTATGTTTTAGCTAGCTAAAAGACTTACCAAACCATGGGCAGTTGGCTTTTAAAAAGATGAGAGCACTGGGAAATGACTGGAACAAGAACAGAAGCATACTAGCAATCCTCAAAAAAAGGAATATTCTTAGCAATTACCAGTTTTTAAAGTACTTTAATCCAAAACTCAACATCTGATAAGGAAAATAATCTTTGAACATCTAGAAGACAATAAAATTAAGATCAATAGTCATCACTGATTTGTCAAGACTAAATGTTGCCAGACAAACCATTTTTATAGCCGAGAGTAATTAGTGGATGAAGAAAATGAGGTAAATGTTATACTGAAGGTCAGAGTCTCAGCTGGAGAAAGGAAACATAACCGTATTGACTTCATTGTGCTTATTAAAGCAAGCTGAAAATCAGCTTTTATACTTTAGAACAGCAGTTCTCTAAGTCTAATAAAGTGTTACCTGAAAAATTAAATTGAATTGTTTCTAAACATTTTGCATAACATAAAACCTGTGTAAGATGATCACAAAACTGAGCAATTTGGAATGGTTTTAGGTGTTGCAAAGATTGTTTCTAAACCACATCTTACTTCTTGACTTTATTAATAATCCAGGAAAGGTCCAAATTTTATTAACGCAGACTGGTATGTGCTATGAACACTGGGAAAAATAATAAAAAAATACATTAAGTTAGGGTGAAAAGCTGAGAAATAATAAAAATATGATATTTTTAGGGAAAAAAAAGGTCAAAATACTGCTATTCAGAATGAAGAAAAACCCTGATAGCAGTGGTGCCATTTTGCTTGCGTGAACAAAGATCTAAGCCCATTTTTATTATATGTGTATTTTGACATATAGTAAGTATCTTCTATGTATGTGTTTCAGTTTGGATTAAATTAATTCAGTGGAAAGGATTTCCATTCTTTTCCTTATATTATTATCTTCTGAAAGAAGTGCTGACATCCAGTGTTGACATTGTATAGTTAGTAACGTTTGTTAACAATCTTAATTAAAATATTTTAGTACATAGGTTAAAAAAGAACAGTCTTTTACAAACTACGAGAGATAAGATTTAGATGCAGATAATCAAGGAGAAAACAAAAGGACAATGACACAATACTGGCCAGTCTGATAAGCAATGATTTTGGTGGAAGGGATGTGAATCTGTTCATTATTAACTCTGTTTTAGGATATGCCTCTGCTCTCAGGTCAATGTTGGTCAGAGGTTACTCTCAAAGGTGAGATTTTCCAACCATTTGCCACGTGGCCACTCAGTCATATCTTGGACATTACTTCAGCCCAAGGTTTGGAGCTCTCTAGAGAAATATCCAAGTATAGTCATCATATCATCAGGATGTGATGTAATCATACAGAATAATTCAGATTCCAAGGATCCTTCAGTCCAATTCCTCCTAAAAGGCAGGACAATTTAGAGTTATGTTAGGTTGCTCTAGGTCGTAACAACAATTCATGCAGGACCACAAAGTACTGCAGGTGGAAAGGTTACGCCCTTTCTGTGCTGCCCCTCATATTTCAGAGCTCTCTTGATTTCTCAGGTAGATAGGCATTTAGATTCCCAGGTGCTCCCATAAACCCCATGCTTTTTGATAGGAAGCGGTTGTTCTTATGGCAGCACTGATAGGAAGATCACAAGAAGGAACTGTTGTCATTGTGCTGCAGGTATAGCTAAGCATAAACACAGAGGGAAGAGCCAGCTTCATCCACCTGGGTGTTTGTGAGAAAATGATCAGAAATACTTGCTACTGGAAACTCATGTGTCCAGACTTGCATATAGGTTATATGCAGTATTACTGTTCCCATGATACAGTTGGTAGTGAGAATGTCGGGCAATTATGAAAGTGAAATTTGCTTTTTCTGCAATGTATGCAACATTTATTTAAAGTGAATTGTTCCAGGGAACATCTTTGCCAAGAAACTCTTTCAGGAGATAATTTAAGGAAAATGAGCACCAAAGAATGGAAATTGTGGGACTGAATTCGCTTAGTTCAAATGGAAAATGTCTTCATGGTTTCTACCCAGCAGGTAATGCATATATATAGAAATTACAGAGCTAGTTAAATTATTTCACTATTTTTGACATTCTGAAGATCTTTCCATTCCTTGTGATCTGAAATTGATACTTTTTCTGCTTATTTTATAATGTATTTCCACAGATTTTTGCCAGCATTTTTACGAAATCACTTTAGAAAATTCATGTTTACTAATAATCTATTTTCCTCCTGAAAGTAGGGAAAATAATGAAAGCAAAAATGTTAAAGCACATTTTATAAATATTGACATATGCAGTTGCCAAAGTTTTAATAAGAAGTACTGATATTGTTTGAAACATTCCCCTTAGAAAAGTATAGGCCATTTTTTCAACAACGTATTGGCACATGATTTACTAAGAGCTATCATAAATCATAGAGTTATGGAAAAATTTAGGCTGGAGAGGACTTCTGGCGGTCTTGTAGTCCAGCCTTCAGCTCAAAGCATGGCTAGCTTTGAAGTTAGATCAGGTTGCTCAGAGTCTTGTCCAGTTGCATTTTGAGTATCTCTAGGGATGGAGATGCCACAGTTTCTGTGGGTAACTTGTGCCAGGGCTAAACCTCCATCATCATAAAACTTTTTCCTTCTGATCAGGGCCCAAAACAGGACACACTATTCCAGATGTATCTTCACAACTCCTTAGTAGAGAGGAATAACCACTTTACTCAGCCTGCTGCCTACACTTCTGCTAATACAGCTTGGTATGTGTGTAGCCTTCATTCTCACAAGGTCACAGTGTAAAGTCATGTTCTTCAGGGTCCTTCTCTATGGAGCTGCTCCCCATCTGGTTGGTGCCTGGTCTGTACCAACACAGGGGGTTAGTCCTCTCCAGGTGCAGGAGTTTGCATTCATCTTTGTCGCTTCTCATGAAGTTCCTTCTCACCCAATTACTTCAGATGATCTGGGTCCCTAAGTGACATCCAATGTATCAGCCACTTGTTTCAACTTAGTGTCATCAGGAGACTTGCTGAGGGCTCATTATGTCCCATTGTCCAGATTATTGATAATTTGCCATTTGTTAATCCATGATGGTTGTTTGCAGTTGCTCTCTTTGCCTTTCACGTGCATTGAAATGACCTGCATGAAGACTTGCTCCATAATTTTTCCAAGAACTGAGAGAAGATTGACTGTCTTATAGTTGCCTGTATCCTCTTCCTCACTTGTTTAAGAAAACAAAATTCTCTCTTACTGCAGACCTCAAGAGGGAGTCCTCCCTGAGGACATCTCTGTGGAGACATTTGGTCAGAGGAATCACATATCATTGTGTAAACAATCCAGTCTGTCCTCTCCAACCTAAAAATATTCTGTTTCCTTGGGAGAATAAGATCTTCCTGGGGCACAGCTCTTCAATGTCCCCAGGCATGTCAATGTTGTCTATTAATCACGAGTTTTTCCTGAATACCACATCCAGGCTTCTCTGCTTGCATGCAAGCATATGCTGAGGTATAGGCAAATCTGAGTTTTGGAGTTGTTTATGAAAGCCTAAACACATCTGGCACCTTTGCACAGGACAAAGATTTTGTTCATTGAAGCAGACTGTGTAGAGGAAGGACCAAACATTCCTGCTAGGTCTGCTGACCCATGCCCCAAGCATGGCTATTCCTCAGCACTTCATGTAAGCTTCAAGTTTGGGCCACATTTGAAGAAATAGCCAGCAACAAAGATAGAGGTGATGTGGGTGATGGGGTCCCATGCCCTGTGAGAGGGGGAGGTGGGCAGTTTCTTGTTCCTCTCTAGTCCAGGAGAATGTAATAGTCTTGCTGTGTTGTGTGGTTTTATAACTGGAGTTGGAGAGAAGGTTGTGGGATTAGTCAGGCTTTGCTTGTTTCATGTGTTCACTATGAAAGAAATGGTAAAATAACAGCTATTCAATCTGGCACAAGACAGCATGTCATTTGCTCTCTCAGAGACTCTAGGTGACTTTAGGCAAAATCCTGGAGAGGTGTTAGCAATCAGGCTATAACAACGCTTCATCTCTAGTTTTATTCCATGTTCACCGATGGCTGAGCATATTCTCACAGCAGATCTCAGCCAGTTTGAAGGACTTGATCCATGAACCATTCAGATAACAGACATTTTAAGTTCCCAAATAGGAATCGCAGCAACTCCTCTTTTCCTTAAAGCATCATCCAGAAATGAAGGGGACCTTCACATCAGAGATATGTTTCGCTGATGTGACATCCCATCTGCACTCTGGAAACTCCTGTTCCCCTGTGAAACCGAAGGCAGATGAGTGCTCACTCCTAACACACTGGTGATGACAGGGCTCAGTCTGGTAGCTCCCTGAGGAACCTATGCAGAAAGTGACATTACCTCGTATGTCACTGTGATATTTTGAAACTGTTGCATAATTACTTTGACTGTTGCACTTGGACTGGGTCACAGGACTATGAGAACTGAAATTTGTTCCAGAAACTTTTTGGATTTTGTTCTTTTTTCTCCCCTTTATTCTTTTTTTCCCCCTTTATATCCTGGGGGTACACTTCTGCCCTTTTTGAGAGGCAAAGTCTGCTGGTTTGTCCCTGAGAAGGCACTTTTTGGAGCACTGTAATGTCCACTCTACTACTGAGGACTGTGGTCTGTGGTTGGAGGGACACAAGGACCTGGTTCTGCCTGATTGATGCAAACTTGGTACATGCAGCATTCTCACTGAATGATGGCCCCGAAATCAAGATATAATGATGTTACCTCGTGAAAAGTAAAATCAGTTCAGTGCAAAGTAAATGTCCTTGTCTTTGAAGGGAATAAGGAGAAAAAGAAATCTTTGTTACATTTATAATAGATATTTACATTCAGCCTTTAGACTGTGACCTGTGTTATCTGATCCAGACTAAACTGCTGTTGGTTTTGGGACCTCACAGGACCATGGTTAAGATGAGCACTCTTTGAAGCATGTGAGGATCTACTGAGTGGTCTGAGCTTTTATACAGATTTTGTAGGGCAGAGATGAAAAATGAGTTTCAAGAAATGCATTTCTCACAGGCACACAGAAAGCCCTTTAAGTGTGGACTGCACTCCACACAGAAAAGAGACCACATTTAAAAGGCATTTAAACCCCCAAAAGTCTTTTTGACTTCTGACTTCAAAGAGTTCTTTCGCAGAACTGTACCCGCAGTAGCTGTCTCCTGATCATATGGTCAGGCATGAGGGAAATTCAGCTGATTTCTCCTTCAGCTATACAATAAACTGTGTTACAAAATTGAAAATTGAAAAATTATGTTGAGTTCTTAATCTTTTGAAGCCAAACAAATGGGTTATTTATTTTCCACTGTAGAAATGCAGACGATGATGTACAAACTTAATTTGGAAGGTGAGGCTTAGCTAGTGAGGCTAAGTTGTTTTTTGTTTTTTTTTTTTTTCCCAGTGTTGAGGGCACCAATTAGGCTTTTTTGCTGCTTTATCCAAAGTGAAAAGACAACTGGTCCTCTCAGGCACTCTGATGACTGCAGCTCAGTGATGTGGTTCCTAACAAGGACCCAGCTAGGTAGAAGTTGCAGAGAAAATCCTGGGATAATTTGGAAACCACTGGCCTGTCTCACTCAGACAGTATCTAAATAAAATGGAAATGGCAGAAATGAGAGCACCAAGGTTGGATTGTGTAAATAAAGCTGACAGAAGCTTGGTTATCTATTTAACTTTGAGCAGAAACATTCCAGCACTGACTGACAGCCAGGGAGGTTTTCTGGGACATGGGTGCAACTCCTCAAGCCAGAGGAAGAAATCAAGCCTGCATCTTTCATTTTTCAGCTGAGGGCATTAATATTGTGCTGTTGGGTGGAAGGTTAACTATCACCAATGTACCTTTATTTACATGACTTTTATTATAAGTACCCAGAAAGTTAAATATTTAAAAAACGTGAAAGGCTTGTGTTCAGAAAGTGTCTAAACAAACTGTTTCTGACAGTTAAACCCCCTAGTTTTCATTTGTTTTGGCAAAAACTGTTTATTGAATTTGGTCAAACTTCAGAAAGTCATCAGTCAACCTGAACTAGCAGGGTTTTTTGGTGACTACTGATTTACCAAAAGAAATACACCGTCTTCTTCTCAGGAGGCATATGATTCATTTGGGAGTTCATGGTAGATTTTTCTTTCTTCCTTTCTCTCCTTTACAGGGGATTTGATCTTCCCCAGAAGACAGGTTGCTGCTTTTTGCATAGCCTATGATTTGGGCTTTCAAAGAGGGAGATTTCTTACCTCATCCTTTGGACAGGAGCAGTGGACCATCATTTTTGCTCTGTCTCACCCACGGGACAGGACTGCTGTTTGCACCGATGTGAACACAGAGAGGCCAGTGGCTAAGGGAACCTGAAGTCATGAGGACTGCAAAATCACTGTCAAGTTGGTTTCTTGCTTGACTTTACATACTGTGTTTGGGCAGACTTGAAAGCAGGCAAAGGGCGTTAAGTTACCCATGTTTGGTGTACACCATCCTCAAACACGCTAGGCAGTTGACTGAACCCATTTGGATCTATGACTTCTACCTGAAGGAGCTTGCACTAGAGCAATTAGAGGGGTGGGCTGAGAAAATACAAGGCAAAGTTGCTCAAAGACCTAGCCCTCCTGGTGCTCTTCTAAAACTGCCCTGTTGTTTGCTTAATTTAATCCTGTGTGGGTGACACCACAGACCTTCAGCTTTGTTACAATGCTGACATAGCTGAAGGAGTGTATTTTCCTGGGAGAGTTTGCAATACCGGTGAATTCAGGACAGAGCAAGTAGTGAAAACAGTATTCTGGGACTCTTCCCTCACAGCTGAAGTGGAGCCCAGCCCAGACAAGGGGATAGCAGAGGGAGGACAACATAAGCACCACATGCAGTACTGGGGGGCCCTGGGCAAAGCACCATATCCCAAAGAGGGGAGCTTCTCCCCATCCCAGTCTCGCCACAAGTAACACAAAGTTGGGGATCTTCCTCATCACATGCTGAGTACTGTCAGGCTGGTTACATTAGCTCAGAGACATTGAGCTTTTGATTGCAGAAAGCCTGCTGGGAGAGAGGGTGGTTATCTTTAAAATTATCTCCGTCCAGCAAAGCAAGGCTTTGGTTCAGTTTTGCTGGTGTGGCATACTCACATAACTTTAAATCATATCAGGATTTGATTGTGAGTTTCTATATATGTAGTGAACACTTAAGTCCTGTGCAAACATAGACCAGACAGGGGCCAAGACAAGCTGACGCATGAGCAGCCATGTTGTTCCCTCTGCAGCCCAAGAATTGGATTCTTTGACAAAACCTTCTGTGTGGCAGTGATAAAAAAATGAATATTTGACATAATTTCAAGATAACACCCTGATGCCCTAGTAAACATAAGTGAATTAGTGGTTACCAATGAGACACTATGACGTGGTTGCTTGCAACAGCATTGAGTTGGATGTGATGTCCCAGCAGGCACCTTCCTGGCTGGTCTTATCATTTGCTGTTACACACTCATGGGGACATGTTCAATAGGGTTTGGGTTACTGGTTTTGTTTACAGAAAATCTCACCTACCCTTGCTGCATAATGCACTCAACGTGTTGGAGCTACGCTTGAAAAAAATAGATCTGAATGCTAATATTGCTCTCTGTACCATCAGACCAAACTGTCAAACCCCTATTTGAACTGGATTAATAAGCCCCCTAAGTTCAGTGCAGCTACTTGTGGAACATGCAGTACTCAACGCCCTGCCCTTGGCTCTGCTGAGTGTTCGGGAAGCATTGTGACAGCTTGGTGATGGGATAGCGGTGCACTTGCCTGCTGAGCTTGGGAGCCCACAGGAGAAGTCACACTGGTGTTCACAGGGAAGTCAGAGACTAAATCCATAGTCAGGGCAACTGGAGACACATTGAATCTCTGTAGGCTGTAGCTTGTACAATATTATAAAAAGCTCAGATGGCAGAGTTTACCAGCGTAAGTACAATTAAAAAATTTAAATAGATGGAATTTCTGCAAATTGGTTTATCACACTCTTACAGCAGCTTTCAGAGTCTGTGTCCCTCTTGCAGCATAGCTGGTTCTTATTCTCTGAACTTGATTTGTTAGCATGTCTGCTGTCAAAAGATCTGTTTCTTATTTTTGTTGAGTTATACCTTAAACGTGTCTTTTTTTGGCTACTTATGTTCTTGTTTCTGCACAGCGGGAGCCAAGCAGGGGCCCAAGTACTCATTCCTGGCCCCCAGATTTATTCCCATTGTTTTGATGGGTTGAGTCTGGTGCTGCCTGTATCACAGAGCACCTGGATGGGCCAATCACAGACATTCACTGGCACTGCAGCCTCAGCTGTGGAAACAATTTTGCTGGCAGTGGGAGCCCAGTTTCACTGGGGAGGGGCCCATATTTCTTGTTTGAAATGTGTGAAGCCTCATCAGAGCTCTGTTGTCAGATCTGCTGGAATTTTTCCACCCTCGCTCTTCTTGGTCCACCTTTTCTCACCCTTCTAAATCTTACTTCTGCTTCTTCTCAATGTCCCTAATGTATTTTTTTCTGGCCTCTTTTGCTGTAATCTCTCTCCTCATTTTTGATTCACCCATTAGCTCCTCCCTCACTGTACTTGTCCACTGCCTTCTCCGTTTTCTCTGAGCTTCTTCTTTGTTTCTCAAGAGCCTCCTATTTTTTCTCTGCATGTACCCACATTCATCCCTGCCCCAGAAATGTCATAAATGCAAGTCCAGTAATGGGGTGTATCCCTTTGAAAAGACAGCAGTCTTGATCCTCAGAGACACTGTGAGATGCAGGTCCAGGTGACGTCACTGCTGTTAGTATTTCATTAACAAGTGGTACTGGGGACCTGCAGTGCCCAGCATTGTGTAGCTGGGTGGTAAGAGACATCTCTTGCCCTGAAGTCCTCGTGTACTCCACAGCCATAAAGGGATTACAGCCTCAATCTTACATATCAACAATTGAGGTTTACAGAAAATAAGAATAAATTTACTAGGCTGTTTAGGCACATAAGGTTACAAATAGGTATTTTCTCCCCAGCCTGATGTCCTTGTGCATGTTAACTGTCTAATTCCATGTAACCTATTGATTTTACTGGGGTATAGGAATGGCACACATTTTAGAAACCATAGAAAACTTTGCTTGTGGTGACTGAGTGGAAGCCACACAGAGAGTTCAAGACCATCCATTTCTCTCTACAGTCTCACGGGGTTAATGAAAACTCAGCACAATTTAAGGCAAGGAGAGAAAATAGGGGGAGAAAAAAACTATGAAACTTTATCATCTGTGCTCCTCGTATCTGACTCAGGCTCAAGGGCCTGGTCAGAAAAGCCTGTTTTCCTAAGGCACAACTAGAGCTGAAACCTGTGGCACAGTCCTCGTATTCTGTGGTATTCCAGTATAGCATTCATTAAATGCTGTGTCAGCTTCACTGACATGTTAAGATGGAAGACTGTAAAGATCTAAACATGAATATCATGATGTACGTTCTTCTCCTTTGTGTCACTGTGATGTTTAGGCTTTAGGTTTAATGTCATCTCCTAGTTAGCAGGTTTTCATGTGCCACAGGCTTTTCTATCAACATATGGTTGTATTGTTTCCTGTTACTTGGAGGTCAGTTGGTGCTTGGCCAAAGGATAAGTGGACCTGTTAAGTTTGAGAGCAGTCAAATGGTTAATTTGATAGTATCTAACTTGCCAATCCTTAATACACAGAGGCTGCCCTGCTCAGGAGTTCAGCAGGGCAGCGCAATCTCCCTTAGCTATCATTTCAAGATGCATGCAGAACCAGGAAGACTGTGTATCAGTTTACACTCAGTTTGGTAATCTTGCATGGGGCCTGTTTTTGTCTCCTGTGCTGAAGGCTGAATGTAAAATGAACATTGTTAGCCAAGAAAGCAAATAAAAGGAACTATTTCCCAAGGCATTTTACTCTGTTTATTTAACGCCTCTGAACAAACTCCTTTCCACATCCTCTGAACCTACTGGCCACTTCAGATAGCTCCATTTCCTGCTGGGTAAGTTTTTTCTAAAATGTTTATTCAGCTCCAGGAAATGATGATTTCCTGAATATTCTGAAACTTCATATTTTTTGTTGTATCCCTGTTTATTTAATATTCTTTTTGTGCAAGTGTGCAATGCACCGCAATACTCCTTGTGATGTAAGGAAGGAGTAGAACTAGATGTAGTATGTCAAAAACCAGTTTAAGTAAAACTAAATCTGTTTTTGCTAATTTATACACTAGTGTATTTCCATTAGCATGAGCAGTTACTCCTTATTTATACTGGCCTTAATGAGTCCAGAAGTAGGCTTTCAAATTTATCCTGCTCTTTAATGAAAAGTGCCTAAAAATTCAAGCTAGTGAATGAAAGTTGATTAACTTAAAGATCAAGATTTTATAATTCAGAGTTTACATTAAAGTCTTTTAGGGTTTTTTTAAACAGCAAACCAATGGAAGGAACTATATGTTTTCCTCACCCTACACTGGGACTGAAAATGAGTAATGCTTATTTTGTGAAGTTGAAGTTAACCTGTAGCCAACACTCCAGCCTGACATGGATTTCGGTGAAGAAAGTGAAATCTGTGCATAGTCTTAATGAAATATAATAAGACTTTATGCATAAGAATGGGAACCAGAAGTAACTACTCTCAAATTAGAAGAGTTTCTTTAAAGTAAACCAAATGTGATTGGTCCCAGAAGAAATTCAGGAATTCCATAGCAATTAACACTGGACTGAGTCACATTGGCTTTTTACAGGCAGAACAGATAGTTCACATCTCCACTGAGTCTGAAGAGAAAAGCAATGTGGGCATGCTGTACTGCCATGACCCTAGATAATGAGCTCTTATAACATCCAAGTACAACTTGCCCCATCCTTACCTGGAACTTCTATCCTCATGGAAACCACATCCTTCAATGGCCACCATATCTCCATTTGGAAAGGATTTTGAAAGAGTAACAGACTGAAGGTTAAACTTTCCTTTTCTTAGGCATCTTTTTATCTCTCTTGATCCAGAAATCTACCTCTTCCTCTCCTGTGAGTCATTTGTTGCCACTCCTATACTGTCTGTCGTGAGAAGACTGGTTGCTTTCCCCTGCTTTTAAATATTAAGAGTCCTTCCTTCCTTCCTTCCTTCCTTCCTTCCTTCCTTCCTTCCTTCCTTCCTTCCTTCCTTCCTTCCTTCCTTCC
>WUAM01000431.1:106492506-106515064 GCA_024336885.1 Actenoides hombroni | reverse complement strand
TTCCTTCCTTCCTTCCTTCCTTCCTTCCTTCCTTCCTTCCTTCCTCCCTTCCTCCCTTCCTCCCTTCCTCCCTTCCTTCTTCCCTTCTTCCCTTCCCTTTTTTCATTCATCTCATATTCATCCAATATTTTTCCTCAGTTCAGGTTGAGACACACTGCTGCTGCAGTCTTTCACCAGACATTGCTGTGATGTCTACATCACTAACTGAGACCGAACCCTTTGTAATCACCAGAAGGGGGTCTGTTTTCAGATCACCCCTTGTGAAGCAGTGTGATAGCACTTGCACCCCTGCCTGAGAGGAGTGTTCTTGCTTTTGACACCAAATATTTGATATCCACATTGCTGAGCTGAGCAATCTCTGAGGATTCTCTTTCTACCATGTGTCCTCTTCCCTGAGTTCATACTTAATTTTACCATCAGAGTGCAGGACCATGACTGTTTGATTTTTGAGTGGACTTGGATTGTTTTTAATTAATATCTGATTAATTCACCTTAATTCCATGTGTAACTGCTCTCTGCTTTTGCAGGGGGATACTTCCCTCTCTTCCTCCTGTCTAACATGGTCAGACAGAGCTGCAACACTTTTGTCTTTCTCTTTCCAGGAGCATTTTTCTTCCCTACCTTTTCTGTTCCACCATAGCTCTGATACCCAGACCATCATCTCCAACAGCTTCTTCCTCAGCTTTAACAGAAGGTTGTATCATTCTGAGAGATTTCTTATGTTTTAACTCTTTTTAGGCTTGGTGAAGTTTTCAGAGCATATAGGAGACTCATGGAAAATACTTTTTACCTCCTATAGAAATTTTGGCTACTTGGCCTCTATTGTCACTGCAGCTGCTTGGAATAATTTGCAGCACTATGTTTAATCCTCAAATTTCATGAGAAAAATCTACCCCAGACTACTATTGCATTTGTAAAATAAGCTGCTAGGTGTTAGGAAAGCAAGAGAATCACACAAATAAATAGGTTTAAATTAACTCCAGGTCCAATACTAATGCATGATGACATTTACAGCTGCCTTGGCTTACCCTGCCATCTTCTGGTGATACCTGCTGCAAGATCAAAAGTTAGAGGTGAAATGAGATGAAATATTTTACTACTAAGAACACAAGGGTTGGCTCCAGTCCAACAGAACTGTTTCCTTAAATAACCATTTTTAATATACAGCACCATATAAGATTCCTGCAATAAATGTTAGGATTTTAGATTTTGATTTAACTTCTTTCAATAATGTATTTATTTTACTGAATGATACTCTAGTAGGCTAGAGAAACATTTCTGGCCTGACACTGGCTGCCCTGGCAGTGTCAATGTACCACTCATTTCTCTAACATTATAAAACAACCAAGGATATTGAGGCAGTCAGAGCCATTGACTAGCCAAGTATTCAAGACTGTGACTACTTGGTCTCCAAGTCTTTAGATGTTCCATTAGAAACTGCCTTTCAGCCATACAAAATCAGACTATTTGACACTTTCCACAACAAAGCCACAGATCTGTGCTCCAATTCT
This sequence comes from Actenoides hombroni, assembly GCA_024336885.1. Classification (NCBI taxonomy): domain Eukaryota; kingdom Metazoa; phylum Chordata; class Aves; order Coraciiformes; family Alcedinidae; genus Actenoides; species Actenoides hombroni. Next base: position 106,513,553 of record WUAM01000431.1, on the reverse strand, counting down.
CTCACCATGTCTCTCAGCCTATTCAGTGATTTTCTTTTGGGTTTGCATGTCAAGGTTTTGGTAGTGGGGGCAGGGGGTACAGGGAGACTTCTGTGTGAAGCTGCTAGAAGTTTCACCTATGTCTGATAGAGCCAATGACAGCCAGCTCCAAGACAGACCCACCACCACCTAAGGCTGAGCACATCAACAAAGGTGGTAGCATCTCTGAGATAACATATTTAAGGCGAAAGAGAAAATTGCACAACAGCCTGTAGCCGTAGAGAGGAGTGAGAATATGTGAGAGAAACAACTCTGCAGACACCAAGGTCAGTGAAGAAGGCGGAGGAGGAGGAGGTGCTCCAGGTGTCATAGTACAGATTCCTCTGCAGCCCATGGTGAGGCCGGCTCTCCCCCTGCAGCCTATGGAGGCTGAGTGGAGCAGATACCCACCTGCAGCCTGTGGAGGACTGAAGCAGATGGATGCCCAGAGAAGACTGTGACCTCACAGGAAGCCTATGCTGGAGCAGGCTCCTGGCAGGAACTGTGGCCCCCATGGAGAGAGAAGCCCATGCTAGAGCAGTTTTGTTGGAAGGACTTGTGACCTCATGGGGAACCCATGCTGGAGCAGTCTGTTCCTAAAGGACTACACCCCAGAGGAGGGACCCACACTGGAGCAGTTCATGAAGAACCATAGCCTGTGGGAGGGACTCATGTTGGAGAAGTTCATGGAAGAGTGTCTGTCATGGGAGGTACCCCATGCTGGAGCAGGAGAAGAGTTTGAGGAGTCCTTCCCCTGAGGGGGAAAGAGCAGCAGAGAATGTGTGATGAACTGACCACAACACCCATTGCCTGTTGCCTTGTGCTGATAGGGGCAGAAGGTAGAGAAATGGGGACTAAAGTGAAACCTGGGAAGAAGAGAGGGTGTGAGGGGAAGGTGTTTTAAGATTTGGTTTTATTTCTCATCCTACTCTGATTTGATTGGTAATAAATTAACTAATTTCCCCAAGTTAAGCCTGTTTCACCTGTGATGGTAATCAGTGAGTGATGTCCCTGTCCTAATTTTGACCCATGAGCCTTTTCTTATATATTCTCTCACCTGTCCAGCTGAGGAGGTGAGTGATAGAGTGGCTTTGGTGGGCACCTGGCATCCAGCCAAGGTCAACCCATCACACTGTTTTTTCTGCTTTTTTTTACATTTCTGTTTGCATCCTGTCCAGAATTATGCTGTTTGTCTGCTTGGTTTTGCCCTTTGGCCCCTAATGCTCTTTCTTTACAGAGACCTCAGCACTGGCCATCCCTTAAGGGCAGAATTGAGCTTGAATTTTTCCTTTTGACCTTTAAAGTGCTGCTGGTTTGGAAAGTCCCCCCTTCACCCAGAGGAAAATTTGGACTTTTTATTGGAAAGACAAAAACCATTCAGTGTTTGGCACCAAAGGGATTAGACATGTCTCAAAACTACAGGCCATTCTTTAATGTTTACCAAAAATGTGTTTGGCTGTTGTTTGGGTTTTTTTTGTCTGAAAATGTTCAGTTGCCATAAACAGAGGGTTGGGTTTTTTGTTTTTTTGGTGTTTCCACAAAATGTTGAAAATTTTCATGGAAAGCAGCTGTTGTGGGTAAAAAAAAAAAAAGACAGAGTAATAATATAAAAGTTCTCTTTTTACTGTTCAGTAGAGACGTTTTGATGGAAAATTTTGACCAGCTTCACGTCTCTTTATGGTGCTGTGTTATGAAAGGATTAGGCTTAGACATTCTACCTGGCTTCTTCAACTGTTTCTGTCTATACTTCATTATGTCAATCTCTTCACTATCTTCAGGCCTGTAATCCCCTCTCTTGATATTTACAATATTTTTTCACTTGCTTTATTTAAAATGTTTTGCCTGCTTCTAGTTCCATTTATCAACTGGGCATCTTAGTTACAGGTTTGCTGTTAATCTGCCTAATTTCTTTCTGGTTGCCCAATTCTGCTACATAAGGTTCCTTTCAAGGGCTGCTGTAGTGGCATGACACTAGTTTTTTAGAGCACTTCAGAGCTGCAGACCTCTGTGGCTCTTTTGATGTGCCCCAATGGCACAAGACTCCCTTGTGTCCTTGCAGCATCTTTATTCTGGGACTCAGCAGCACACTCAGACTGCTGTCCTTGGTGTTTCACTACTGAGGAACTTCCATTCTATATCAGAAGTTGTTATTATTCAGTAATTGAAGGAGCTCCTACTTGACATTATTGAATTATTGACCTTCTTCACGGTGTTCAAGTTGTGTCTGCTTTTCTGTCTCTCAGCCTTCTTCTGCCCCAGCTCACGTCACTTGTTCTGCCCGGGGACTGCACCCTGGGAGTCTCCATGCTTAGCAAGGGCTCCTCCTCCCACAGCAGCCCTAATCAGGGCCCAAATTAAGGCAAACTGCCCAGGCTAATTCCAGATGATGACAGCTTCTGATATGCCATGGGGAAAAGCACCCTAGGGATGCAAGACCACCAGTGTTACAGGAACTTGGGCTTCAGAAAGATGGTGATATTTTTGAATTCCTCCACAAACAGACAATAACAATGCTGCGCAGGGTTGTGTTAGTGTCAAAACTGCATGGTATTTTTTTTTTCTTTAATACATTTAAGGTCTGCAGGGAAATGGCTAATTAGTTTGTCTGATTGGTGTCATTCCCTCAGTGTGTTTACCAGAACCAAAGGCTAATTAGCCCTCCAGACAGCACGTGAATGCAAACGTATCAGCTTTTATTTTCCATCCTCTAACTCCCATCTGATCTCACACAGTTGCATCTTCAAGGAGTGAATGCATCAGGAAGTCTGCTGTCAGTCTCTGGAGCTTAGGAGCAGGGGATGCAATGGAAAGGTGGTTTGCTGCAGTTCACAGCATTGTGGTGGAAGAGCTGATTTCCACAGTGTGCTGTAGTGGCAGCTCTGAGTCTCCACCACCCATCAGCTGAGGCAGTTTTAATTCCAGCTCTGAAACAAGAGTAAAATTCAACAACTCAGGCTACTTGTACCCCATCCACACTTCTAAAGCATTGAGGAAAATGTCACTTTTCTCCCTAGACAGTCAAAACCCTGAGCCCACCCTTATAGGCAGGGCAATCAACCTACATGGAGCATTGGTCCAGATAACAGAGGGTGTTTCCTGTGTTAAACTAGACAAGTACAGGTTATGTGGGCTCTGCTTTTCACTCCAGCCTTACCAAGATGCTTTTGTACAGGCTCAGGCAATATCCAGGCTGAAGCAGTGATCCAAGATATTCTGCTGGCAGTGAGATTGTGTTCATCGTGCTTGGTCCCACTGTGCCCCCTGGAGCACTCGATGCTACAGGACACTGTGAACTTTACAGAGGTGAGGGTAATATTGGAAATAAGAATGACCAGACTAGATGGTGCGAGGATCCTAATCACCCAGAACATGCTCTTAGCCAGTGCCTGTACCTGGGAAAAGGTATTTTGGGGCATCTTTTTCTAAACGTTCTTCTTAAAACAAGCAGAGAGGCAGGGTTTGGTCACAGTGGCACTGGTGTAACTCCAAAGTACCTGCTGTGAGTGACTGATTTATGCTAGATTCACAGCAGGGTAATGAGATCAGGCCCTGATCTACAGTGACTACTCTGGTCTGCAGTAGGCATACATAATTTCTGTTCAAAAATGTCAGTAACTGCAGATGTAAAGGCTGCTCATGATTATTAGTGTGATTTACAGGAGATGTAACTGTCTGTTGACTCTCTATGATTAAAAAAGTACAAACCCACCTGATTTCTGCCTTGTTTCAGGGCCCCGTGGCACGTCACAGGTGGTGAATTGAAGGTGGCTTGCCAGGGTAGCCACAGCAGTACCCTGCTTGAGGCTCTGGTTTTCCTGCCCAAAGCATGGGGAGCCGGCAGCCTTCCAAAGCACAGCAAAAACTGACACCATTTCATGCTGCAATGCTATGAAGAAAAGCCTGGTTAAGAAAAGTTCAAGTATTTATTTTTTCTGTCTCATGGGAAGATGGCATAGTCGTCTCTACATCAAAAATTCTAATCAGACTGTGTTTCTGAGGCATCACACACTTATTTTGTTGCGTTTGAAGCATGTGATAGGTGGGGTTTACTTTTCTGCATGAGGAAAAAAATAGCTGTTCAATGAAAACGTACAAGAGAGCAGAGCTTACGAAGTCTGTGCTAAAATGTCAAAAGACTGTATAGCCTTATGGCACTTAGAGAAATATTCTTTAAAGGAAACATAAGCAGCCCCTCAAAAACCAGACTGACCATGGCTGAAAACAAGTCAGTGAAGCAATATGCCCCCAAAACTGGGATATGCTTATTTGAGAGAAGCAGGAGTAGATAGAAGCCATGATGGTGAAGGCTGGATAGAAATTGATGAATATGGATCCAAAGTAATTTTTGGTTTAACTTTGGTAATGGCATTTTAAAATCAAACTTTCCTATGCCAGCATTTTTTCAGTGTGCTTCCTAATTGGAGAACTTCAATTCTAGTGCACTGAAAAATAAATAAACCTGTGAAAAGATTAATCGAATAAAGGGAGGTGTTTGTGAGAAATGTATGTTTTTAATTGTAGCTTGTGTTCTGGGACAATCCTTCTACATTCTGCCTTCTGGCTGTGGATTTCCCCATCCTATCTCTGACAACATCTCCTAATAAATCCCAGATTTTAAGGTGAAAAGCCCTTCTGCATTTTAGGTGGTCTTGCTTTAAGTGAAAGATGCAGGCAAGTCCACCTGACCCCCATGTCTGGCTTCTACCACACCATCCCAAACTGCTTAAAAAATAATTAGCAGCAAAATACCTAAGTTTAGCTGAGACAGTGAGTGCTTAGCGTTTGGGCCTGGCTTTGACATCCTGTTGGGGCTAATGAAAGAGGGTAGTCAGACCTCTCAGTTGTGGTTTGGGGCTGTGGCAGACACATACCACACTCCTTATGTCTGTTTGATGGCTGGAAAATTATTACTACTTAGAAGGTCAAAGGCTCAGTTTTAAAAAAATAAACAAAGAAGTGGAAAAAGGGGTTTCTGTAGCATCTGGGCATGCTGGGCAGACACATCGAGGTTTTGGTGAGGACGAGGTGCTGCACGCTGATTGCTGCCTGTGCAGTGTGGGCTGGGAGCTACAGACCCTGGCCATGCGGGAGTGCAGGCACGGACAGCATCCGACACCCCCGCTGGAGGGGGAAGCCATCACCTTTTTGCTGGGCTAACATAAACAGCAGATAGGATGGGAGGTGGATTTGGCATGGCCCCTGACAAGTGTGAGCAGAAGTCTCCGCTTGGGCTGGTTATGTCTGGGATCAGGAAATTAAGAACAATGTTTAGGGGGCAAATACTTTGATGACACACAAGGTTGCACCTGAAGAAAGTCGTGTTAGGAGGACTTGAAATCAAAATATTATCCTGTCAGACAAGCACTGAAAAATTAGGTAATGATTCTAACTTTTCATTCTTTTTCCCCTTCTGAAATAAATTATTATGAAATTTACATTCAGTAAATCAGGAACCAAGAGAATTTTTCAAAAGGGGACTTAAACACCCAGATAAATATGGTAGGACATCACCCTTCTGAAGTATACAAGATATTCCTTGGCATGCTGCTTATTACTTAACACAACCATTAAATGTGGTTTATCTGTGGAAGGAGAGGGGGAGATTAATGAGACCAGCAGAAATGATGAATTGACTGACCGTGATGAGGTGCACTTGCAGAGTAAGCTACTGTGGTGAGCAGTTTTGTAAAACCAAGAAATATTAAAGCTGGATTTCTGGGGAGGATGAACATGTTATGGCTATAGACAAGGTTTCTGCTGCAGGGGCTGCAATGGACTCTTTCCATGGGAATGGGAAACGGGCTTTTAACAGGGTCCATGGGAGTCCCATAGGATTCATGGCTTCAGGGTACCTGTGGTCCTATCCAGTAATCCTACAGTCATATATTATACAATTGTAAGGTATGAAATCTCTCCAATGCCGGGCATGATATTCTGGCAAGCTACTTAGAGTGTTTGTTTCAAACATAAACTCATCTTTTTCCAAAGTTTCTTGGGATTTCTGACTGACTCACATTTGATGGAGCATCAGAGCCTTTGGACACACTTGCAAAAGACTCAATGCAAGAATGTAGCATTAGCCTGAATAAAATTAACTTAGTTAAAGAAATTTTATTTGAATGAAATAGGTTTTAGAGGGTGATTTAGTGAAACCAGTGCATAGCTGTAAATATACATGGTGAACACCAGAGCCTTCCGGAGGAGGAGTATGACAGAGCCAAAATGCTCAGGTATAAGGAGTAGTGGAGCTGAGGGGGGTAGGACAGTGTTTTCTGCCTCCACTAAGCCTACATGATTTTGGACACAAAGCTAAAATTACCATTAACTCCTCAGGAGCACCTAGAGGTGAACAGTGTGAAAGGATAACTGGCTGTTGCATGCACTGTGTCACTGCCTGTACCCAACTGGTTGTGCAGATGGTATATTTTGTTGAAATGACATAGGCTTCAACAGTATAAGATCAGATCTATCCTCAACACCAGGCCATTTATTTGTGGCCATGACTATGTGTGTTATAGAAACCACCATGGCACCATGTTGCATTCTGGTTGAAAGAGATAGAATGGAACCATGATGAGGTCAGTTGAGTGACTACTTTTAGGTTTTTTGTGGGGGATCTAATATTATCTACTATGCCAAATGCAATGAATTCAGAAAGCATCTTTGAATGTAAAGTAGAGAAGAAATCTCATTGAAACACACTTGTGCCATGAACATTTTCAAAACCAGACCTTTTACTGAATTAGAACACAAGTAAAAGGCTTTTGTTTCCAAAATGAAAATAATAATTTTATCCTGGGTCAAATGTAGTGGTTTGTGCTGACACAAAAAGAAGTGTGCCAATTCAGTTTACGCTAGTGTTTTCTCCCCACCTAGACCACAGTTGCCTTGCTCTGCTGGTGACTGACTTGTTTCTCGTGACTGAGGGCGTGGAGGAGCTCTAGGATGCCCTAGCAAGGACTTGACTGCATGAGCCCACCGTGTTGGCTCTGATTATGCCTTCAGAGCTGTCCAAGGCACCACTACTGTATTCCTATCCCAAGTTGCCTTTAACAGTCAAGGTAAAAATTGCTGAAAATCCAGAAAACTCTTAGAGCTGCGTGTGTTGGTCAGTCCTTAGAGGACTGAATAAAATTAACTTAGGGACTTCTGATGCAGAAATCCCTCCTCTCTGGGGCCATCCTCAACCTCCCACCCTGGTGTTGCCTTTCCCTCCATTCCCTGTGAGGGTTCCTCTCTGGCTGCAAGGTCTTGAGTTAGCTCTGGGCACACTGGGCTGAGGTAAAAAAGCTTTGAGACATGACAGAAAGGCTGGGGGGTATTGGCCTTCAGAGAGCAGATGGGAGAGCAGAAGAGAGCACAAAAACATGGCTTGATCCCCAACAGAATGGACAGGGTGTCAGGATGGTGTGACATACCCTGGGGAAGAGAGGAAGGACTTTGGTGCCTCAGTGTTTGCATGTCATACCAATAAAATAAAGTTGAAGCCCTGGGAAAAAAAGGAAGGGCATGATTCTGCAGGAGGAATGTAGGGTAGCAAATATGGGAAGCATCATGCTGGGCCAGACTGGTACCAAGTTTTTGGTAGTGGTCAACAATGGCTGAACATCTATGATGAGGGTCCAAGTGTACAACCCACTTACCTGAATGTTCTCCCAGCATCCAAATAATCTGCAGCCTGGGGGCTTCCAGGGGCAGAAGCAGCTGTAATACACTGAGCCACCTTCAGTGGATTTTTGCTTGTACAGTCTTCCCTTGAGACCATGTAGACTCTTATCATCCATAGTTTAAGTGCACACTCTGTGCAAAAACACCCTCTTTCACTGGTTTTGATCCATCTACCAGCTGTGAGCTCCATAGTGTGCACTGTAAGAGGCAGTGAATGAGCACTTCCTACTCACCTTTTCCATGTTATTCATGATTACCTGATTTTTGACTGTATTAAACCCTTTCCTTCTCTCTCAGGTCTTCTATTTTACATGCTGAAGAGTTCTAGGGCACTCAGCTGTTCCTTGTGTGCAAACCACTCTGTACCTTTGACCCTCCTTTTCTCTGAACCTCCTCCAGTTTCCACTATATCTTTTTTAAGATGTGGGGGTGGAAGAACAACCAGGACTGTACAAAGTGTTCATGATGCAAGTCCATCATGGCTTTATATGGTGGGAAATGCTGCTGAGTTGGCTTTTGGCTCAGCCACATCAATCTGAATGGTACTGCAGACAGAGAGAGATAAAGGAGCTGTGGTGGGGACAGACCTTCTGGGAAAGGGCAAAACGCTCCCCGACAGTGTGGGAGCCCCGTGCCCAGGAGGCTCCATTAACCTGACTGGGAGAGCTACCACAGGCTGGTCCTGAATGAGAAAGAGGAGAGGACAGTCATGAGGCATCTGTTTCTTCTCCTCTGAAAAAGCTAAAAGCCCTTCAGCCAGTAAACTGATGTGCAGCTCCCCATAGATGGCTGGGTGCTCTGTGAAGGAGCAAGGGTGATAGGACACAGAATGGGCTGCTTGCCAAGGAGCACAGGCTGGAACAAGGCTGGTTTGATAAAAGCAACAGACTTATGAAAAGAAAAGGCCTCAGAAATGTCTGGAGGCAATAGAGGGTGACTGCTTGTAAAGTAGGTGGTCTGTTAGGGCCTGGTGCTGGAGTCTAAGAAAGGGATGTTTATAAAGGCCACTCAGGAAACAAGCCTTCTGCTGGGATTATGTCTTTTCCAGTAAACATAAGAAAAAAAAAAAAAAAAAAAAAAGGGAAGCAAAGAAATGGGAAGAAGAAATGGGTACACACTGGGTTCCAGTTACCAGGGACTTGCTTGCCATAATTGTTCATACCAGCACAATCAGAGTGCTCCATATTCTGTGTACAAGCAGCACTGAAGATAGCCACTGGAAATCTGTCTTGTTTGAGGTGTCTCTGCTGTAAGCAGTGATCTCTCTGATGTCAGGTAAAGGAAGAGAATTACATTTGAACTCAACCTATTGCCCTCAGCATGTGAAACACATATTGAGGAGCTAAAAATCACTTACCCAATGGATGCAAAGTCTTGGTAGTTACATATGAATAAATGCTGTCAGAGGCTACCTCATTTTAAAGTGAGCAATGTTTTTGAAGAATGAACGCTAAATATTTGCCCCAGGGTTCAGAGACCTCAGGATGCCAGGTCTAGCTGCTGCTGTTCCAGATGTGTCATCTCTGACTTCATCAAAGCTACATCAGCACACTCCAACCAGGGAGACGATCTCCCATCTTGTTCATGCTTCATTGGCTTCATAGGTGTATGGTTTGCCAAAGGCTTTAGCTCTGTGTTTGTGGCTTGGTTTATCAAAAAAAGCAGAGCCAATGCAGGTAGTTGTAAGGGTGGGGCTGCATGCTGAAACTTTGGTGCTTACAATTTCTGTTTCACATTAAGAAGAGATTAATTTCTGCTTTTCTGTGTTTTGTTTTGCAGATGGCAGGTAGCTCTTATTTACTTGAAGATGTTTTTTACATCTTCTGTTTGAGTGTTTGGAATAGATAGGGTAGGCTGTGTGAAGAAGTGGGAAGAGTTAATTCAAGTAGGAGAAGTTTTGACTGCAGCTGTGTGAAAAATGGGCCAGAAAGTGTTTTATACATTTATCTTTGTTTCAACAAAGCCTCTTTCTTTTTTATACTTCAAGTACATGAGAGGGGGTAGTCAACCTGAAATGGTTTATTTAATCCAAAATAGAACATCTTGGATTTGGCCTGCTTAATCCTAACAAAAGAAATAAATAAGAAGAGTCAGTCTTTAACTGAAAACACCTTCTAAACACCAATTCGAGAACATTTCAGTTTGAGAATAGTAAAAGAATACATTTAGGCTGTAAAAAAAAAAAAGCTTCTCGACAAAAAAGTCTTGTTCAAAAATAAGAAAAATCTGTTGATGGAGAGAGAGGAAGAAGTCCACTTTCTGGTGCTTGCAGTTGGCTCAGTGGCAAGGCTTGCTGAGCCTACATGGAAGATCCAGAGTTGCAGTCAGTGAGACAGCTTCTCTGGCCTTGTCACCTGCAGTTCAGATAAATCAGGTGCTCTTGAGGATCTGGGGGTTTTCAATTGACCTTTGGTGCTCCTGTTGTTTGATCTGACTTACCTGAGGATGTCTTTGTGGTACCACACCACAGCAGTGGCAGAGGCCTCCCAGGACCTTGGGGATCTCTTCCTTGAGTCGTTGGTTTGGATAACCCTATCTGGCATCACCTTGGTGGTTTTCCCACCAAGCATAAAACTCTTACCTGTAAAGATCTGCTGGGTTTGGCTGCTTGGTGGTGAGCAGGGCCACAGACCCTGTGCAGGCTCTGCTGCCATTGGAAGAAGCATCAGCCTGGTGTAGGAACCAAGGCTTGGGTGGCTGAGCTGCCTTGGACAATTGCAGCGTGGAAGCCAGACAAAATCTTGACTAAATCTGGCTCATAAAGAGTAACTCACTGAAAACTCCTTGAGTTACTTAGACACATTTTTCTAATAAATGAACCATGCAAATACTTAACCCTATTATTGCTCCTTAAAAGGAATGCATTAATAGCTTATCTTGAAAAATACACTTATTGAAAGGTTATCTGTGGTGCAGTAAAGTTTATAATGAACAATTTAAAATCAAATAGTAAATCAAAGGAGATCAGATATGATAGGTGAGAATGGGAATAATACACCAATAAACATTCTGAGTAAACATTTGGAGTGAGTGAACATGCGTTTTCTTGCAAAAGGAGACTTGAGTAAACTTTCAGGTGTTCCTGCATTTACAGGCAGGTTTTTGTCAGAAATCAGACCCATTTTCTGGGAGCTCACAGTAGCCAATTAAATCCAGTTCATTGTTCTGGAATAAAAGAGCTCAAGATCTTTATAATTTGATTCCTTACGAAGGACAACCTGTGGCAGTCTTGTCTCTCTAGCTCAGAGGAGAAACTTTCTTTTTAATATCAGAATGTGCATACAACATGGAAAATCCTTGTTCGCCAGCTGTTTTCACAATGGAGACAGTAATGCAAACCCGTTCCCTGGGTTCTCAGTGACCATGGGCCCTCCTGGTGTGCGGGATGTGTCCATGTGCTCATGGAAAGTGTAAACAAAAGTCTGCCTGAGAAGCTGGCATCAATGGCGAGAAGCTGGCATCAATGGCAAGAAGCGAGGAGGTAAAGCGGGTGCTCATTTGCCATTCATGGGAGATGCAAACTACCACTGTCAGTTCATCCCTTTGCTGTTTTCTTATGGTGCCACCTGGCATGTTTTCCTGCTCACTCAGTCCCCATTTTTAACCAACTATTACAATACACCATCTACTAAAGCCCTCTCCCTGCTTCTTTTTCCCCCTTGCCTGTGCACTGGGTGGCTTTCCCTCTCCTCGTGCAGGCAGGCAGTGAGGGGCTGCCCACTGCCACAAGCTCTGTCTGCAGGGAGGGATGCTTTGCCCAGCATCAGGTGAGTGGGGTATAAGAGGAGCACAGACGCCTTTGCCCAAAACCCAGCCCTGCTTGTGGCTGCTGCAGGAGGGTTTCCACAGTAGCCAGAGAGGGGGGGAGGACAGGCAAGCAGCTGTTTTTATAGATCCCAGATGCCTGCATAAGTGTACTGTGTCTGTAGCTGGGCATGAAGCATGGGGAGTCCTGGAGTCACGTACTTCCCTTCTCTTGCTCCCTCGTTGCTTATCTTCTGCCTTTCCAATTTAGGAGACACTAGCTTAGGATCTCCCTCACCTTAAAAAAAACCCCAACCAAACACAAAGGACTGTTCTGGCTTTTGAGGCATGTGATGTAGTGTGGGAGCAGCAAACCCTTGGCGTGGCGGTTGCAGAAAGGAGAGCCGTTTGCTGAGTCAGGCCCTTGATGAGCTGGCAGCGCTGCATCGGCCGTCTGGTATTCATTGTCGGCAACTTGCAGTCTCAACTTCCTACATCATCTCTTAATCCTCTAAAAGATGTGTTTCTCTGACTCAGAACTGAGTGCACTCTTGTTCCCTCACCACTCAACTTGTGCTTTTCCATGGAGTCAAGAAGCTGCTGCCATCGTTCCTGGGTGATGTCTGTCTGTCCTGTGCTTAGACCATCCACCACTGAGCTTCCTCTGGGTGGTAGGCAGATGTCTCCATCTCATACCTGTCCCTGTGGTTGAAAAGCATTTCCTACCAGCTAAAGTATATACGTCCTGCGCTCTTGCTCTGCTGTTTTTGATATATTAAATGTGGCATGGAGTGGTGGTTTTTTTCTGCTGTACCATCCCCACCAGTCTTGTCTTCTTCAGACTAAACAGCACTAGACCTTCAATCTTTCCTCCAGAGTTATTTTTTCTTGACCTTTTTGCTTTCCCCTTGGGCTTTCTCTGCTTGCTCAAGATCTGCTGTGAGAGAATACACAAGTTTTTCCTTTGACAAGCAGCATTTTCTCAGGGAGCCAGATTTCATTGCAGGTGGTAAAAAACCTTTACACTTGAGCCAGATCAAGCTTTCTTGCTAAAAAAAAAAAAAAAAAAAAGAATGTTGTTTGCCCCCATGTTCTTGGCCTGGTCTATAAATCTGGGTATTGGCTACATATGCAAAAATAAATTAATGGAACTGACACTAACTAGCATAGAAAAATAAGAGGACAAGGAATTCTTGAGAAAGAAAGGATGTTTCTGAATCAGTATCGTATCCTGTTCATTGTTTAAGAACTAGCAGATCTTCAAATAATAGAAAGTTATATGAAATGCATTTAATTAATGCAAATAGGTACAGCTCTGTGATTGAGTTATGCTGAGCTGTATCAGTGGAAAATTTGTCCCTATGCTGACATTTTTGAGGCTTTAAAGAAAGAATATCCAGTTTAAAAATCACAGGTTTTTTTTTAAATACAAAAATAACTGAAAGAGAGCAGAGAAAAAATTTCTTTCTTATTTTTTTAATGTTTGCTTGTTTGCTGGTGTGTTTAGACTGAGCCTTTAACATACATTCCTCATTATCACCTATTCACTGCATTCAAATATAGAGCATTGTTTGTTGTGCAGGTCCTCCTATACACAGAAGAAAGAAAAACCTCTTTAAAATTGAAAAGGCAAGTAAAGAGCCCTAAAGCGGGGTGGGAGATTCAGAAGAAACATATTTAACTTCATTTTTAAAACTGACTGGAGTGAATGTGGTTGGGGAAACTGCGGAGAAATTAGGAAACTGTCCTCATCCTTGAGGACATGTTCAACCATGTCTTCTGCTCCCAGGTCACTTACTGCTGTTCTAATCATTGGAGTTAAAGGTTTTTCTGAAGAGAGGAAGAATAAAAAAGGAAGGTTCCTTTAAATATTGTATGGATAAATAAATGGTATTATCTCCTCCACTCCCAAAGCTGTATTTTTTTAATCAAAGTTCTGCTACTGTACTCTTTGCTGGTCCTAATTCAACACCACACTAAGTAGAAATAATGCTATTTGCATTTACAGACTTGCACAGCAGTAGAAACAATATACAAACATTAGCTACAAAAATTACAATGGGGACATTTTCATTGTTAATTAAATAATCACTTTATGCAAAAGCAGTGTAAAATTACATGAAGTGTAAAATATGTTTAATAAAAGCAGATACTACATTTAATAAACAGTTTCATTAGAGATCTTTTCCACTGAACTAGAATTAATTCTAAGTCCTTTAAGTCCTTTCCCTATATTGTCTCACAGTATAATGCAGCAGTTAATTAGTGGCACAGTTGACTGATTTTATTAACTTAAAATTAACAGTTATGGAATTGTAAAATAGAAAAGTGTGCATGTCTATATGTTGCTACAGTAGCTATCATTGAGATGATAACATTTAGACATCAAGAAAATCAATTAGAAAACTGAGAAACACTAAGCAGAGTAATTTCCAGCAATGTCTGGGTGAATTTTTCTTTTTATGTGGGAGCATGCAACAAAGTTGTTCATTGATTTTCCTTCTCCCACTCTGTTGTTATAAACTGTTGTGTGAAATCCTGTTCTGAAATTCTACTTTTCCCGTGGCGTTTCAATGAGAGTAATTGATCTCCTGGCCTTCTCCAAGGGGGACTTGCACTAGCTGAGCAGGCTCTCCTCATGTTATTTCAGGAGAATTATTTATGGGAAAAGAGCTAAGGAAATAGGGCTATTACTAAGGACTTGGGAATGGAGAAAGATGAACAGTACTAGAGGTTGTAAATTAAATAAAGAATGGGCCTGAAAGAAAAAAAAAAAAACAACACAGCAAGTCACAGGATCCGGTTCTTCTCTTGCTTCACACTGGTTTGCTGCCACTGGCCTAAACACTTCTACACAGCTATGAGATGAATTTCAGAGTCTGTGTTGTTACTATACTTAATAGGTCTGAGCAAAAATATAGGTCTGGGAAAAGAAAATTGTGAAATATGTGTACGTCCCAGGACAGATCCCCAGCTGAAGGTAAATGACACAAATCTCAGAGTTCAACAGAGCTGATGTGACTGGGATTTTTGGAGGGTCTGATGTGGGTTTGGGGTTTTTTTGGTGCTATGACTAATTGATAATTATGCAAAATGTTACTAAACTTTTTTCACAATTTTGTGTACAGCTTCTTATTTTGTGAGGGAAAACATACTGTATATATTTAGCTCCACCCAATACAAAAATGCCTATCAGATTGTCTCCATTTGCTAAATAGATGCTCCAACCCAAATCTCACTTTGTTGGTTAGGTGCTTTGACTTTGTTTTTTTCTTCTTTGACTCATTGTGCAGTGAACTCCCTAATTCAGCAAAATGGCTTTTTCAGCCTGACACCCTTCCTTATCTCCTGGGCAGGACAGATGAACAGACACTTTTGAGGATAAATGTTGGAAGTTACAGCTAAATTCATGTCAGTTCATAATTGAATGCTTTGGAAACCTGCTGTAAATTACTGTATCTTTTATAAATAATCCAAATGAACATTGAATGGAAAGTAAAAGAAAAAGTAATCCAGCCATGAATTAATAACGAAGCATAATGAACTTTCACTTACCTGAGAGACTGATATTTTAACCCAAAGCATCCTTTCTGTTCAAATGTTTGGCTGTATCAGTTGCCTAAGATTTCTTTGGACAATTTGAATCTCTTGTTGGTTGAATAGTTTTTGTTTCCTGTAGCATTTCAGACAAATGAGATTGTACCGAAAGAAAAGCAGAGCTAACACCATTCCAGTGGAGAATTTCTTGGCTTCACAACTTCTCTTTTCTCACTTCAGAGACTCTCCAAGTAACAGAACATATAATATAGCCTTTTAATGTGCGCATTGTTTCCAGCCTTCCTTCTAATGGCAATGCTGTAAATTGAACTAACTGTTTGGTCATGTTTTAATAATTAGCACTTTAACACAAAAGAGTCTTTTTGGTATCCTGTCACTGAGTGAAGTTTCATAGGTGATTTAAAAAGTCTGTTTTGTCAATCTGCTCTGTAGTTGCAAGGAAAGAGGTTCTAAATTAAACCTAATGGGCCATGTTTTTTTAAAAGCACCTCAGCTCAGATTTAATTTGTGCCTGTAATACTGTGGTGTGATATGTGCGATTTTAGTGCCTCTCTGTAGTAATGGCTCCACAACTGTTGCTGTTCCTGTTGTAGCCAGTGGCAAAGCTTTGCCTCAGGTTGAGTTCCTGGTACTGGAGGCACAGCCTCTGTTGCCAGGTGGGATTGTCTGCCTGGGGTACGGCCAGTGACACTTGCTACGCCCTTCTGATTTAATGAGTAACTGGTCAGTTTAGTAGATTTGCCATATGCTTGGATCTAAGGAGTTGGTTCACCACGATGTGACCTGATCCACTGGCTAGAAATTGCATTTCTCATGATATGATGAGGGAATGTTTAATAGTCGGGGTACCACTGCAAACCTTGGGGTGCTTGGCTACTGCTTCTTTTCAGGAAGTGTGTTTTGGGATAGCAAAGGGATTAATAATCTGAAATCATTCAGCAGTGCTTGATCTAGAAGATACACTTACATAACTGCATGTCAGGCACGTACCTGATGTACCTAAATTAAAAAGTTATTTTCCTTATCTTCATATCCATAGTTAACTGAGGGAAACATGATTCAATGCTTATTTGCACTCCAGAAAGTGAGAGAATCCACTGTGCAAAGAGGGAGACTCCCTTCCCAACATAAACACCTGCCATAGGAGATGCAGATACTCCCATTCTGATGCTTGCTTCTATGATTGAACAGAAGTGGTATTTCTTTGCTCCTGGTGTGACCATGAGGCATAAAAAAAATGCTTTGTGCAGCATTTGCTACAACTTCCCATTCCAGCTTCCATGTCCCTTCCTCTTCCCTGTTTTGTTACTTCAGAGCTACAAGAGACCCCTTAGGGTATCTACATTTACGCTGCACAGTCAAGTGCTCTTCAGGGAGAGATACATGAGCTAGTTTTCAACAGAGCACTGTGGTACTGGAAGCGGTCTAGCAGAGTGCCAATGAATGGGGAAATTAGCTTGTGCCAGTCTGTGCTGCTGCTTCAGGTGGGTTACAGTGGTAGGCAAGCCATTCATTCATCCTGAGAAGGGCCCAGGACTTGCCCCAACAAATTGTAGCTGATGACCTAGGTGAAGTAGGTTATTTGGTGACAAAATGAGAGATAAAATAAAATACTGCTCAGGAGAATGAATGGTGTGCTGCTCACTGGTGTACTACCAGAGAAATAACTGTTTGCAAAGATTTAATCCAGAAGAAAGCTATCTACAGGGACCACACCCACAATACAAACCTAAATTGCCAAATAACCCACTCTACTTATGAAATAAATACATGACCACAATGCCGCAATGAAATGGAAAAAGCAATTTTGCCCGGAGGATGTTGTTCCTAAAGGCACACAGGGCAAAGCTCAGAGCCTACCACACCCAAAACTCAGGACAACAGCAAGAAATGAAATGCCAGAAAATGAATGCACTCTTGTAAAAAACCCAACACACACACACACATATACAAATTACTTCTCTCCTTCCTGCCCTTGCTCACTTCCTTCTGCTTCTCATCCTAAGCAGATTTCCAGATAGCTGCTTAGTTGTATGGAATTTGTGAAGAGAAATCCAGATCCTGGGCATGTATAGCACCCTTGCTTGTCAAAACTAGTCCCAGTTCCTTAGCACGTAGCTCAGCAACCCAGACTGTAGCCAGTACTCAGGGTGCTGAGTGCTTTGAAGGAGTAGTGTGGACCTGCATGCATCGTTCAGCTAGAAGTCTAGCAAATGGTCTGCTTTCAGCTAGCCCTTTTGCATCACTTCTTGCTTCTCATTCGTTCCTGCTAACAGCTTTCTCTTGCAATCACAGAATTCACTGTCTAAATGTAGGGTTTGGGTTTTTCCAGCTAGCCAGGATTTTTCTTAATTTAAGATTATGTTGCTGCTGGTTTTAGTATGTAAACAGTCAAAATATGCTTGATATTTGGGACTACTACAGGTGTCCTCCACTAGCTTAATTCTCCACGTGTTCGGATGGGCAATGAAAGTGTTATCAACTTCAGAAGGCATGGAGTTGAGACAGCAGTGAGTTCTACTGGAAATCTTGTCTTTTGTGTTGGCAATTGTTGTTTTTTTTTGCTTTTCTTCATAATCTGAAATAAAGCTGACACCACTTTCCCTGTCTCTTGACTTTTTCCTACCCAGTCATGACAGGGTCCATCACTATTCCAAGTATCTATCAGTGCCACTTACCATCGCACCTAACTGTCCCTTTAGTATCACATTTTCAATGCTTTTATGGCCTTATTTAGGAGGTTCTTATAAAGCCAAGGCAGTCATCATTTTTTTGTGTGTTTGTGTTTTACTATGAGCTTTGTCAGGAGGTTGAATTCTGTGTAAAGGCAGTGAGCGCAGATGGATGGGCCCATTTGGGTTATTTTCCTAGGGGCCATTGATGGAGGATGTTCGTGAGCAATGATGGCACTTGAGACTACCATGGTTGATGTCCGTGCCTTAGGAGGGGGACCCTGCTGGATGAGCTGGGCAGAAGGAGCCAGGCGTCCCTTTGAAGGGGTTGACACATAGGCAAATGTGTTGATGGAATATTGCTTTAGGCCACCTACCAGGAGTAACAAGGCACTGGGGTCTCCTGTATGCGTTGCACTAAACAGCCTTCCCCAAGGTAATTTAGGAGGAGGGGGGACACCTGACTGTTGCCTCTTGTCAAAACCAAAACATTTTGCTTTGGCCTCCATTCCCATGAAGAGTGGCATCTTCCAAAGTAACAGCACAGTCATAATAATGAACGAGGCTCCAAAGTCTCAAATTCTGCTCCCACTTGGCTAGTGTCCCAGCACTGTGATCCCTGGGTAGCAAAAATCATGAGTCAGCTCCCCTCCCCTCCCCAGCAGCGTGCTCGAGTGCAGTCAGGTCATGTTTTCAAACTTTCCTCTGCAAACAGAAGGGATGGAAACTTCTCCTACAGGAATGAAAGTTGAGGTTTGTGTTCAGTCTCTTCGTTCCAAGCTGGGACTCGAATACTAGCTTTACATTTGTGAAATGTTGGATAAGTCAGGAGAGCTGGCAGAGATGGGGAGTGTTTTTATGCTGGTTTTTGTGGGGATGGAGTCCAAACTACACCCCAGGATCTGAACACTTGTGGGTTTGAAATTCAAACTCTCACTTTTGAAGCTCTTTCTACTCTGAAATATATTTTAAAAATAAAAAAAAAAATAGTAAAAAGTGTTTCAAAATGGCACAGCACAATGCCATGAACAGCCAGTTAAAACCTGCCCAGGAGTTTTTGGCATAACTCACTAAGTGTAAGGTGGGAAGTAGGTTTTCTTGAACAACTACTCCCTTCCCTTACCCCAAAAAGTTGCACTGGGTGAAAAAAAAAAAAAAAAAAAAAGACTGTGTCTGCAGACAACAAGCTGGTTTGGGGATTAGCAAGGAGTATAGATGAACAACAGCTCAGAGATAGGTTAAATTAGATTTTGTGGCACACTGTGCTAATGAAGGTGCCTCTTTTCCAGCATTTGAGCATGAATGTCTAGAGCTAGTTCAGATATCTTTATGAGCAGAAAGACAAAGCAAGGATGAGTGCAAGGATGTTGAAACATGACACTTTCCTTTTTTTGTCCCGGGCAGTCTGTGATTCACTGGTCCCTGAATATACCTAGTATCTTTGACTCTTAAATGAAGGGGTGATTGTACAGTTTCTGTGTCATATAATTTTTTAAAGGGAGAAATGAGGGAGTAAGACTCAATGCAGAACCAGTGCACCTTGGGATGAGTGAATAATTGAAGAGCACCATCGCTGTGGCCAATGCATGTGGCATTGTTTACTTGTGTCACTGTAAATGATTAATGTGGAAAAGCTGCATTTGAACAAGTGAGACTGATGAGAGCTTTACAGGCTATTTTTGTGTAATTTAAAACAGTGTCTATACTGGACGGTAAAAGGAAGAATGAAGACAAGACAGTCAGTGCTGTCAGCTTTTCTCCCTCTTGATTCAGTTCTTGGCCATGCCCTGCCTCTGGTCCAGAAAGTCACAGCTTTGGATGAGGGGTGGAAGGAGGAAAACAGAAGGCTGGGGGAAGATTTTGGTCTTGATCATACTGGCAGATGCAGAGATATTTGAGCTCACTCTTCCACATTAACCCTGGAACTTTTAGCATGGGAAAATGTCAAGGTTTAGGGTCAGGACCATCCACTAGACTTATAAACAGATGCTCTCTATTAACCCCTCTCCCTTCCCAAAGGGGAAGAGAAAGGCAATAAGGGAGAAAGACTTATGGATTAGAAAAGAAAACTAAAACAGCTTAAATGAAAATAATAATAATAAAATGGAATATGTACAAAACCAATATAAAAGCCAATAATTGACAATTACATCACTGTCACCACTGATGCTGTGGAGCAGGCACTGGGGAAGTCCCATACTGGACTCAGAGGCCGATGGGACATGGGTTCAGAAGCTGTATTCTGGAACTGGATTCAGGAACACATGGATCAGGATCAAAGGCAGAACAGAGAGAGTCCTCCTTGGATGCTGGCCATTGAATAAGAGAACTTGACCCTCATAATCCCTTGGCTTTATACTGAATATGACATATATGGGCTGGAATATCTCGCTGGTCAGTTTGGGATCACCTGTTCTGTCCTCTCCTCCCTGCAGGTGAAGTCTTTTACTTTCTACACCCCCCAGTGTGGTACACAAGATCCAGCAGTGACCTTGGTCTGCACGCCAATCCTTGGTAGTGACTCTAAACATGGAGCATTATCACTGCTAGAAGCAGACACTGTCTGTGAGAACAGGCCGCTGACTTCAGACAGTGCAGTTAGTTAGAAGAGACTGAGATGAAAAGCAAAATCACTGGACAGAGTTGGTTCTGTTCTAGCTCGAAACAGGATAGAAAAATTGTGTGATGGTGGGTGCAGAGATACATGAGCTGTCTGGATTTGTGCTGGGGGGAAGGAGAGAAATGCCCAGATGCAATTTAGTGGTGTTTGTCTGGGACCAAACTAGTAAGTTCACAGTGTTGACACTAATTCCTGTGCAGTGTCCAGATTACTGAGATAAATTGCATCTGGGCCTCATCATGTTAAAAGGCGGGTGTTATGCTGTGTCTCTACTAATTATTGTGACTATCTCTCTACTCCAGTTCTTCATACCCTGCAGATGTGTCTTTAAGGTTGCTTACATCTGAAAGCCCAGTTTTCATAGTTATTTGAAGCAAAATACACGTTACAGGTAAGGGTCTTTTATAACCCAGCAATGATTTCTAGGAGATAAAAGGAGCTGTTCCTTAAGCATCTGTTAATAATTTGTAGTGGGTTTGGGAAATAACAACAGTCAAAAGGCAATCAAGAAACTTATCTTGGATGGCTTCAACCAGAGGGCCATTTGCTGCTGCTCTCCTGTGGCCAATAAGAAACTTCCTTAGTGTTTCTATAAATAATAATGTTGTCTTCTCAAAACAGGAAGTTCTGTATCCAGTACGAGGTAACCTGAGAGTGGACTTAAGTCTGCTGAGTGAGAAAGTGTTAGTTACAGACCTGAAAAAGCACAGTTGCTGAGGTATCAGAGGTCACAGTCAATTTAAATTTACTTTATATAAATAAAATAA